>KQ991601.1:23459-52743 GCA_001598015.1 Dorcoceras hygrometricum
AACTAAAACCAGCAGACCTTCATACGTCACGCTGACGACATCGCTGCTGTTACAAAAATTCACCAGCACGAGCTACAGTAACTTGCTGCTGCCAGCTTTCTCCAAAATCAACGCTACGCTCAAAAATCGATAATTCTCATTTCTTAAACTAACGATACAGCTTTCGAAAATCAGCAGAAACTTCAATCCTTTCGCAAATTCCTCAAATCAAATCAATTAATCACTAATCTAACTTCTCAATCCTCACAAATACCAATTGCAAAGCCCCGATGGAAAAATTTTAAATAAATAAACTAGGAAGATGCAAATTGAAAGATGATAACTTCTTCTGGGCTGATTTGCAAATTCATTAAAATTTCAGATCGCAATATATGAGAACAAAAATAACTTATCAAAGTAATACTCAACTGCTGAACTTATATATATAATCAAATATATGAATACACTCAGATTACATTGAATAAACGAATAAGTAATCTGAAATATTCCAAAGTTGTATCTTAACTTCTATACAATAAAAAGACTCTAGACTAGAACATCACGGAAACGAATGTCCACGATAAACACCCCCGATCTGATCCAGCTCACAACATCCAGCTTCGCTTAATTCTCATCACCTGCACTCAATAAAACTTAGTGAGCCTAGAGGCTTAACAAGCAAATCTGGAATAATAACGGCAGGTAATACGGGCATCACAATAACTTTAACTGTATCTGAAATCTCGTAAGCTGATTGAACTCAAAAGCTGAGAATATTGTAATTTGGTAAACTGAAAACTGCAAAATCATAACTGCACATGTTTGAAATATACTGAAAACATTTATTGGTCTTTAAAAGGAAGTAACATAACTTTTCTTTAAGTTGGTTGTGAACAACCCTGTGCTCTGTTCTTTTTTTTTTTCTTTTGAATTATGGCTCAGAAGCTATACGTAGGTCAAGGTCACTTGATCAAGCTATCATCTGAAATCAGGAATTGTGGAATAAATCCCAACATGCTGTGAAGGGATTATAGTTTGTCAATCATATTATTGGTCCCTTCCAATGTGAAGGCATTATAGTTCATCAACCATAAACTTGGTCCCTTCCAATGTGAAGGGGCACACTAGTTCGTCAGCAACATCCACACCCTTCATCTGCTGACCGTCTGTTATATTTGCCATAAATCACTTTAGACTTTGTTATGGCTCAGAAGCTATACGTAGGTCAAGGTCACTTGATCAAGCTATCATCTGAAATCAGGAATTGTGGAATAAATCCCAACATGCTGTGAAGGGATTATAGTTTGTCAATCATATTATTGGTCCCTTCCAATGTGAAGGCATTATAGTTCATCAACCATAAACTTGGTCCCTTCCAATGTGAAGGGGCACACTAGTTCGTCAGCAACATCCACACCCTTCATCTGCTGACCGTCTGTTATATTTGCCATAAATCACTTTAGACTTTGAAATTTTTACTTCCTTTAAAACTTTCTGTAAAAATTTCTTTAAAACTGCTTTTCTCTGATCTAAAATAGATCACTTTCAAATATGGTTTGCTATTTTAAAAACTTTTGATGTTCGAAGACTATTGGGAGTTTATAGGAGTTCAATCGAAGAAGAAAACTGGAATCAGCTCGAACTATTGAAAAGAATAATGACCAGCAGAGCTCTAATTTGATGAAATATCTATTGCAATGGATATAGCTGTGAACAATTGGAGTTATACATTCGAATTAAAGCTAAATAAACGAAGAATTAACTTGAAATTACTGTATCAGTCCATAAGGGACCTGCGTTGAATCAGCTCGGAGTATGAACAGAATGCGAGCGTAATGGCTCAGAATAAAAATCAGCTCTGGGCTGTTTGGTCAATTCAGATTAGGAGAAGTCAACAGAACTTAAATGAGTAGCCAATTTAAGAAGTCATACTTCCATCCTTCCTCCTTCTAAACTCAAAACTTTGAGTACCATTTCCGTACAAAAATTGAGAAACCAGTACTTCTGTGACCCTCAATGGTTCAGGGATACAGTTAGCCGTTGGCTCACAACTCCTTGTGACTACCAAAATACATTTTTGGACTTACCCATCGGACCATGGTAAAGCGTCTAGCAACAACGCCCCATGATCCCCTAGGTATCACTGATAGTGCTTGCAAGAACCAATTGGTCATGGTTAGCATACACTACGGTCCTTTCAGCTCAAAAATCCCGATCAAATCAACGACCATTGGTAAATCGAGAGTCTCTAGAGATTCGATAGCTATGCATAAATTCTTGGAAATAAATTAGTGACATCGCATGTGCTACTAGGTAAACCAATTTACCTAAAACACGTCTAGTATTCTGGCCAGAGATTTGTCACACTATTATCTCGTCATATAGCATAGGAAATCCACGCAAAAGGGCGAGAAGTGAATCCTCGACAACGAAGCATCGACTCCTACATGCATCGGTACCTCAACCAATCCCGCCACCTGATGACCCCAACGGAGTCGATAAACGGGTCAAGTGAGGCACCTATCATGTAGAGTCTCAATGACGTTTCGAGTAGTAAGGACTAATTTGTACAACCAAGACCTCGGACTTAATCCACTCGATAAATGATAACCACTTGGAAAGTCCAAACAAGGGTAGTCGATAGATCACCAGGTTACTATCCATCTGCATGCTCAGAACATCTCTATGTTACCTACAATGAAACATGATATTTTACATCGCAGATGCTAGTCTCAAGATCAAGCTTATGTGAGACCCGAAATATTAGTGGAGCAATTAATTTAACTAATCGGGTGTTGTCATAAGATCCGAAGGGAGTTAGCTGGTTCGTGCGTAGAACATCTTTGATCTGGTTTCGTAGAGTGGTCAGATCTGGTTAGTTGGGTGCTTAAGAATTTTTGTCGCAAGCCATTCTAGGTACTCTAAACTAAATATTCAAAGTGGGTATTGAAGCGACGTCGTTTGGAGGAAACCAGCTTTGAAGAGAGAAATCTGTTAGTACTGTGTGGACCGACCTGGTTCATGATTTTAGTGTAGACCGGTACGATTCATGGGTACCGGCTGAGGTCAGATCTAGATGAGTGAGAGCTGGTCCTATTATGAGTTAACTGGTTGTCCAGATTTGGAGGTAGTGCGACGTCGTTTCGGTTTACCAGAATAGACGCTGGTCGAGTATATTATGTGTTGGACAGTGTTTGTGATCAGATCTGGATGTGCGAGCGGTTTGAGGTCCAGACCGGAGGAGAGCAGGTAAGGGTCAACTTTGGCAGGAGCTGGTCTGCATGATCCATTGAGATCTGTTACTGCTGGGTATCCTATGTACTGTTTTGAGATAACAGATATGGTGCGTGTGGTACTAGAGTGCAGCTGGATGATGTATACCAGTTGGGAGAGAGAAAGACACTAGAGAGCTGGTCAGATTTGAGTGGGACTCCTGTGCGACGTCGTTTGGTGGTAGTTAGATCTGATCTAGCGTAGAGGAGTCAAATATGGTATAGTGCTCAGATCTGAGCTGGTACCAGCTGGGAGCCCTGAGTTGTCGGTGGTTACTTTTCATCAGATCTAGGAAATTTAAGTTATATAAATAGAGGACTTTGACCGTGTACTCTCCATTAATTCCCAACACTTAGAAAATATCTCTCTGTTAGGACAATATTTTATAAGTTTTGGTGATAACAAAAATAAGACAAGTTGCAATTGGACAATCAGTTGTCGCACTCTTCAGGAGATCGTCTTATCTATCTACAGTGGTTATTCAGCAGTTGGAGCTTTCGTAAGAATTCAGCAGATGGTACGCGATCAGCAGTTGAACGGTTTGAGTAGTTCAGCAGATAGATTCATCAAGAGCGATCAGCAGATACCGTTTTGTGTTTCAGCGTGTTTTGCTAAGGATTGGTAAACGACAGCGTTTTGATAAGTTAGAACGACGTCGTTGGAGTGCACTGTTTCGCATCAGCAGATGAATTAATCAGCAGATACTTTCTTGAAGAGTTCAGCAGTTGGTTAAGTCTATTTGTTGGAGATTGCGATACGACAGCGTTTGGTTAAGTTGGAACGATAGCGTTTTGATTGATTCAGCAGAAGCGTTCCTTTTGACAAACCAACAGATGCACTACTTGATGTTAACCAGCAGATGCTTTACAAAGATAGCAAAACGGCGTCACTTGATTAAGTTGTCACGACATCGTTTTATAGCTTAAAGGAATCAGCAGATGAAAAACGCATATGCATATCAGCAGATGAATTCTTCCAAGCGTTTTTCCAGTAGAAGTTCTTGACAACGACGATGGATGTAAGTGCTGGTTACCAAAGTAATTTCAGGCGCAAGCTCAAGTGTTTCAAATACGATCGTTTGCTCTCAAGGAAAAGATTTGTACGATCGTACAGTTTCCTGGAATGAAGGAAACAAGTTAGGTACTATTTTGGGTGAATAGTACAGTGTACAGAGGCCGTTTTTCCATGCTTACACAAAAATGGAAAGAAGACAAATTGGCTCTGTGGATGAGCATTTGACCTTGCAGTGGAGCAGGATTTACGGTGTACGATTTTGGCAGTAATTCAAACGGGATTCATTTTCCTTTGAAGAATTAATATGACCGTTGCAGTCGAAGCTTATAAATATCAGCAACGGTGATTGAAGAAAACACTTCGCTTATTATCTTTGCTGTCACGCTGTCAAAATCTTTACAGAGCTTTCACTTCGTTGATATCTTCAAAAGCTCAAAGACTCGAAGAACTTATCGTTTATTCTTCATTTGAAATACCTTCGAGTCAATCTTCTGGTTATTCATTGTTGATACCAGAAGATATTTACAGTCTCTAGATTCGTGTTTTCATTGATATATTCATTGAGTCTGTAAACGAACTGTCTTTTAAGAAGTTCGAAAAACATTCAAAGCATTGTAAAAATCAGCAGCGAAGTCTGCGTGAAGTATTGTAAAGCGCTAGGAGTTCTCGTAGCTGCGGGTTACGGGATCGGGTGTTTGTAGAAAGGCTACTCACATCAAAGTCGTTTAGTGCTACCTTCCGAGGAGGAAGAAGGGGAGACGTAGGATATTGATATCCGAACTTCCAGAAAAAAACTCTCGACTCTAATCTCTTACTTACGCATTTATTTTGTGTTGCGCATTGTTCATTGTTCACAAACCAATCGGCCTATTTCCGCACATATTTTGTTGGCTGAGAAGTTTGCATAAAACTGAGATCCAAACATTTTAAAAGAACTTTGAAATAGAAAAATCGAAGGAGTTCATTCAACCCCCCCCCCTTCTGAACTCCTATTTGCTTAGTGATCCTATTTCCGGGACCATCAAGTGGTATCAGAGCGGGAAATCTCAGTTATTGAACAAGTTATCTTTGCGTTTTACATCATATTAATATGTCTACCTCACAACATAAGATTCATTTGTTCTCCAGAGACGAATACGATGACTGGATATTCGTATGCAGGCGCATCTTGCTGCCATGGATGATGAGATGTGGAATGTTATCACTGACGGGCCTTTAAAGATTATGAAGCCAAATCTTGCATTCTCTGTATCAAATGGCGAGGCTCGGTTCCTTGAAAAAGCTAGACATGAGTACACAAATGATGACAAGAAGAAAGCTAACTTGGACAACGTGGCCAGGGACATTCTTTACAAAACGCTGGACAAAGACAAAAATATGTTCAGCAAAATCAAGACCTGTGCTACAGCGAAAGAAATATGGGAAAAGCTTGTCCAAATCTGTGAAGGCAGCGATGAAACGAAAGAGAACAAGCTGACAGTGGCTCAGCAAAAATATGAAGCTATCAAGATGAAAGACGGCGAAACAATGACTGAATTTGACGAGCGCTTCAGTGCTATTATCATCGAGTTGAACAGCTTGGGCAAAGAATATAGCAACCGGGAGTTGGTGCTAAAAGTGATGAGAGCTCTGCCCAGAGAGTGGGACGTGAAAACCATGGCCATGAGGGAATCGAAGGATCTCAACAAAATGGAGCTCCATGATTTATTTGCAAATCTAAAGGCCTATGAGTTTGAGCTCGAAACCAGATCAGAAGCGCCTTCAACATCCCAGCCAACGAAAGCTCTTACTGCCGCTACTGCTGAACCATGCTCTCCAAGCACGAGCAAATCAGCAGATCAACTCTCTGATGACGTCATGTCCCTCTTCGTTAAGAAGTTTGGGAAATACCTGAGAAGATCTTTCAACCCTTCTACTTCTTTCAATAATTATAACAAATCTGATAAAGTATCTTCTGATTTGAAATGCTATAATTGTGATCGTCCAGGTCATTTTGCTGCTGATTGCAACAGACCCAAGAAAGACGATAGATACAAGAGAGAAGATAGAAGAGCTGATGATCGCTACAGGAAAGAAGAGCGATACAAACGCGATGACGAAGATAATGAAAGAAATGTTGAGAAGTCCAAGGACAAGTCCAAGGACAAGTTCAAAGAAAGATCGAACGACAGAAGGATGAAGACCAACAGCAACAAAAGATTCAGTCGCAAGCATGATCGCAAAGTGTTGGTTGCTGAAGAAAGCACCAAAAGCTGGGCTGATAGCGACTCAGATACATCCAGCAGCAGCTCATCTTCAAGCGATAGTGAACAAGAGGAGGTTCACTGCTTCATGGCTGACCAAACAGACGAAGATGAGGTATTTGATTTTTCTATGTTGAATTTACACGAGATGACCTTGTCATAGCACTTAATGACATGGTAAAAGAGTACCGGAAGCTTTCTCATTCATTCGAGGAAGCTAAGGCTGAAAACATGAGTTTAAAGAGCAGTTCAGCTGAATCAAGTTCTGATGAACTAGAGGATGCTGACATTCTAAAAACTGAGTTGAGTAAGCTACAAGCTGAGAATGAGATGTTGAAAAATGAGATCAGCGAGCTCAAGGCTGAAGTCGCTAAATCGACTGTAGAAATGAGCTCCTGAAACAAGGCTAATCTTACTCTCCAAAAGCTATATGAAAGCCAAAAGCAAGCCAGTGATAAGACTGGTATTGGATTCAACAATAGTGAGTTTTGTGAAGGAGAGTCAAGTACTCAATCACGATCAGCCTATGACAAGTTCAATAAAATGAGCTTTGTCAAAGCTGACATGATATATAATTGTCTTGAGTCGGTGAAGTATGATAATCAGAACTCCCCAAAGCTGAACGAAAATGGAAAAGCTGGTATAGGATTTTCAAAACCTGAGAGGTTCAAGCCTAACTGGCTAAAGAACAGATTGGATAAAGACAAAGCGAAAGCTAGTCAAAAACCATTTGTTCCTAACCAGTCGTGGCATAACTCGAAGAAGGTTAAATCGGGTTGGAAAAAGTTTCAGCAGAGGAGAGATCAATATGATCAAAATATGAAACCAAGACTCAAAAGATCAGCACGAGATTTTGCACACACTTTCGTGGATCCTAGAAGTGGAAAAACCGTAAGGATTGTTCAAATCTGGGTCCCGAAAGGGGTAATCCAATCAGGACCCAAGTAAAATTGGGTACCAAAAGTGAGTTTCTTGCGTGCAGGTCAGCAGGTACGAACCAGCAGAGACATCAAAAATATGGTACCTGGACAGTGGATGCGCAAGACATATGACTGGAAATCCGAAGCTGCTGAAAGATGTAATTCCTCACAAATGAGCAAAAATTGTCTTCGGATATAACGCATATGGTAACACTATGGGTAAGGGTAAGCTTATCCACGGTAACATTTCAATTGCTGATGTACTTGTTGTTGATAACTTGCGTTACAATTTGATTAGTATCAGTCAACTTTGTGACAAAGGCTTTCTTGTTAATTTTCAACAACACACGTGCACAGTTCAGGACTCAACTGGTCTAACTGTGTTGGTGGGTAAGCGTTCTGGGAACACTTACACTTCAAAACTATTGCTAAATTGAGCACGCATGATATGGTTTCTGGCCTGCCTAAAATATCTTTTTCAAAGGACAAGATTTGTGCTGCTTGTCAACTGGGAAAACAAATCAAATCTACTTTCAAAACCAAAGGCGGTAAACGTTCTTCCCGAAGCTTAGAGCTTTTGCATATGGATCTTTTTGGTCCTGTTTCTATAACCAGCTTAGGGGAATGAACTACACCCTAGTTGTCATTGATGATTTTTCCAAATATACTTGGGTGGTGTTTTTAAAAGCAAAATCCGATACTGCTGACCAGTTGATTAGGCTTTTGAAACGTTTACAAAATGATAAATCTTGTACTGTCAACCGGATAAGAAGTGATCGAGGTACATAGTTTTTAAATCAAAAATTATCTTCTTATCTGGATGACATTGGAATAAAGCATGAGCTTTCAGCTGCTAGAACTCCTCAGCAAAATGGCCTAGCTGAGAGGAGAAATCGCACTTTAAAAGAAGCTGCAAGATCCATGATTGCTTATTCAGGCATTTCGCAAAAATTCTGGGCAGAAGCAGTTAATACAGCATGCTATACTCAGAACAGATCAATGATAAATAGGATGCTTGATAAAATGCCCTATGAGATCTGGAATAGCAAGAAGCCTGATATCTCTTATTTCAGGGTGTTTGGATGCAAGTGTTTCATTCACAACAATGGCAAGAAGCATCTAACAGCTTTTGAACCAAAATCTGATGCAGGTATCTTCTTAGGATATTCAGCAGTAAGCAAAGCTTACAGAGTGTTCAACAGCAGAAGCTTAAATGTTGAGGAAACTGCTCACGTAGTTTTTGATGAAACAAGTTTCAAGTCCAACTCAGCTGCAAGCCTTCACGATGTATGCTCACGTTTAGAATCAACAAGTCTTGACGACTCAGACAATGACGTGGCACCAAGAACATCAGCTGAGGGGGAACAACCAGCAGTGGTCACAACGCACAACTATGTTCAACAAGATCCAGCAGGTAATCCAGTTGTTATTGATTTAACTAACTTGGATCAGCAGGATCGAATTACAAGTGCACCAGCTGCTGGAGAAGAAGCGTCAAAGAATCAAGCTAATATACCAGCAGACGACGCTCAACCATCGACTGGCCAATCAGCAGGAAGCAATTCTCAACTCGTATCAAGTTCACCTGCTGAACAACCAGTCGTGCGAAATTGTCAAGTAGTATCTCCTGCTGGTCAATCAGCGCCTAGCGCATCAAGTCTACCTGTTGATGCATCAGCAGCGAGAAATTCTTACCAGCAGGAAGCAGACGCACAAGCTAGCGATTCAAATCAATTGGCGTCTGATGAACCAGCAGTTGCAAACCATCCAGCAACACAGGGGGAACAACAACAATCAAATCCCATTGGACTTGATCTTCGGTGGAATAGAAATCATCCACCTAAGCAAGTCATAGGTAATTTTGAATCCTCTGTTCGCACTAGAGGCCAGCTATCTCAGTATGATCATTTTGATGCTGCATTCATCTCGCATATAGAACCTAAGATAATAGATGAAGCTTTAGCTGACCCAAGCTGGATAGAAGCTATGCAGGAAGAATTAAATCAGTTTAAGCGAAATAAAGTATGGCAACTTGTACCTAGACCTAAAAATCATTCAGTCATAGGAACTCGTTGGGTCTTCAGGAACAAACTGAATGAAGATGGAATAGTAACAAGAAATAAGGCTAGACTGGTAGCGCAAGGATTTAGGCAAATGGAAGGAATAGACTTCGATGAAACCTTTGCACCAGTAGCTAGATTATAAGCCATACGCATGTTTCTTGCATATGCTGCATATAAAGACTTTAAAGTCTTTCAGATGGATGTCAAGAGTGCTTTTCTTAATGGCATCTTGACAGAGAAGTGTATGTTGCACAACCTCCTGGCTTCATTGATCATACAAATCCTGAGTTTGTTTACAAACTGCACAAAGCTCTATATGGGTTGAAACAAGCACCCAGAGCTTGGTATGATACACTCACAAACTTCCTGCTGGAACATAAATTTACAATAGACACAGTTGATAAGACTCTGTTTAAATTCGTTAAGGATGATCATGTTCTACTTGTTCAAATATATGTTGATGACATTATTTTTGGATCATCTAACCCCAAATTGTGCAAGAAATTTTCCAAGCTAATGCAGGACAAATTCGAAATGAGTATGATGGGGGAGCTGACTTTCTTTTTGGGCTTACAAGTGCGCCAGTTGGAGAATGGCATATTCATCAACCAGGCAAAATATACCAAAGAACTGCTGAAGAAGTTTGGAAGGGAGAATAGTTCAGCAGCAGCTACTCCCATGAGCTCCACGATCAAGATGGACAAAGATGAAGCTGGAACTGCCATTGAGGTATCTTTGTATCGTGGTATTATAGGCTCTTTGCTTTACTTAACTGCTAGCAGACCAGACATCATGTTTGCTGTCTGTATGTGTGCTAGATTTCAAGCAGAGCCAAAGCAATCACATTATATTGCTGTTAAGAGAACCCTCAAGTATTTAAAGGGTACTTCCAACGTGGGTCTTTGGTATCCCAAAGACTCAGGCTTTGAATTAATTGGGTATAGTGATGCAGATTACGCAGGTTGCAGGATTGATCGCAAGAGCACAAGTGGTACATGTCAATTCTTAGGGGATCGACTGATCTCTTGGTTCAGTAAGAAGCAAACGTCAATTGCCACATCAACTGCTAAAGCGGAATATCTTGCTGCTGGCAGTTGTTGCGCACAAATCCTGTGGATTCAACATCAATTGAAGGATTATGGCATTGATGCTTCTGAAGCTCCTATTCTCTGTGACAACACAAGTGCTATTGTAATCACTCAGAACCCTGTGCTGCATTCACGAACCAAGCACATCGATATAAGGCATCACTTCATAAGAGACCATGTGCTAAAGAAGGACGTTCGGCTGGAGTATGTGTCAACTGAGCAGCAAGTAGCTGATATTTTCACAAAGCCTCTGCCGGACACTAAGTTTTCTTATTTTAGAAACTCTTTAGGTCTTCTTGAGTTGCCTTAATCGTTTGTGTACTAACGCTTTTGCAGGTTGATAAGCCATTGCTTAAATCAGCAGCTGGTTTGTTGTTCAGGGGGAACGACTAGCCTACCTGCTGAAATAAGCGTTTCCTGCGTTTTGAGTATATTAGTCGTAGGGGGAACAGGTGCTGATTTAATAAGCGTGACGTCAGCAGAACATGTTGCTGCTAGACATACTCAGCAGTTGCGTGTATACTGCTGGTGCTTATAAGTTATCAGCACTTGCCACCCTCAGCGCAATATCAAATCAGCAGTAGTGTTTTTACACTTACTGTATCAGCAGTAGTGACTATAAACCTTTGGCGCGAAGTTATCTATTTTTGTGCATTATTTGATTAAAATTTTGGAAAATGATTTTCACCGTACGATCAAAACTTTTTGAAAATTTTCAAATCTTTTTCAAAACAGTACGCGCTAACGGATGGTTGACACGTGTCTTCCCATGCAAACAGTCACATCAACATTTTCTCTCTCCAAAAACTCTTTGCATTCTTTACTTATTTACCATCTGACTGTTCATTCTCTTTTACCTTGCTTATTTGCTCTCTCGAAATTCTCTTGTGCGCATATCTTTTCCTTGCAAAGATTTTACAGGTGTTATTCTCAATCATCTACTTTAGCAATGGCCGCGTCCTTCTACAGCAACGCTATTCATGTGGACTTCGACTCCGTCTTGGCAAAGGATGAACCAGGAATGGTTTCGATGTTTCAGGCCCTGGTTGCTTCTGGATTACAGGGATTCTTGGGCTGTTCTCCGGTGGTGTATGAGGAAGCTCTTGTGGAGTTCTTTGCCAATGGGCGTGTGAGAGATGGGTTGGTGGTTAGCTCGGTCGATGGGGTTTTCGTCGAGATTTCTGAGAAGCTGTTTGCAGAGACTTTTGAGCTGCCGGTTGATGGATTGGGGGATCTTTTTGAGATGCCAAAGGATGTGATTTTTTATGCGAGGAGTATAGTTTCTTTGTCTGGTGAGCCGATCAGTTTATCAGGAAGGAAGAACCAAATGAAAATGCCCTTTCGCCTTCTCTGTGATATTATGGCGAAGGCTATCTCTGTGAAGGCCGGGTCCTTCAATGCTATTACGGTTGAGAAGTTTTCGTTGTTGACGGCGGTTGTTTGCAGGATTAAGATGAACTGGGCTAAGCTTTTGTTCAATATTTTGAAGAAGATGGTGACCTCGGGGTCCAAGCAAGCCAAAGGGTTTGCCATTCAGATCAGTTTGTTGCTGGCGACTTTTCCTTCTCTGGAGTTGGGTGAGTCCTCAGAGTTCCCAGCCTCCAAGGTCCTCTCTAAGAAGACTGTGCATCGCTTTGTTTCCATCAATGATAGAGACGGTGCTGAAGAGGTTACTGGGGCAGCAAAGAAAAAGGCTGTCTCAAAGAAGAGACCTGCTGCCGATGTTGAAGCAGCTGGACCCAAGAAGAAGAGGACTTCCAAGAAGAAATCTATTTCTTCTATCTCTTCCCTGGAGTTGGTAGAGGTCGCAGAAGAGGCTATACCTATTCAGCAGGTAGCGGAGCCTTTAGATGTTGAGGAGCCTCGATGCTCATCTGCTGATGTTGTGGATTTGATAATTCAGCAGGTGCTCGATGAAACTCGAGCAGCTGATGCACCTGCTGACATAGCTCAACCAGCAGTTACTGAAGAGAAGCACTGGTTTGATCTTCCTTACGACGATCTCGTGAAGCAATGGGAAGCTGAGCGTCCAGTGGTCACTGCGAGTGACACTGATGAAGACATAGCAACTGGGGATGTTGCCCCTGCTGTTGGAGTTCAGCAGGTCGAGGAATCTGTAGCTCCTATCTCTGCTGTAGATACGCTTAGTGCTGATGAGCAAATGTCGCTGGATGATATTCTTTTGACAATTCCAGTCGATATTCCTCTGCCCTCTTCAAGCATGGAGATTACGAAGATTGCGATGGGAAAATCTATAAAGATTCCAGGCGTCAATCAGTGGACCTGGTTTCTACAAAGTCTTCCTAGAATTCCTACTGAAGATAAAGGGAAAGAAGTTTTGGTGGAGAAAGACCCTGTTAAGGGCAATCCCACTGAGGAGCATTATTCTTTGATTTGTGCAGATATCGAATTGCTTGTGAGTTTGTGGGCGCAGGTAATTATAAAAAGGAAGAGCGTTTTGCACTGGGGAGAAACTGAGTCTCCTCAGGTTGCTATTCAGCGGAAATTTTATATTCTGCTTAAGTATAGAACAGTTTTGGTGTGGAAATTTTTGGAGGCGTGGAGGGCCAACTTCGCTCCTGGCCAAGGCTCTTCGGCTGTTGATATTCAAGTAATAGAGCTGCTCTCCGACCTCTATCTTTATTTCTTAGAGGAATTGGCGAAGGAGGCACGCAATCATGGTCTTACATGGACTAAGCCCTGCTGCTCTAAAATTTTTGAAGGGAGCCCACGCGATCGAGGCGCTGTAATTGCCAGAACCAACTCAAATACTCGATCGTTGTGCTGGATTAGGACAATGATTTTGGTTGATGGAATGTGGACAGTGGAGCATTGTGCTGATAGGTGGGTTAAAATTCCCCGGAAGGTGATCTCTACTGTAGTTCCTCGTCAGCGGCAATTTGATGACACTCTACCTTCAATGAGTGTGTTTTTTGAGCTGATGAAGAAGAGATGGGCGGATGTTTGTTTGGAGGTAACTGATTTTTGTGCTTCTCGAAGATTATTACCAGTTGGCTCCATCAACTTCTGTAGAGCTTTAGAGATTGTTGAGACCGATTCTTGTTTTGCCTCTCGCCAGCCGACAGTATTTACTCTTCATTTGTCTCAGTTTTGCTCAATTCACATTCAGTACAGTTTGTTTAGCAGTTTATCTACAGCCGATATTTCAGCGTTTCTTTCATCTATAGCTTTGGATAGAGTGGCTTTTCGTAGTGTACAGATTGCTCAGTCAGTTGTTCCGAGTGTACAGCTCTCTTTGGATCAGCGTCCGTCTTCTGCTATCTCTCCTGAGAGTTCTTCTTCTTTGCGCTTTGATCAAACAATATTGATGCTACTGCGTCTTCTCGACCTCCGATTTCTCAAGATCTCTCTGCTGCTTTTGCTGATCTTCAAGCAAATCTTTTGGAGAAAATTTTTGACTATCAAAGTGGCCTTTCTTCAAAGCTACATAAAATCGAGCAGAGCGTGTGTGACTCCCTGAGGGATCAAGCAGATATATTCAGAAATTTATCTCAGGGAGCACGACAAGAAGTCCGCACTCTCGATGATGTCCACACTATTCGCTTCAATGAACTTCGCAAAACTGTCCTAGCTCAGAATGCTTCTATTTTTCAAGGACTAGCGGATGTTCGCCAAGAAGTGCAAGCTGTTAATGCCAAAATGGACATCATGGTCTCTCGCATAAATGCTATTCAAAAGGATGCTGAGGCTACCAAGGAAGCCCTTTCCCACCAGCTTCTTGAATTCCAGAGTCCAGCACAGGAGAATCATAATGTTATTCATGCCCAGCTAAGTGAGCTTGTTGATTATATTCATAGGGGCAGTGCTGACAAAAAGGGGGAAAGTGGCAGCCGAGGACTTCAACAGCCTGCGAGTACTCAAATTGAAGGCAGTGCTGTGACTCCAATTTTTGAGCAAAGAGTTGAAATGGCTAAGCGACGCATTGTTCATACAGTGCTGGATGCTGACAGAGATGCAGTGGAGCGAGACAGAGAAAGACGAAGAAGGGAAGCAAGGTCGTTGAAAAGAAGAAGAAAAGACTAGATTTTCTTTTCTGCTGATATTCTTTGTACACATCCTATGTACAATTTTTGTTGGTCAATAAAATTTGTTTTCCAGCAGATAGTGTGCAATTTATTTTTGCATATCTTTTGTCTCGGCTGCTGAAGTTTTGTCATCACCAAAAAGGAGGAAATTGTTAGGACAATATTTTATAAGTTTTGGTGATAACAAAAATAAGACAAGTTGCAATTGGACAATCAGTTGTCGCACTCTTCAGGAGATCGTCTTATCTATCTACAGTGGTTATTCAGCAGTTGGAGCTTTCGTAAGAATTCAGCAGATGGTACGCGATCAGCAGTTGAACGGTTTGAGTAGTTCAGCAGATAGATTCATCAAGAGCGATCAGCAGATACCGTTTTGTGTTTCAGCGTGTTTTGCTAAGGATTGGTAAACGACAGCGTTTTGATAAGTTAGAACGACGTCGTTGGAGTGCACTGTTTCGCATCAGCAGATGAAGTAATCAACAGATACTTTCTTGAAGAGTTCACAGTTGGTTAAGTCTATTTGTTGGAGATTGCGATACGACAGCGTTTGGTTAAGTTGGAACGACAGCGTTTTGATTGATTCAGCAGAAGCGTTCCTTTTGACAAACCAGCAGATGCACTACTTGATGTTAACCAGCAGATGCTTTACAAAGATAGCAAAACGGCGTCACTTGATTAAGTTGTCACGACATCGTTTTATAGCTTAAAGGAATCAACAGATGAAAAACGCATATGCATATCAGCAGATGAATTCTTCCAAGCGTTTTTCCAATCGAAGTTCTTGACAACGACGATGGATGTAAGTGCTGGTTACCAAAGTAATTTCAGGCGCAAGCTCAAGTGTTTCAAATACGATCGTTTGCTCTCAAGGAAAAGATTTGTACGATCGTACGGTTGCCTGGAATGAAGGAAACAAGTTAGGTACTATTTTGGGTGAATAGTACAGTGTACAGAGGCCGTTTTTCCATGCTTACACAAAAATGGAAAGAAGACAAATTGGCTCTGTGGATGAGCATTTGACCTTGCAGTGGAGCAGGATTTACGGTGTACGATTTTGGCAGTAATTCAAACGGGATTCATTTTCCTTTGAAGAATTAATATGACCGTTGCAGTCGAAGCTTATAAATATCAGCAGCGGTGATTGAAGAAAACACTTCGCTTATTATCTTTGCTGTCACGCTGTCAAAATCTTTACAGAGCTTTCACTTCGTTGATATCTTCAAAATCTCAAGACTCGAAGAACTTATTGTTTTAATCTTCATTTGAAATACCTTCGAGTCAATCTTCTGGTTATTCATTGTTGATACCAGAAGATATTTACAGTCTCTAGATTCGTGTTTTCATTGATATATTCATTGAGTCTGTAAACGAACTGTCTATCCAAAGAAGTTCGTAAAACGTTCAAAACATTGTAAAAATCAGCAGCGAAGTCTGCGTGAAGTATTGTAAAGCGCTAGGAGTTCTCGTAGCTGCGGGTTACGGGATCGGGTGTTTGTAGAAAGGCTACTCACATCAAAGTCTTTTAGTGCTAGTTTCCCCCCCCCCCCCCCCCCCCCTTCTGAACTCCTATTTGCTTAGTGATCCTATTTCCGGGACCATCACTCTCACCGTAAGCATACCCTCTACTGTAGCGAAACCCTTACTGTTCACCGTGACCTATTTCTTTCGATTGCCGATGGTAGACAACTCCGATTGGAGCAAGGTTAGTAGCGTTGGATCCCTCTTGACAAAACCGTTCTTTCTATACTACTTTTGAAGGCTTTGAGCAGCTAGAAGAGGAACGCAAAGAAGCTACAGTGTGTCGTCTGTTGGTATTCCTGCCGATTGATTCTTCTGCTCAGGTAGTGATTTCGAGTAAGTGCTAGATCCTCCCTTATGCTTTGTTTAGAGATATATGTTGTGTTCGAAGGGTAGGATAGAGTTGGGTTGAGCTGGTGGCTCCCAGTTTGAGTTTCCGTGCTTACTGTCCCTTAACTGGTCGTTGTGTTTGGCTAAACAGGTTTCAGATTTGAGTTGTTCGGCACCCTTGTTGTGGTAATTGTAGCACAGAAGCTAAGGTACGGATGTGATCTTATATTACGGCATTGTGACAGGCATGGATATTTATGTATGTTTGCTGGTATGTTGAGCAGTGTATGCTATCGTGCTGTTGTTGCTTGCCTCTGTTCTGTGCTGGTTATTTCAAGCTATTGTTGTGCATACACGCATTTCTCTGTTGAGCTCATACCTTATTAGCCTTTTGTTGTTGTGCTAACCTACGTGTACCAGGATGCTTGTTATTGAGGACGAGCGGCAATACCGTGCTCCTCATCTCCCTGATGATCTAGTTGTTAGACGCTATGAGACGAGTGGATAGCTACCATGCTCTCATGAGCTTGGAAAAATCAGGTTGAGTGAAATGTTTTATGCGTCTGGTACAGTTCGTTGAGACGAGTGGATAGCTATCACGCTCTCTCACGCTATGTGGCCACTCCATCTCATTCATTTGATCTGTGGACAGCTGCTGAGCTGCTTCTTGAGCTCCTTTGGACTTCCTGTTTCGATCATAGCCTGCTGTCCTCAAGCATAGCATATTTACATTTATATTTGTTGCTGTCTAATTGTTGTTTTAACTTACTCTCCGTACTAAGGTTTGAACCCTATCCCTTTGGGGTTGTTTGGTTTGTTATGTAACATTCAGACTTTCCAGGTTATTCATCTGGCCATGGAGGTGAGTCAGCTGATGATGCCCCCAGAGGTTGATTAGAGTGTCCCAGTCATATATATATATACTTATATATGTATTGGTGTTGTTGCTGGGGAATGCCTCGTACCACCGTTGTAAACAGATTTGAAATTCTGTTGGTACTCGCTGTATTTGCAGCTGTGGTTTGCAGCTTTTGTATTGTTGTAAAATTGGTATATTAAGTGTAAGTGTGATTTTAAAGTATGTTTTCTAAGTCAGGCCAAGGCGAAAATTTTAGCCACTTTTATGTTTCCACGGTTGCTATTTGCGTATGTTGTCTCTGCATGTGCGTCGGGCCTAAAATTTTTGTTATTTGCGAAAAATTTTAGCCACTTTTATGATTCCGCGGTTGTTATTGGCATGTGTTGTCTCCCGTTCGTAGGAGCGGGAGACAGGTTGATAATGAGGTGGATGTGTTGGCATCCCGTGTTGACGAAATGGAATTGATTATGGCGATGTTTCAGAGGATGAATCCTCAAACGTTCAATGGTGATGAGTCTAGTTCCGATGCTGAGTCCTGGTTGCAGCACATTTCAGGGCTGTTTGATCGAGTGCGATATGATGATGAGCGTAGACTGAGTTTGGCCACCTTCCAACTGAGGAAGAATGCAGAGCGTTGGTGGGGAAGTGCTTCCTGAAATCTTTAGGAAACTGGTGTGGGAATAACTTGGAACAGTTTTTGTACGGCGGTTCATCAGAAGTACGTACCGGAGTCCTACGTTAGTACCTGGGAGCACGAGTTTGATAACTTGGTGCAGGGAACCATGTCTGTGGGAGAGTATGCTAGAAAGTTTTCTTCTCTCCTTGCCTATTTTCTTCATGTGTCTGTCCGCAGAGGGCGAAGAAACAGATTCTTGGAAGGGCTGAATGAAGATATTTATTCTTTGGTGTTGGCCAGTTCACCAACTAGTTATGCGGATGCGGTGGACAAGGCGATGGATATCGAGGAAGGGTTGTAGAAACCGTAGGTCTTAGGTTCGGCCACAAGTTGTTCAGGTACACGTCCCAATGTTCCAGGGGCTCAACCTCCCCAACCTTCTCAGTCATCCCAGCAACCCCAACAGTCATCTCAATAATCTGGACGTCACAAGTTTAGGCCTCGTGGCCAACAGTTTAAGAAGAAGCAAGTTTGTAGTTCTTCTGGTTCAGGCAGTTTGAGCAGCAGTAGCAGTCCCAGGGCTAACTTTTGTGGTCAATGTGGAGGTAAACACCCTTCGACACAGTGTGTAGGGGTTCGGGGTGTTTGAAATATTTGCGGGCAGTACGGGCATTTTGCAAGAGTATGTCTTGTGGCTGGATCTCAGCACACCACTGCCCCACCGCAGGGTCGTTCTGGCGGGTCATCTCGAGGTCGTTCTTTCCCTGGACAGTAGTCGAGGATGGGGGAAACTCAGCACAGACCGTTCCAGAAGCATGGTCCTTCTCTTTTTGGACAATCTTCCCAACCCCATTTCTCAGGACCTCAGCAGGCCCAAGTGAATGCCATGACAATGGACCAAGAAGAGGGCACGCCTGGAGGAGTGATCGCAGATACTTGTACTGTTTTTGATTCCAGCACGTGTGTTTTTTGATACTGTAGCATCACATTCGTTCATAGTTGATGCATTTGTTGTTGAGCATGGTGTGCGTACCACCTTCTTACGTGATGTTGTTTCTGTTGCGACTCTTGGCGGCGCGAGCCTATTCTCCCAAGAGATTGTGTTGAATGGCATACTTAGGTTTGGCGAGAATGTGCTGATAGCCAATTTAATCTTGTTAGTTATGTGGGATTTCGATTGTATAGTGGGAATGGACGTTTGTCTAGTTTTAGGGCCACCGTGGATTGTTTTCATGGTGTTGTGCGTTTTTTGCCCCAGTCTGGCGAGAAGTGGAACTTCTACGGCCAGGATTCCCAATCGAAGATTCCGTTGATCTCTGCTATGGAGATGTTTGGCCTACTGTCGGTAGAAAATCCAGGGTTCATGATCTATGCTTTAGACGCTTGTTAGTTATGTGGGATTTCGATTGTATAGTGGGAATGGACGTTTGTCTAGTTTTAGGGCCACCGTGGATTGTTTTCATGGTGTTGTGCGTTTTTTGCCCCAGTCTGGCGAGAAGTGGAACTTCTACGGCCAGGATTCCCAATCGAAGATTCCGTTGATCTCTGCTATGGAGATGTTTGGCCTACTGTCGGTAGAAAATCCAGGGTTCATGATCTATGCTTTAGACGCATCCTGGAAGTCGTGTGTGGAGCTTAGTGACATCCCCGTCGCTCGTGATTTCCCTGATGTGTTTCCAGAGGAGATTCCTGGTTTTCCTCCGAGAAGGGAGATTGGCTTCAGCATTGAGTTGTTGCCTGGTACAGCTCCTATCTCACGAACCCCATATCGCCTAGCACCAGCTGAGTTGAGAGAGCTGAAGGTGCAGCTTAGCGATTTGCTGGAGAAAGGCTTTATTCGGTCAAGCATGTCACCGTGGGGAGCTCCTATCCTGTTTGTGAAAAATAAAGACAATTCTATCAGGATTTGCATCGACTTCCGACAACTGAAAAAGGCTACTGTGAAGAAATAAGTACCCTTTACCGAGGATCGACGATTTACTAGATCAGCTTCAAGGTTCAATCGTGTATTCTAAGATTGATCTGCGTTCAGGGTATCATCATTTGCGAATTATATAGGAAGATGTTGCGAAAACTGCTTTTAGAACGAGGTACGGGCATTACGAGTTTTTGGTTATGCTTTTTGGTTTGACTAATGCCCCTGCAGTTTTCATGGATTTGATGAACCGATTCTTTAGAGAGTTCATCGATTAGTTTGTGATTGTTTTTATCGATGACAATTTGGTTTACTCACAGACTCCGATGCAACACAAGGAGCACTTGAGGCTAGTTCTCCAAACACTTCTTGGTTTACTCAAAGACTCCGATGCAACACAAAGGAGCACTTGATGCTAGTTCTCCAAACACTTTGAGACTCGCCGTTGTATGCCAAGTTCTCTGAATGCGAGTTTTGGTTGGATAATTAGTGTTTCTGGGTCATGTCATTTCGTCCGAAGGATTATCTGTTGACCCCAGTAAGGTAGAGGCCGTAGTGAACTGGGAACGCCCCAAGAACATTTCGGAGATTCGTAGGTGTTTGGGATTGGCTAGCTATTATCGACGCTTTATTGAGGGATTCTCTAGTATAGCTAAGCCTATACACAGTTGACCCAGAAAGATAAGAGATTTTTTGGACGGAGGAATGCGAAAAAATAGCTTTCAACTGCTCAAAGAGAAGCTAACTCCAGTGTTAGCTTTACCTTCAGGTTCAGGAGGTTTTGTGGTAAGTGCTTCTCTTAGTGGATTGGGTTGCGTTTTGATGCAGTATGGTCGGGTCATTGCATATGCATCCCGTCAATTGAAACCTCATGAGACTCGATACCCCGTTCACGACTTGGAATGGGCAGCCGTTGTCTTTGCTTTGAAGATTTGGCGCCACTATCTCTATGGCGAACAGTTTGTGGTGTATACTAACCACAAGAGTCTTAAGTACCTTTTCTCCCAGTCCGATTGAATATGAGGCAGCGTAGATGGATGGAGCTGCTCAAGGATTTTGATTGCAAGATTCAATATCAGCCTGGGAAAGTGAATGTAGTTTCTGATGCGCTTAGCAGGAAAGCTCAAGTATCGATACTTGCATCGCTAAATATTTCTAAAGTCCATGAGCATCTAAGCACTACTGATTGGCATTTCTACCCAGGTGATGATTATGTTGTGGTGTCATCTTTCCAAGTCGAGCCACAAATTGTTTCAGATATTCGGACAGCCCAGAGAACTGACACATACATTCATGAGTTGAAGTTGAAGGCTCAAGCGGGTCAGCTGGAGGATTATTCTGTCAATTGGCATTTCTACCCAGGTGATGATTATGTTGTGGTGTCATCTTTCCAAGTCGAGCCACAAATTGTTTCAGATATTCGGACAGCCCAGAGAACTGACACATACATTCATGAGTTGAAGTTGAAGGCTCAAGCGGGTCAGCTGGAGGATTATTCTGTCACATCTGAGGGATGTTTGAGGTTTCGGGCAGGTTATTAGTACCTAACCTGATTGATTTGAGGGAAATGATCTTGAAGGAAGCTCACTGTAGTCGTCATAGTATCCATCCTGGTGCAAGGAAGATGTACCATGCTTTAAAACCGCACTATTGGGGCAGGTTTAAATAACGATTTGCTGACTTTGTTGCTCATTGTTTGAATTGTCAGCAATTTAAGGCGAAAAGGATGAGATCGGGTGGACTATTGCAGAGTTTAGTGGTGCCCCAATGGAATTGGGAGCATATATATATGGATTTTTGGGACCCATTTGCCTCGTTCCAGCCGAGGATGTGATGCTACTTGGGTGGTGATTGATCGACTTTCGAAATCAGCCACTTTATTCCCTACAATATGACGAATTTCTTGAAGAAAATGGCGAGTACATCAATTTTGTAGTTCGATTGCTTGGAGTGCCTGTGTCCATAGTTTCAGACCGAGATCCAAGGTTCACTTCCAGATTTTGGAAGAGTTTACAAGCAGCATTAGGCACCAGATTGGCTACGAGTACGGCCTATCATCCTCAAACCGATGGCCAATCTGAGAGGAGTATACAGAACTTGGACGATATGTTGCGAGCTGTTGTTATGGATTTCAGTGGTAGCTGGAAAGATTCATTGTCGCTGGTGGAATTTTTATATAATAATAGCTACCAGGTTAAGATAGGAATGGCACCGTACAAAGCCTTGTACGGTAGGAAGTGCAGGTCACCAATTTGTTGGGAGGAAGTAGGGGAGAATCAGCTGTCTTCCCCTGAGTTTGTGCAGCATATGAGAGATTAGGTTGATCTAATTCGACAGCGCATGAATGTTGCACAAGATCACCGAGCTATTATGCAAACCGGAGGCATCGGCCTTTAGAATTCCAAGTTGGTGATAGAGTGTTCTTGAAAGTTTCTCCTTTCAGAAGTGTTATGAGATTTGGACTCAAGGTAAAGTTAGCTCATCGTTATGTTGGACCTTATGAAATTGTGGAGAGAATCGGCCCTTTATCTTATCGTTTGCTGTTGCCACCTGAGCTATCCTCCTTACACGATGTGTTTCACGTGTCTATGTTGAGGAATTATGAGCCCGATCCTTCACATGTGCTACGAACTGATGAGGTGGAGCTAGATCAAACACTGAGTTATGTTGAATATCCCTTGCAGATTTTGGACATGAAGGAGAAGCAACTCAAGAACAAGATCATTCCATTAGTGATGGTCCAGTGGAGCAAGCATGGCAGAGAAGAAGCTACTTAGGAGTTAGAGGAGAAGATGCAAAGTGAGTGGCCTCATCCGTTTCAACATGCATCTTACTAGCTTCCATAGATAGAATTCTGGATGTTGTTTTCCTAGTTATCTTAAGATCTGGTTAGTAGTTGTTCTATGTGTTTTAGAACTGTTGTGCATAGTATATTTGCGTATTCTCAGTTTGGTGTCGCGGTGACATTTTGTGATGATGAGATTTTGATTCAGTTCTGGAGTTTGTTGTTTGATTTCGAGGATGAAATCTTGTTTTAGTGGGGGAGGAATGTGAGACCCAAAAGATTAGTGGAGCAATTAATTTAACTAATCGGGTGTTGGCATAAGATCCTAAGGGAGTTAGCTGGTTCATGCGTAGAATAGCTTTGATCTGGTTTTCGTAGAGTGGTCAGATCTGGTTAGTTGGGTGCTTAAGAATTGTTGTCGCAAGCCATTCTGGGTACTCTGAACTAAATATTTGAAGCGGGTATTGAAGCAACGTCGTTTGGAGGAAACCAGCTTTGAAGAGAGAAATCTGTTCGTACTGTGTGGACCGACCTGGTTTGTGGTTTTAGTGTAGATCCGTGCGGTTCATGGGTACCGGCTGAGGTCAGATCTGGATGAGTGATAGCTGGTCCTCTTATGAGTTAACTGGTTGTCCAGAGCTGGAGTTAATGCGAAGTCGTTTCGGGTTACCACAATAGACGCTGGTCGAGTATATTATGTGTTGGACAGTGTTTGTGATCAGATATGGATGTGCGAGCGGTTTGAGGTCCAGACCGGAGGAGAGCAGGTAAGGTTCAGCTTTGGCGGGAGCTGGTCTGCGTGATCCGTTGAGATCTGTTACTGCTGGGTATCCTATGTACTGTTTTGAGATAACAGATATGGTGCACGTGGTACTAGAGTGCAGCTGGATGACATATACCAGTTGGGAGAGAGAGAGAGACTAAGAGCTGGTCAGATTTGAGTGGGACTCCTATGCAACGTCGTTTGGTGGTAGTCAGATCTGATAGAGCGTAGAGGAGTCAAATCTGGTATATAGTGCTTAGATCTGAGATGGTACCAGCTGGAAGCCCTGAGTTGTCGGTGGTTACTGTTCTTCAGATCTGGGCAATTTAAGTTGTATAAATAGAGTACTTTGACCGTGTACTCGCCATTAATTCCCAACACTTAGAAAATATCTCTCTCCGTAAACATACCCTCTACTGTAGCGAAACCTTTACTGTTCACCATGACCTATTTCTTTCGATTGCCGGTGGTAGACAACTTCGATTGGAGCAAGGTTGGTAGCGTTAGATCCCTCTTGCCAAGACCGTTCTTTCTATACCGCTTTTGAAGGCTTTGAGCAGCTAGAAGAGGAACGCGAAGAAGCTACAGTGTATCGTCTGTTGGTATTCTGACCGATTGATTCTTCTGCTCAGGTACTGATTTCGAGTAAGTGCTAGATCCTCCCTTATGCTTTCGTTTAGAGATATATGTTGTGTTCGAAGGGTAGGATAGAGCTGGGTTGAGCTGGTGGCTCCCAGTTTGAGTTTCTGTGCTTACTGTCCCTTAACTGGTCGTTGTGTTTGGCTAAACAGGTTTCAGATTTGAGTTGTTCGGCACCCTTGTTGTGGTAATTGTAGCACAGAAGCTAAGGTACGGATGTGATCTTATATTACGGCATTGTGACAGGCATGGATATTTATGTATGTTTGCTGGTATGTTGAGCAGTGTATGCTATCGTGCTGTTGTTGCTTGCCTCTGTTCTGTGTTGGTTATTGCAAGAATTGTTGTGCATACACGCATTTCTCTGTTGAGCTCATACCTTATTAGCCTTTTGTTGTTGTGCTAACCTACGTGTACCAGGATACTTGTTATTGAGGACGATCGGCAATACCGTGCTCCTCATATCCCTGATGATCTAGTTGTTAGACGCTATGAGACGAGTGGATAGCTACCACGCTCTCATGCTTGGCAAAGGCAGGTTGAGTGAAATGTTTTATGCGTCTGGTACAGTGCGTTGAGACGAGTGGATAGCTACCACGCTCTCTCACGCTATGTGGCCACTCCATCTCATTCATTTAATCTATGGACAGCTGCGGAGCTGCTTCTTGAGTTCCATTGGACTTCCTGTTTCTATCATAGCCCGTTTTCTTGCATTCTGCTGTCCTCCTGCATAGCACATTTACATTAATATCCGATGCTGAGTCTTGGTTGCAACACATTACAGGGTTGTTTGATCGAGTGCGGTATGACGATGAGCGTAGACTGAGTCTAGCTACCTTCTAGTTGAGGAAAAATGCGGAGCGCTGGTGGAGAGGTGCATCCCGAACACTTGAGGAGATTGGTGTGGGGATCACTTGGAACAGTTTTTGTACTGCGGTCCATCAAGAGTACATCCCGGAGTCCTATGTTAATGCCCGAGAACGCGAGTTCGATAACTCGGTTCAGGGAACCATGTCAGTGGGGTGTATGCTCGAACGTTTTCTTCTCTCCTTGCCTATGTTCCTTATGTGTCCGGTCGTGAGAGGGCGAAGAGAAACAGGTTCTTGGAAGGGCTGAACGATGATCTATATTCTTTGGTGTCGGCCAGTTCACCTACTAGCTATGCGGATGCGGTGGACAAAGCGATGGATATCGAGGAAGGGTTGCAGATGTCAGGCCCGGTGCACAATACAGAAATTTACCACGCAATAAACAATAACAGAAGCATTTAAAATAGTGGCTAAAATTTTTTGCTTTGGCCTGGCGTAGAAAATCATACATTAAATGTTAGAGTAGATGCCCAACTAGCCAACTTGTGGCGTGTGGGTTTTACAGACTCTTGTACAAACAGTCTTTATATATGATATACGCATTTACTTATATGGCATTCTTTACTTTCATTATGTGTGTAATGATTTACAATTGCGTTGAGTAAAGACCTAGAATGCACTAAAGCGTATGTTAGATGTGATAGTGGGTATGACGGCTATGATGAAACACATCTAATAGTCGCAGGTAACAAATATGTCTGCTAGGGATAGGACCCACGGTAGAGGAAAGGTTAAGACTGATCTCAAATGGATATGACACAGATCCAGTATTTAGATGCACCTCCACATATTCATGGGCTTACACAGCTCGACCCTAACGTACATAATAGGTGCACTCTGTGCTGGCACATTATAATGAAATAAAGTTATACATTAACTAACAACTATAACTTTTGGTAGTGATAAATGTTTGATCATAACAATTGTATCAGAACGAGGTCAAGGGTTCGAGTCTCCCAAGAAGTATATTTATATATACTTCTTGGGTGGGGGAGGGAGTAGTACTGGGATGAGTGACCACATGGGAAGCTCTCGTACGTCAAGCTGTTAACGTTGCTCGACTTGATCTGGTTGGTCAGGTGGGCTGTAAAAGTGTTATGTCATATCTTAATGAGTAATAATATCTCTACTAGGGATAAAATGGTGGTAAGGGACAGGATAAAACTGATATCAAATAGATATGTCAGGGCCTAACAGCCCGACCTTAATGCACATAACTTGTGCAAAGTGCACTGCCATATTATAAGAAAATAAAGTTACATATTGGCTAAAAGTTATAACTTTTGGCCTAATAATAAGCTCTTGAACTTAAATTAACCAATAAAATTTTAATTTTTCTGTACAGGACATGATATCATTAATATTATCCACCTGTATTTTGAAACCTTATAAAATTTCAAAATTTAATGTATAAATAAAGATAATGATCTTTAATATTCTTATTTATCAGTTATTAAAATAAATATTAGTCTACTTAAATATTAAATGATAGAGATCTTTGAATTATTTTCTTATTTTAATTGAATATTAAAACTAATGATAGATATTATGAATTAAAATTACTGAATAAATTTTAAAAATTCAAAAATTTGAAATATTGGCTTCTTGAAAATATGATTTGAAATTGTAAAAAAAGTGGTTATTTAGTAATTTAGAAAATATGTACACGCGATCAACTAAAAAGCATAAAAAGATTGAATATGAAATAAATAACTAACTAATTATTATATAAATGTGATTTATTTTTTACGGGTTGGGGAAAGAGAAATAGAGACAAATATTTATAAGAGAATAGAGAAAAAGGGCAGGAAAGAAATTAGAATATCTACCTTCAACCAAAATAATTTATTGACATTGTATTTTATGCATTAAGATTTGTGCATCACTGACTTTCATGGAGTTGTTAAAAATCTATTGAAATTTTGAATATCTGTAGGCTTAAAAGCTAATGTTAAATATCACAAGACTTTTGTGAAGTTTATAAAAGTCATTCTTGAATACCACCAGATTTATGGAGTTTATAAATTTCATCGTGAATATCCATGGATTTCTAAATCCACCAAATTTTAAAAGTCAGTAATTTTCACAATTGAATATTTATTGACATTGTATTTTATGCATTAAGATTTGTGCATCACTGACTTTCATGGAGTTGTTAAAAATCTATTGAAATTTTGAATATCTGTAGGCTTAAAAGCTAATGTTAAATATCACAAGACTTTTGTGAAGTTTATAAAAGTCATTCTTGAATACCACCAGATTTATGGAGTTTATAAATTTCATCGTGAATATCCATGGATTTCTAAAATCCACCAAATTTTTAAAAGTCAGTAATTTTTCACAATTGAATATACCCCACGAGTATAGAAAATGTTGGATCTGTGAAACAGATCAAATTTTAATTTTGATGAACAAAACATGTTGTTATGTTTCTAAAAATTTAATTGAGTGTGCAGGTCGAGTTGAATCAAATCAGATTAAATCCAAGCTGATAGCTGAAGAACTGTGCATCATAAATGAAGAGCTGAGCTCGGCTGATAAGAATTGCAGATCAGTGTAGAATAAGATAAACTCAGATAAAAGAATAGCTCAGAACAGCAGAATCATCTCATAGCAGAATCAATTCAGAGCTTGTCCCAAGCAACCCGTTCTTTCAATCACCAGATTGGTTGGAGAAGAGCTAGTAGATCAGACACCTTCGCAAATCCTGAAATAACATGAGCAACTTAGATACCTCTTTGTTCACAAGAGCAAGTGACATATAAAAAATATCAATCGAATAAGCAGCTTAAGTTTAACAACTCTTGTTTTGACCTCGGAGAGGTTTTGGAACAGAACTTGCTTTCATTAATGAACAGTAGAACATATCAGATTAGAAGAGCGGATTTAAAAGTCAGTAATTTTTCACAATTGAATATACCCCACGAGTATAGAAAATGTTGGATCTGTGAAACAGATCAAATTTTAATTTTGATGAACAAAACATGTTGTTATGTTTCTAAAAATTTAATTGAGTGTGCAGGTCGAGTTGAATCAAATCAGATTGTTGTTATAGTTTCTAAAAATTTAAGTTGAGTGTGCAGGTCGAGTTGAATCAAATCAGATTAAATCCAAGCTGATAGCTGAAGAACTGTGCATCATAAATGAAGAGCTGAGCTCGGCTGATAAGAATTGCAGATCAGTGTAGAATAAGATAAACTCAGATAAAAGAATAGCTCAGAACAGCAGAATCATCTCATAGCAGAATCAATTCAGAGCTTGTCCCAAGCAACCCGTTCTTTCAATCACCAGATTGGTTGGAGAAGAGCTAGTAGATCAGACACCTTCGCAAATCCTGAAATAACATGAGCAACTTAGATACCTCTTTGTTCACAAGAGCAAGTGACATATAAAAAATATCAATCGAATAAGCAGCTTAAGTTTAACAACTCTTGTTTTGACCTCGGAGAGGTTTTGGAACAGAACTTGCTTTCATTAATGAACAGTAGAACATATCAGATTAGAAGAGCGGAACAGATCAGATGAGAAGAGCAGTCAGTTACCAAATAGAAACTAATAGTTCATAATAGAATAGATTAGTTCAGCTGAGTAGAACAACAGAAAAGATCATATTAGAACATATCAGCAGAGAACAGTTCAAACAGTCAGTGAATGAGAGCAGTGTAGCTCTGTGTTCAGATCATATTGGAGCTTCACAACAGGTCAGTTCACATTATATAGCTTAAATAAAATGAAAAGATCAGAGCGGAGTCCATATCAGATCAGCACAGGCTACCAGTGTTGGGGATCCGGATCCGCACCCCGGCAGGCAGCGGAAGAACAATAAATTTTAACCGGGATGCGATCAATACGAATAACAACAATCAATGTATCAACATACATAGGGTGTTTCAGGCGTGTTACCTCGCTGGCACTTGTGCCTGGCTCCAACCGGTGTTTCAAGAACCCGGCGCTTCTCGGTTGATTGCGGTAGTTACGTCAATCCGGTCCACGACCAGATCCGAGACTCCTTCGTCAGACTGCACTAGAAGTCCTGACGAGATCAGCACGATCGGATGCTCCACGAAAAGCTAGGCCGGAACGAAATTCCGGCGAAGTTGGGCGGCGGCGGCGGCGTGAGAGGAGAAGAGAAAAGGGGGCGGCTGTTTTAGGTTTAGGGTTATGATGATCTAGTTATTTGATTAAGTCACTTAGTCTTAATTAAATAGACTTCAAGTTGGACTTGGGCCGGTCCAACGGGCCCGGGTCCAAATGACGATATCTATCGCTGTGACTTCATCGCAACTCCGATCGCCGATCAGATCAGACCGATCGACTCAGTTTCCAAAACTGAATGTTATGATGTGAAAAACAATTTTTCAGAT
>KQ991601.1:68942-87059 GCA_001598015.1 Dorcoceras hygrometricum
GACAAATGGTAACCACTTGGAAAGTCCGAAGGAGGGTAGTTCGATAGATCACCAGGTCACTATCTATCTGCATGCTCAGAACATCATAATGTTCCCTACCAATGAACATGGTACTTCGCATCGCAGATACTAGTCTCGAACTCGGGCGGCCTTATCCTCATTTTGACGGCCCAATCGACTAGGAACATGTTCAGAATACACAGCGACTATTAGATGTGTTTCATGATAGCCGTCATACCCACTATCACATCTAACATACGCTTTAGTGTAATCTAGGTCTTTACTCAACACAATTGTAAATCATTACACACATAATGAAAGTAAAGAATGCCATATAAAGGAATGCGAATATCATATATAAAGATCTTTTGTACAAGAGTCAATAAAACCCACATGCCACAAGTTGGCTAGTTGGGCATCTACTCTAACAACCAGCTCAGACGGACAAAACAGTTTGAGCAAGCATTACTCGAAAATTGAATTCAAGTGGTTTAAACTGATTTGATCTGAAATGTCTACATCAGTTCAGATGAAGTAAAAAGATAATATATAGTCTC
Source organism: Dorcoceras hygrometricum (assembly GCA_001598015.1). Classification (NCBI taxonomy): domain Eukaryota; kingdom Viridiplantae; phylum Streptophyta; class Magnoliopsida; order Lamiales; family Gesneriaceae; genus Dorcoceras; species Dorcoceras hygrometricum. Next base: position 69,500 of record KQ991601.1, read on the forward strand.
CCCTACTATTATACGATAAAAGGACGGCAAGGACACAATTTACAGAGTTTTTCAATGGCTAGGAGCTTGTGCCCAACGGAAAGGACGAAAAGAACAAGAGTTAGAAACTTTACAGAAGCTTTACAATGACTATAATCTTGTGTCCAACGGTACCATCGGTACAAAGCTATAAATACAAGCTGCACTGATGAAGAGAGAAGTCGATGCGAGATCGATGTGGTGATGCGTGTGTGCACTTAGTGTGACACCCAAGTTTTAATGATTGTCCCCACTGTACCAACACTGATCTTTCTAGAGTGTTTCGTCCTCACTCGCACGTACCCTGAGAAAATTTCGAGGGGGTCACTCATCCCAAAATTGTCCCAAGTCAAGCACGCTTAACTTTGGAGTTCTTAAGTGATGAGTTCCCGAAAAGAAGATACACCTTGTTGGTATGAGTAGTACCAATTAAATCTGATAAGCCTACCTCAACTAACCTCAACTTCATCTATAGCTTCCCAGTCTCATAATCTCTCTCATTCCGGTGTGGGGTCGGCTCATTCAAGTGTCCCTTTGCCTAGAAGTCTACCAGGAGCCGCTCATCTTCCGTGCAACCTCTTTGCACCGGCGATCACTCCCCGCCTAGGCCTCGAGCATCACATGCCCACCAGCTTTCACTTGGTTCGTCCCCGAACCACACCGTACTAAGAGAGGTCGGCTTTGATACCAACTGTGACGCCACAGTTTTAACGACTGTCCCAACTGTACCAACATTGGTCTTTCTAGCGTGTTTTGTCCTTACTCACACGCACACTGAGAAACTTCCCAGGGGGTCACCCATCCCAAAATTGTCCCAAGTCAAGCATGCTCAACTTTGGAGTTCTTAAGTGATGAGCTCCCGAAAAGAATATGCACCTTGTTGGCATGAGTAGTACCAATTAAATCTGATAAGCCTACCTCAACTAATCTCAACTTCATCTATAGCTTCCCAGTCTCATAATCCCTCTCATTCAAGTGTGGGGTCGGTTCATTCCTGTGCACCTTCGCCTAGAAGTCTGTTAGGAGCCGCTCATTATCCGTGCAACCTCTTAGCACCGGCGATCACTCCCCGCCTATTTTTGATCCCCGGGCGTCACATGCCCACCAGCTTCCGCTTGTTCATCGCTGAACCACACCGTACTAAGAGAGGTCGGCTCTGAGACCAACTGTGATGCCCCAGTTTTAATGACTGTCCCAACTGTATCAACACTGATCTTTCTAGCATGTTTTGTCCTCACTCGTACGCACCATGAGAAACTTCCCAGGGGGTCACCCATCCCAAAATTGTCCCAAGTCAAGCATGCTCAACTTTGGAGTTCTTAAGTGATGAGCTCCCGAAAAGAATATGCACCTTGTTGGCATGAGTAGTACCAATTAAATCTGATAAGCCTACCTCAACTAACGGGGAAATTGGCACTTCAACGGTTGAACAGCTACAACCTCCTAATCCGGTACACGACCGGAATCTCAATTCCTTCGTTGGTTTGCACTAGAAAACCAACAAAAATTTCACGGACGGAATCTCCTCTCTGAGGCGGTCGGAACAAATTCCGACGGCGACGACGGGCGGCGACGGCGAGGGAGGAGAGAAGGGAGAAATATTTGCTAAATAGCTTTTGGTGTGTTTCAAATGAATACCCCAGGGCCACTATTTATAGATTTTTCATGGGCTTAAACCAAGTTGATAGGCTTGGGTCGGGCCCAGGCCCAGGTGTACATAGGTTTTAAGTCCATCGCTGTGGCTTCGTCATAATCATTATCGACGATCAGATTGGATCGATCTACACAGTTTACAAAACTGAGCATTATGATGTAAAAAAAATTTTTCGGACCACCTAATCCAAAATAGCAGTTAGGCCCCTATAATCTTTAAGGATAGTCATACTAGTCCAAGCTTAAGGAAATTGCATTTCCACCCTATTTAATTTTAGGAAGTCACACTTCCATCCTTCCTCCTACTATACTCAACAAATTGAGCTTAATTTCCGTATGGAAATTAAGAAACCAGTACTTGTGTGACCCTCAATGTTTTAGGGATACAGTTAGCCGTGGCTCACAACATTTGTGACTCCGAAACCACATTTTCGGACTAATCCATCGGATCATGGTAAAGCGTCTAGCAACATCGTCCCATGATCCCCTGGGTATCACTGATAGTGCCTACAAGAATCAGTCGGTCATGGTTAGCGTACAGTACGGTCCTTTCAACTCAAATATCCCGATCAGATCAATGACCATTAGTAAATCTAGAGTCGCTAGAGATCCAATAATCATGCATACATCTTCGAGATCAAATAGTGACATCACATGTGTTACTAGGTTATGCACCTTGTTGGCATGAGTAGTACCAATTAAATCTGATAAGCCTACCTCAACTAATCTCAACTTCATCTATAGCTTCCCAGTCTCATAATCCCTCTCATTCAAGTGTGGGGTCGGTTCATTCCTGTGCACCTTCGCCTAGAAGTCTGTTAGGAGCCGCTCATTATCCGTGCAACCTCTTAGCACCGGCGATCACTCCCCGCCTATTTTTGATCCCCGGGCGTCACATGCCCACCAGCTTCCGCTTGTTCATCGCTGAACCACACCGTACTAAGAGAGGTCGGCTCTGAGACCAACTGTGATGCCCCAGTTTTAATGACTGTCCCAACTGTATCAACACTGATCTTTCTAGCATGTTTTGTCCTCACTCGTACGCACCATGAGAAACTTCCCAGGGGGTCACCCATGTTGGCGCAGCGGCGGATCCGGATCCCGATCCCGAGGCACAGCAGAAGAAATAAAAGTTGGAGCCTGGGAACGGTCAATACACCTATACAATAATTAAAAACATTCAGAGAATGTTTAGAATATACCTTGCTGGCGTCTAGGCGCCTGGCTCCGACCAATTCCACGGGGAAATTGGCACTTCAACGGTTGAACAGCTACAACCTCCTAATCCGGTACACGACCGGAATCTCAATTCCTTCGTTGGTTTGCACTAGAAAACCAACAAAAATTTCACGGACGGAATCTCCTCTCTGAGGCGGTCGGAACAAATTCCGACGGCGACGACGGGCGGCGACGGCGAGGGAGGAGAGAAGGGAGAAATATTTGCTAAATAGCTTTTGGTGTGTTTCAAATGAATACCCCAGGGCCACTATTTATAGATTTTTCATGGGCTTAAACCAAGTTGATAGGCTTGGGTCGGGCCCAGGCCCAGGTGTACATAGGTTTTAAGTCCATCGCTGTGGCTTCGTCATAATCATTATCGACGATCAGATTGGATCGATCTACACAGTTTACAAAACTGAGCATTATGATGTAAAAAAATTTTTCGGACACCTAATCCAAAAAATAGCAGTTAGGCCCCTATAATCTTTAAGGATAGTCATACTAGTCCAAGCTTAAGGAAATTGCATTTCCACCCTATTTAATTTTAGGAAGTCACACTTCCATCCTTCCTCCTACTATACTCAACAAATTGAGCTTAATTTCCATACGGATCATGGTAAAGCGTCTAGCAACATCGTCCCATGATCCCCTGGGTATCACTGATAGTGCCTACAAGAATCAGTCGGTCATGGTTAGCGTACAGTACGGTCCTTTCAACTCAAATATCCCGATCAGATCAATGACCATTAGTAAATCTAGAGTCGCTAGAGATCCAATAATCATGCATACATCTTCGAGATCAAATAGTGACATCACATGTGTTACTAGGTAAACCCATTTATCCAAAACACATCTAGTACTCTGGCCAGAGATTTACCACACTATTATCTCCTCAGATAGCACAGGATATCCATGCACAAGGACGAGCGGTTAATCCTCGACAACGAAGCATCGACTCCTACATGCATCGGGACCTCACCCAAACCCGCCACATGATGACCCCAACTGAGTCGGTAAACGGGTCAAAGTGAGGCACCTATCATATAGAGTCTCAATGACGTTTCGAGTAATGAGGGCTAATCTGTATAACCAAGACCTCGGACTTAATCCACTCGACAAATGATAACCACTTGGAAAGTCCGAACGAGGGTAGTTCAATAGATCACCAGTCACTACCCATCTGCATGCTCAGAACATCATTATGTTCCCTACCAATGAAACGTGGTACTTCACATCGCAGATGCTAGTCTCCAGCTCGGGCTGTCCTTATCCTCTTTTGGACGGCCCAATTCACTAGGAACAGGTTTAGAATACACAGTAACTATTAGATGTGTTTCATGATAGCCATCAAATAAACTATCACATCTAACATACACTATAGTGCATTCAAGGTCTTTATCCAAAAATTGTAATCATAATAATGAAGATAAATAATATCATAAAAGAATGTGAATTTCACAAATAAAGATCGTTTTACATAGAGTCAACAAGAACCCACACGCCACAAGTTGGCTAGTTGGGCACCTACTCTAACAACTCATCCCAAAATTGTCCCAAGTCAAGCACGCTTAACATTGACCATCCCAAAATTTTCCCAAGTCAAGCATTCTTAACTTTGGAGTTCTTAAGTGATGAGCTCCCGAAAAGAAGATGCACATTGTTGGTATGAGTAGTATCAATTAAATCTGATAAGCTGTAGGACCGAGCGCTTGCCGCTTTACCAAAAGCTATAGCTGGTGGTAACGGTGCAACTCCAATCTTTTAAACCGTATAGCAACACAAGCGCCACGGTTCGATCGCTCTACCTAGCAGGGACAATTATTGCACTCCAACATAAGCCTACCTCAACTAACCTCAACTTCATCTATAATTCCCAGTCTCATAATCTCTCTCATTCCAGTGTGGGTTTGGTTCATTCATGTGCCCCTTCACCTAGAAGCCTGCCAGGAGCCGCTCATTGTCCATGCAATCTCTTGGCACCAACAATCACTCCCCGTCTAATTTTGAGGTCCGGGCGTCACACATAGTATTCGGATCAGAACAAAATATCAAGTTGTGCATACCAGCAGAAGTCATCGTAATGCTTGAAGATCAATGAAGAAGACGACAGTGTGTGAGGAGATATGTGAGAGATGAGCTGAAATAGATTAATCCTCGCACATTCACTTACAAATATGAGAGTTGAGCGAAACAGATTAGAGTGAATGTTCAACAAATCAATCAATGTGGTCTTTCTCACAGATACGTTATATAAGTTAACAGAGTTGAGAATAGAGTTGAGTCTATGAGTTCAACTTGGACAATGTGGTAATTCCCAGTTGAGTGGGTTTGTACAGCTTTGTATAAATCAAACTCTTCTAGTGAAAGTCTTTCAGTTTGAAAGAATGGGAGACGTAGAAGCGATGTATTCGAAATTTCATAAACAAATCCTCTGCGTAATTTCTTTATTGTTTATCTGAATTGCTTACATGTTTTCAAAATTATTCTAAACTGTTTAAATATTCTGTGAATACTTTGGGTTATATTCCGCTTGGTTTTTCATTCCAGACCAGATCTACCCTCGATAGTCAAACCTTTCAAAAACTGGAGTTATTGCAGCTCTACTGATTTTATCTTCGATCAGATTGCGCATGGCACTCTGTCATTCTTAAAATGTCCTCAGCACGATCAGATCTTTTCCTAATAGAATTTATAATGAAATAAATGACGTGGATAAATAATGTCTTAATAATTACTAGTATGTTGATATAAATGATAAGTTGGACTACTGATCTGTAGTAAAATTTTGAATGTGATGATTGATGACTTTATAAATCAGATATTTTGTAATAGTACACCCAATAAGTATAGAATTTATAATGAAATAAACGAGTGGATAAATAATAGGGGTGTCAATTCGGGTGGGTCGGGTGGGTTCGGGTCGGGTTCGGGTGAAAAGTAAAAAAAATTCCCAACCCGAACCCGAATCAACCCGAAATGGCTCAACCTGAACCTGATTTTTTTCGGGTGGGTTCGGGTTGGGTTATCGGGTTGGAGTGTATTTTAGTGTTAATTTGGGTTGATCGGGTGGGTTCGGGTCGGGTTGAATAATTTTTTTAAAAAAAACTCTCAACCCGAACCCGAACCAACCCGAAATGGCTCAACCCGAACCTAATTTTTTTCGGGTGGTTCGGGTTGGGTTCTCGGGTTGGATCAGAATTTGACACCCCTAATAAATAATGTCTTAATAATAACTAGTATGTTGATATAAATGATTAGGTGGACTACCGATCTGTAGTAAAATTTTGTATGTGGTAATTGATGAGTTTAAAAATCAAATATTTTGGACTTCCTCAAACTCACCTCTGCTTCACATAAAGATCCACTTAGTTGAACATACACATCTACAATTAATGTATTGATGATTCAAAAATCAAATAACATTTTATCCAAAACAAATATAAATTTATACACGTATATATATATTTGTCAAACTCAGTCTTTTCTAGTTACCTCATAAACTTGTACATTGAAGAGCAACCACAACTTCACTCAAATTCTATTGTATGAAACCATTTCCACTCAGTTACTCCACACAAGGCAAGGTTTCCATAACCTCCACTCCATCCACTTGTTATCCCTTATAACGTTATCCACAAACCTTCTCTTCAAACACTCCTCTACTGATTTCTCTTCTTCATATCTCACCGGGGAGCTTACCACAGCAACTTCCGGACTTGCAATGGTGTCAACGGTTGCATCAACAACCCGGTTCACCATTTCAAGAATCTCACTCATTCGCGGCCGGTTCTTGGGGTGCCGAACTAGACATCTATTGGCAATTGCTGCCAACTTTTGAGCTGATTTGATATTGTACATCCCATTCAGTCTGGGGTCTAGTATCTGTTCGAATTTCTTCAAGTCAACAAGGTGAGGTCTCACCCAGTCCAAGAGCTTCTGCTCGTTTTTCGGTCGGTTTCTGTCCATAGGGCGCCTCCCGGTTATAAGTTCGTAAAGGAAGATTCCGTAGCTCCACACGTCACTCTTGGCTGTGAGTCGCCCCGTTTGAATGTATTCTGGAGCAGCATATCCAACTGTTCCGACAACCTGTTTGATACAGAGAAAGAATTGTCAGTTTCACATGTTCTAAATTTTGACAAAAGTGAATAAAAATTATGGCATTTAGAAGCTTAAGTATGTGAATGTACATACTGCAGTTGAAACATGGCTTAACCCATCTGTAGGACCCAACCTCGCCAACCCAAAATCCGACAGCTTTGCATTCCATCGATCATCTAAGAGTATATTTGAAGACTTGAAATCTCTAAAGATAATCTGCATCAATGTAGCTAAAAAATGAGTATGATACCAAGATGCCACTTTTTGAAGCAAACGTGAAACGGCAATTTTGGTAAACTATAAATTTGTCAAACAGAATCCAGCGCTTGTTGTGATCATACAACTTTTAGTAGTCTAAAACAGATGAATTTCACATTCTAAGTCAAATCTCACTTTCAACGGGTTCGACGATCAGGGCATGACATATTCATCATGTCAAAATAAGATAAGTTACCTCCCTTGTAACTTAACACCAATATTTACTTTTGAGTTTAGAATACTATGGAACTTGATAAAGCTTGAAAATTGAAATCCTGTTCACATTCTCACAGTTCTCTTATATAAAGAAGATTTCTGTTCTCATCCTTCCACTTGTTTCAGCTATCTTAATTGGTTTATAACAAGACACAATATGTCTGAACTTAGATTTATCCAAAGTACCTGAAATTCCATGCCCTCGTGAAGGTATGCTAAGCCTCGTGCAGCATCTTGGGCTATATGCAATCTAGTTTCCCATGGCAAAGTGGCCTCAAATCGACTCGATAGACGATCTTGTACACTCTGGTTGGGCATATATTCATAGACAAGAAGGCGTTGGATCCCTCGCTCATCATCCTCTGCACAGTAGCCAATGAGTTTGACGAGATTTGGATGCTCAACGATGCCAAGTATATTTACTTCAGTCACCCATTCCTTGTGTCCCTGCATAAACAACATGTTGATGGTGCCCAGTTATTAGTTCACATTGCGATTAATAATCTCAAATTATCTGTCATTAGTTATGATCAACTTATACAAAAATGCAATGAGGTCCAGCCCATGGGTCCATGCAACCAAGAGTTCATATGATGGGATATGCCATCAACTCATTCGTATATGTCATCATTTTACAAAAATGCTTGCCCTTGGTTGTTGTAAGAGTCATTTACTTTTAGAAACAATAGCATATGCCTCACATCTAACGTGTGGATGGGGTATGCTGAAAAGAGCTTGCCTGCAATCCTCTTCTGCCGAGTTGTTTGACAGCGACGTTCACAGTTTTATTCAAATTGTTAGTCTCCCGGAGAACACCTCTATAAACAGCACCAAATCCCCCTTCTCCAATCATAAGAGATCGGCTAAAATTCTTGGTGGCTTCTTTAAGGTCAGCAAAGGCAAACACCCTAAGATTGCTACTCCTCTGGAAAAAGCTTGCAAATGAAATCTTACCAGAGGATGCATTGCTCACATCTGATATAACCTGAGAATGACATTCCGACTCCGACCCGGATTTCATTACATCTTGATTGGTTGATATTGAAGTTGAAGATAAAGGTAATGTACAAGATTTTGCAGTCTTTGGCTCCTCATTTTTGTAGGAGAACTGAAAGCACTTCATAGCCCTCCAAATTCTGTTTATAACTGCATAGTGGCAACAAGAAAATCGTCAACTAGAAAAAAAAATGATACAAATTCTTCCCCTTTCCTCATTAGCAGGAGGATCAAGCAAGACTGAGCCAGGGTGGGCATGTGACGCCCTTTCACTCAAAAAATATTCAAAATAAGTTTTGTTAAATCTAAACACGGCCAGCCAAATAATATAAACTCAACCCCCACCCCCAACCATACCACTTGTGTCCCCCCGGCGATCTAACACCCCCTGTATTAACTTGAACCCACAATCTAACAGGCCACATGGGCAAGATTCTTGGGCCAGCAATCGGTTCGATTCAAAAAGAGAGTATTCAATATGTTGTAAACCAAATCTTGGTGGTAATATCCTAAACAAGAAAATGCTGCATTTCATTTCAAGAAGATAAAGAACTTGAAGATTGGTCAACTCATTGCCATGCATGATCTACATACATGTTACAAGTACAAACAAAAAATTCGGCCTACTTCCGATTTTGACACCATTAGATACATTCCAACCACTGATGATGCCAAAGAGGCCAATTCTGATATATTTACGACATCAAGTTAGACAAAGCTTGTAATTTCAAAACACAAAACAAAAACATGACAAATTCCCATTTGAAACGTGACCATTTTTTCAAGAATCCGATAACCATCAACAATCAAATGATTTCCAACCACAGGATGCATACCAACCAACAGATAAAGAACCCGAAAAAGCAACAGTAGAAACAAACAAAAACTTCACCTTTCTGCGAACCAGTCACGGCAATATCTGTGTGACGCAACCTTCAAACTTTTTTGTTATCGTGCGATTATTTTAAATGAAATCAAGAAATCTTGAAAAGGGTATTTACAGAATGCATGCTAAGCAACGAGGACCCCATGATCTACGCAAGTCAACGGCGAGCAGCTGGAGTTCTGCTCACCAATTACACCCCCCATTTTTAAACAATGATAAGTAACTAATTATAACGTTTACTGAAAAATTATATGTGAAAAAGTAGATGTGAGAGAGAGAGAGACATGTCTAGTGATGTATACTTGTATCGGTGTATGTATAGCACTAGATTTGCTTCAACTCAAAGGAAAGAGTAAACTTATGTAAAGATTTTATTTATCAAAAATATATATATTTTGAGAGAGAATTTATTTTAGAAGGTAATGTTGTTAAAAAAATTGGGAATTAGATTAAATCCATTTTAGGCAAATACTTGTGTCAAACTGATTATATCCATGAAGAATATTATTTTTTATGCTAAAAGTATACTTATTATCCATGAAAAATAATTATTTTCTATATTTAAAAATATTATTTTTAACATTGACGTGATCAATGAAAAATATTATTTTTGTGTCAAAATATTATTTTTTATACTAAAAATATTACTATATGGAGTTTGTTGACCGTTGAATTAAGTGTGCATGTTTTAGAGAAGTACTGAGATGAGTGATCTCTTGGGAAGCTCTCATACGTCAAGCTGCTGACGTTACGTCGTTTGATCTCGTTGGTCAGGTGGATTGTAAAAGTGAGATGCCAGATATTACGGGTAGTACTATCTTTATTGGGGATAGGACCAACGGTCGAGAAATAGTAAGACTGATCTCTAAAGGAAATGAGACAACGCTAGAAGTTAGACACGCACCTCCTCAAACTCATGAGTCTTACAGTCCAACCCTTAACACATACAATAGGTGCACTATGCGCTGCCACATTATAATGAAATAAAGTTGCACATTGGCTAGCAATTATAGCAATCATTTTATCCTAACTCGACATGTCTCACTATACAACAAGATTGTACTAAAGAGAAAGTTGCATGTTCTTCAGATAAGGGAATATCTTCAATGACCGACCATATCAATACACTAAATACTTTATTTGCCCAACTCACGTCTATGGGGCATATAATAGAGGAAAAAGAACGTACGGAGCTTCTACTTCTGTAACGCCCAGAAATCCGTAAATCCACAATTATAAATCTAAATTTTCGAAGGGTTTATTTTGCTAAATTCGGTACCCTTATTTAGCTTCAATTCAGTAATTCATCTTTCGTCTGAGCTGAATTTCACATTAGAGCAGGAACCTAGTTCGCGAGTAATTCCGGAAGAATAAACCGACGCATGGTCCGAGTTTCTAAAATGTTAAAATAAAAAGTAATTTTCAATGAAATAACTGCGTTTTGCTAGGCGTCCATACCTGCGTAGTTCTTTAAAATATACTACACACACCTATTCATTATTGTTCACCATTTGAGGCGCTAAGAGTTCTCTCCGATAGAATCCAACCGAAGTCCTCCTTCTGTAGTTATCTAAAGCTTTCGATCGTGCTTGGGGGAGATTCAAAGCCGGACTATTGTGTGCAAACTGTCGTTCAACTTTGAGGCAAGTCTGTTTCTTGCTGCACTTCTGAAAACATATATCGATTTCATTCTTGCATGTTTGTGTGAGTTTTAAAGGGTTTTGAAATTTTGTCAAATGCAGAGATGAGTTCTTGACAAATTATTGGTTTGCTGAAGTTTTACTTTCAAAACTGGTTACTGGAAGTCGTTTTACGAAAGTTTCAGTCAGTTTCTTCTTGAAAATGCTGGGATATATGAAATTAGTTTCAAAGTAAAGTCCTCTGAATGTTTCCAGAGAATATGATGTGCTGGATGGCTAAGGATGAGGTTCTGAGCTGATAGGCAAAGCTGGTCTAGTTAACTCTTTTCTGATAAGATTAGCTAAGTGTTCGAACTTCTTCAAGCTGTTTTCAGTGCTCTGTGGTTATTCCAATTTGGTATGATTCGTTCGATGACTTCAGTTCATAGTTTGATCCCCGAACCGTTCCATTTTACACTTGCAATCTACTTATTTCCCATGAGCTGATATTAAGTTCGTGACCTGTTTATTTTCCTGAGCTGGTTTTAAGTCGCAATCTGTTTATTTTCTCCAAGATTTTTCATTACCTTGTTGTTATTCTAATCTGGTATGATTCGTTCGGTGATGTCAGTTCGTACTTTGATCCCCGAACCGTTCCAGTTTACACTTGCGATCTGTTTATTTCCCCTGAGCTGATCTTAAGTTCGCGATCAGTTTATTTCCCAGAGCTGTTTTACGTTCGTGATCTGATTTCTCACACAGAGCTATTTTGAACTCATGATCTGATTTCATTGTCTAAGTCGAGTTGACTTTGTTTGATCATCGTAATCCGATCTGCTCGTTTAAGTTGGATTAACTTTTCCTAATCTGATTTGACCAAATACCTAGATCTGATTTTCTATCCTGAGCTGATTTGCGCTCACGATTTGTTCGTACTCGGAGTTGAACAATGTCATCTTAGGCTCACTCTGAACCGATACTGTAATCTCAAGTTTAATTCCTCATTCCATTAGCTTCGATTCAAAGGTATAACTCTAATATGTTCGGAGTTATACCCCATTTCAAGAGATAGTTTATCAGCTTAGAGTGCTATTCGTTACTCGTTTCTATAGCCTGATTTGATTCGAGTTTCTTTTTCGATTGAATCCTGATGTACTCCTAGTATCTTTCGAACATCAAATGATTTTTGAAATAGCAAACTATATATATATGCGATCTTATTCAGATCGGAGAATGTAGTTCAAAGAAAGTTTCAGCAGAGAAAATGTTTTAATGATATATGGCAAGGTGACGAAGGAGGAATGACAGAAGTTTCCCTGTCAGGCCTCGTGCTAATTTCTAACAATTAACACACAATAAGCGCATAATCACGGAAGCTTAAAATCAGGGCTTAAAAATTTTTCGAAATACAATGGCCTGAACTTCAAATCCTTCATTCAAAATATCGATAATCAAAAATATAAGTTTACTCAACTCGATACCGCAAGTAACCACATAAATCAATTCAAAACACAGATCCCCCAAATACAATAAAACACGGGGCATCCCGCGGTTCAATACATATCATAAATAAACTGGGACTCAGGGATGCGGGGATCGACCAACTGAACTTCCACTCGGTCCAGCTTGGTTACCTGAAACTCCTGCAAATGGGCACGCAGACCCAAACAACAAAAGCAGGAAAAACAAGTACGAGGTCAAGCCTCAGTACGAAGAGCTATCAAAGCAGATAAACATGCAACATGCTACCAATCAATGCTATGAATGCATGGGGGCTGTCAAGAAAATCGGATAGCAAGACCAGTCTATCAACTGGCAACTCAAATCAAGCCTCTATACCACGGTCTATCAACCGGGAAATCATCGGTCCGTGATCATCGGGGCCCGTCAGCCCATCACAGCTCGGTGGTAGACACTCGAATCCGGTAGTCACCACTCCGACGATAGCGTTGGACTTTTCGGGCACGACTTAACAGTCGGCCAGTCACAACGTGGCACCCAATCAGGTTATCAAATCAAATCTGTCAATTCATGCTCAATATGTATGCATGATGCCAATCAATATCAATGTTCAATGCATACAATGTACAATACGTAAAACAGAATGTAACTCAATCATTCAACATACTGATTCACGTAATTCACAGCAGCCAAATTCACAACATCGAAAAATAGACATGTTCATGCTCCAGCTGCTAAGGGCTGCTCAATCGTACCTTGCTTCGTCAATTACCTAACAGATTCTCACAAAGACACGTCCAGCAACAACTCAAGCTTACTGTCTTTGAAGCTTCCTCGACAATCCCTTCAAAATTCCTAGAAGCTTAAATGACGCAACTTACTGCTCAACTCAGCAGTTTCGCGTTCTCGTTCCAGCTCAACACAGCCTCCAAGATTGGTAGGGAAAGAAAGGTCTACTCAAGAGGTTTCCAACGCTACCAAGAACTCGAAAAACAGAGGTCGGAATCAACGGGAAATGGCGATTGAAAGTGACGGTGAACAGTAGCTAAAAAAAATCGAGGGTTTCGAGTTTGAGGATAAGAAATATCAGGTCTGAAATGCTCTAAGTGTAACTCAACACTTAAATAAATATCCTCTACTCCAAAAGCTACCAAACAAGACCAACACCGACAAAAACAGATATCTACAACTCAAACTATCGCCAAAACAGATCTCTCGCGCAAAACAGACTTCATGCTCTCCGTCAGATCTCGTGCGAGCCTCAAAGCGACAACGTTTTGGTCAACAGATCTCACGCTCAACACAAAACGACGACGTATAGGCACCAGATCTCTCAAATGCACGCTATCACGTTCTTGCATGAGATTTGCTTACGTCACCCGCAGACTTGCCTACGTCATCAGATCTACCGCGCAACTCTCGAATGAACGCTACACGCTTCTAACAACAGATCTGCTTACGTCATCCACCAGACCTGCTGACGTCACCCTCAAGCGCTGCCAGATCTCTCGCTACGACCCAAATGCGATCACCATCCAGCGACGCTTACGTCACACATGAGAGCTGCTTACGTCATGAGATCTGAATTTCAAAAGAACAACGCATTCATCTCTCACGTTCTTCTCAATCACCAGATCTCTCACGATCCAGCTTCTCAAATTCGAACAGCTTTCACCAAACGCAGCGCTCACTCTTCTATTTACGACAAAACACGCAGCGCTAAAGGAAAAACAGATCTCTATCGAATACATTCTAATTCTCAACACTTCTCGACCAGATTTCACACGAAAAACACCAATCAAGAATCCTGGACAATCCCAACTAGAGATCTAAATATTTCCAAATCAGATTTCACTAAAAATTCGAAACTCCAGAAATCTAAATTCTTAATTCTCGTGATTAATCTAACTCAAAATCCGATTAATCACTAATTAGAAATCTGAATCCTCACATTCCCTGTCATATATCATAAAGTTTTAAAGGAAGTATATTTCAAGTTTAAAGTGAATTATGGCAAAGATAACAAACGGTCAGCAGGAATGGTGAGGACGCTGGCTGACGAACCCGTGCGCCCCTTCACTTAGGAAAGATAATGATTATGGGTTGACGAATCCTATATACCTCTTCACATATTTTGTGATTGATTCCCCAGTTCCTGATTTCAGATGAGAGCTTCATCAAGCGACTTGACCTAAGGAAAGCTTTTGCGTCATAACTCAACAGAAATAAGAATTGAGAACAGGGTTGTTTACAACCACAGTATTAAGAAAAGTTTATGTTGAATCTTAATTCCTTTAATATCAGTAAATGTTTTAAATGTTTTGAAGTATGTTCAAGAATGTTCAGTTTATGCTTTACCAGTTTAAATGTTTTCAAGTCCTTGGAATAGCACTGTTTCAGGTAACAACGATCCACTTGTAGCTGAAAGCTGCATCAAGTCCTTGGAAGTCATTCTTAATATCTACAACTAGCTGATCAGGACAGAGCAAGATGTGCGCTCTGAGCTGAGGCGCTAGTTTCTAACTTTGAGACAGAGGGAGATGCTAGTGAGAGATTACTTTCGTAAGTTCGAAAGAGGATGATATTTTGTTCCTCGGATAGGAAGAGATGCGGAGGAGATTCTCCATCACTTTGTTGCTGGATTACGGGCCACATTGAAGCATGACGTTAGGCTAGCTGAACCAACAGGTTATCAAGCAGCAGTTAACAAAGCCCTGCGAGCTGAGCAGGATTGGGGGAAATTGACGAAGAACGCCAACTTAAACATCAAGCCTTTCAACATAACGACCAGAGACAATCCAAGAGACCCAACAACAACCAGCAGTGTCTCAGGGACAGTGACCTCTACATCCCCAACCGAACAACACAGTTCCTCATATTAATAACAGGCCAGTTTGTCCGTTTCTTCAAAGGAATCATACTGTTCAGTGCCGAGCCGGCCAAGACGTGTGTTAAATGTGGCAATCCAGGCCACATCTCTAGCAATTGCCAGTATTAGAAGCAACTCATAGCCAGTAGATAATATGTGATGGCAACAGATCAGTCTGAACCAGACTCTACAATAGTTACAGGTAAAACTGTTGTCACCAGTATGCCTACTATAGCTTTGTTAGATTCGGGTGCAACCCCTTCTTATGTATCAAAATCTGTGGCTAAGAAATTACCTATCCAACCTAAATTAACGATAAGTTATTGCGTTAACATACCATTGGGAGAAATCTTATTATTAAATAGCATACTTCGCAACATAGAGCTTAAGCTGCAGGGGTATTTCGTGTATGCAGATTTGATAGTATTACCCCTGCTTGAGTTTGTTTTAATTTTGGGAATAGATTAGTTAACTAAGTACAAAGTAGTTATAAATTTTAAGCAAAGAATGGTAAAGGTTAAACCATCAAGAGGAAACCCAATTTTGTTCCGAGCTGATAGACTCGATAGAACCCCTAAGCTGATATCAGCTCTCAAAGCCCAGAGCTATCTAAGGAAGGAATATCAAGGATTTTTGGTTAGTGTGTTATCATTAGTAGAAGATGAAAATCTAAGTTGTTAGATGTCGAAGTAGTGAACGAATTTCTTGACGTGTTCTAAGAAGACATATTTGGTCTGCCACCAGATCGAGAGCTGAAATTTGCGAATGATTGTGTACCTAGTGTGACTCCTATATCTATGCCACCACATAGACTTGCACCTATAGAGATGAAAGAGTTAAAGGATCGAATTCAAAATCTACTAGACAAAGTTTCATTCATTTTAGAACATCACCATAGAGAACCCCAATGCTATTCGTCAAGAATAAAGACGGGAGTATGCGTTTATGCATCGGCTATAGAGATTTGAATAAGTTAACAGTGAACATTCAGTTCAACTCAAACAGTGAACATTCGGTTCAACTCAAACATTGAACATTCAGTTCAAGTCAAACTGTGAACATTCCTTTCGACTCCCTCTATTGTGGTCTCATCATAATCCCGTTCGATGATCAGATATCACTTATGTGATCATTTTGCAAAACTGATCATTATGATGCAAAATCAAATTTTTGGACCACTAAATCTATTTATGGCAGGTCTACTCTAATTATCTAAATATGGAAGTTCTACTTCCTTAGCTAATTTGGAAGTAATACTCCCAACATTCCTGCTACTATATCAACACTTTGAGTTTCATATCCGTACGGGGATTGGGAAACCAGTACTTGTGTGACCCTCAATGGTTCAGGAATACAGCTAGCGGTGGGCTTACAGCTCTTTGTGACTCCGAAACAAATTTTTGGACTTACCCATCGGACCATGTTAAAGCGTCTAGCAACATCGCCCCATGATCCCCTAGGTATCACTGATAGTTCCTGCAAGAACCAGTTGGTCAAGGTTAGCATTGCAGTATAGTTCTTTCATCTCAAATATCCCAAACGAATCAACGATCATTGGTAAATCGAGAGTCTCTAGAGATTCGATAGTAATTCATACATCTTGGAGATCAAATAATGACATCGCATGTGCTACTAGGTAAACTCATTTACCTAAAGCACATCTATTACTCTGGCCAGAGATTTGTCACACTATTATCTCCTCAGATAGCATAGCATATCCATGCACCAAGGCGAGGGGTGAATCCTTGACAACAAAGCTGTTGGGGATCCGGATCCGCCCCCCGGTCAGGCAGCGGAAGAACAAAAATATAGAAACCGGGAGGCGATCAATACGAATAAAAAAACTACATGTATCAACATACATAGGGTGTTTCAGGCGTGTTACCTCGCTGGCACTTGTGCCTGGCTCCAACCGGTGTTTCAAGAACCCGGCGCTTCTCGGTAGATTGCGGTAGTTACGTCAATCCGGTCCACGACCAGATTCGAGACTCCTTCGTCAGACTGCACTAGAAGTCCTGACGAGATCAGCACGATCGGATTCTCCACGAAAAACTAGGCCGGAACGAAATTCCGGCGAAGTTTGGGCGGCGGCGGCGGTGGCGGCGGCGGCGTGGTCGAGAGAGGAGAGGGAGGGTGGCGGCTGATTTTAGGTTTAGGGTTACAATGATGTAATTGTGTGTTTGATTAAGTCACTTAGTCTTAATTAAATAGACTTCAAGTTGGACTTGGGCCGGTCCAACGGGCCCGGGTCCAAATGACGATATC
>KQ991601.1:100834-132760 GCA_001598015.1 Dorcoceras hygrometricum
CCAAGTGAGTCGGCAAACGGGTCAAAGTGAGACGCCTATCATGTAGAGTCTCAATGACGTTTCGAGTCGTGATGACTAATCAGTACAACCAAGACCTCGGACTTATTCACTCGACAAATGGTAACCACTTGGATAGTCCGAAGGAGGGTAGTTCGATAGATCATCGGGTCACTATCTATCTGCATGCTCAGAACATCACAATGTTCCCTACCAATGAAACATGGTACTTCGCATCGCAGATACTAGTCTCGAACTCGGGCGGCCTTATCCTCATTTTGACGGCCCAATTGACTAGGAACGTGTTCAGAATACACAGCGACTATTAGATGTGTTTCATTATAGCCGTCATACCCACTATCACATCTAACATACGCTTTAGTGTATTCTAGGTCTTTACTCAACACAATTGTAAATCATTACACACATAATGAAAGTAAAGGATGCCATATAAGAAAATGCGAATATCATATATAAAGATTGTTTGTACAAGAGTCAACAAAACCCACACGCCACAAGTTGGCTAGTTGGGCATCTACTCTAACAAAAGCATCGACTCCTACATGGATCATGACCTCACCCAACCTCGCCACCTGATGATCCTCATGGAGTCGGTAAACGAGCCAAAGTGAGGCGACTAGCATGTAGAGTCTCAATGGTGTTTCGAGTAATGAGGACTAATCTGTACAAAAAAGACCTCGGACTTAATCCACTCGACAAATGATAACCATTTGGAAAGTCCGAACGAGGGTAGTTCGATAGATCACCAGGTCACTATCCATTTGCATGCTCAGAACATATCTATGTTCCATACCAATGAAATGTGGTACTTTGCATCGCAGATGCTAGTGTCAAGCTCGGGCGGCCCTTATTCTCATGTGGACGGTCAATTGATTAGGAACTTGTTTAGAATACATAGTGACTATTAGATGTGTTTCGCGATAGCCATCAAATCCACTATCACATCTAACATACACTATAGTGCATTCAAGATCTTTATCCAACAATTTTATGCGAGCAAAGCAAAGATAAAGAATTACATGTGTTGGATCTGTTTTTATAGATCAGAATCTTAATTTTGATTAACGCAAAACCGCTGCTATTTTACTAACGATTTAACTTAAGTGCGCAGCGTTGAGCTGAAACATACATATGCGAACTGGACCAGATCGGACGTGAGTTGGAACAGTACGCTGATGTCGTTCACATGTCCAAACTGGAACAGTGAGGGGACACCCGAGCTGGTACAGTATAGGACATGTATAAGCTGGAAAAGTAAGGGGACACCCGAACTAATCTAGCAGTAGACATCCAAGCACAGAGCTAGTGAAGCGTAGAGCAGTTCAATGGAGAAGAAGATGTACAACGCTCAGAACAGAACATATTAGAATCAGCTCAGACAGATTAGAAGTGTAGTATTAATCAGGATAAGCTGAGCAACCAGCTGGGAAAAACCAGCTCAGCAACTAGCTGGTAGAGACCAGCTCAGAGACCAGTTGGATGAGTCAGTTGAGTGACCAGCCCAGAGTTCAGCAACCAGCTCAGAGCAAAGCAGTTTGAACACAAATATTGTGAAGATTGAATTAACGTTGTTCAAAATGATTTGCTTCGTCCTGTTCAAATCAGGTAAAGATTCACAGAGCTAATTTCAACAAAGGCTACGACGCAATTAATGAAGAGAGCTCAAAGTCTATAAATGAAACGACCCAGACTCTAGATGCTTTAAAAGTATGGCTCGTCCCCTTTAAAACATTTTTCTCAACCTTACTTTAAAACATATGTGAGATCCAAAAATTTGGAAAATATTTAATTGATTGGATTAATCAGATGTGAGGAATCTGTTCTCGTTGGTGCTTGTATGTTTGCAGCGTATTTTGTAGTGTGAGAAGTGATACGCCATCGTTTAGCGTTCATAGGAGAATCTGTTAGTGATAGTACTGTTTAGAAGTCTGCCAACGTGTTTTAGTAGCGAGTAAAAAACTTCATCGTTTAGATTGGTTGGTACGATGTCGTTTGGCTTAGCGCTCATTTGAGAGATCTGCTGACGTAAGAGGATCTGTTGAGTGTGGCGCGGGAGTAATGCGACGTCGTATGTCAATGCGGGTCAATGTTCCTGTAGCGGGCGATCGCTGTTGCATGAGGCAGCGGTTAGCGTTTGAATTCAGATGTATCGGTGGAAGAGGAATCTGTTGGCAGTAGCGCGCGGCTGCGATAACTAGCGAGAAGAAGACACGTGTTGGTCAACAGCTGAGTTGACTGCTGTTTGATTGATTTGATCAGCTATGAGACCTATGTTTTCGCAATAAAGTGTTGCTCGGGTTGAAACCAGCTGGTAGTATATGCGGGTGTTGAAGTCATCGAATTTGCCTAAGTGTTGGAATCTGCAGTTGGAAAGATATCAGCAGTAGGAGTAGGAATCTGTTGGAGCAGCAGTGCTTCGTTAGATTTCAGTCATTGTGTTTTGGTAGGAAGCAGCAGCAATGCTGAAGTGGATTTCAGTCGTTGGTGTATTAGCGCGTATCCAGCTGTTGCGAGAGACCAGCTGTTGCGAGTGATCAGCTGTTGGTTAGCGATCAGCAGTGGCTAGCGAGTGACGTGTCCTGTGGTGACGTGTCCTTCTCTCTGAAGCGATGAAATTTTTTGAACAGGAACCAGCTGTTGGTTTTGTTAACGTGTTTCTTAGTAGGTAACGAAACTACATCGTTTAGTTAAGTTAGAACGACAGCGTTTTGAGTGGAGCGCTTTGTATCAGCTGCTAGTTATATTAGGCATCTACTGATGAGAGATCTGATGTGTTGCAGCTGGCTGTTTGATGATCAGCTGTTGGTATCAAGGTGACGTGTCCCTCTGCGACGTCGTTTGGTTAAGTTGGTGTGACGCCGTTTAGCCTTAGCGTTGTTTGAGAGAATTCAGCTGTTGGTTAGATCAGCTGTTGGTTGAGATAACAGCGATGAAAACTGTTTTGTCGGTGGAATCTGTTCCTGTTTCTATCAACTGTTGAGAAGCGTATTTATTAGAAGACTTGGTCTTCGATTTGGCATGAGATCCCATACTTAGAATATTTTCCCCGATTATTGTTCTCTGTCGCGAACCCTAAGCACTGTTCACCATAGCTTTCCGCCATCGATTTCCATCTTTTCCTGTCTCTGTTTTGAGCAAGACCGATGGCGCTGCACTCCTTGAGAGTTGTTCTTTCGATTTATACCACTTTTGGAAGCTATGGTAGGCTGGAAGTAGAATCGTGAAGCTGCTCCAACGTTCGTGTGTTGCGTCGTTCAGGTTTTGTACCATATTTCTCGGGACCCCGTTGTGGTGAGCGTAACAAAATATCGAGGTACGAATCGAGCTTGTATTTCAGCTTTGAGATAGGCATGAGAGTGTATTATGTGGTTTGTATAGCAGTGCCGGGTATTGTGTTTGGAAGCAGAATTATTCATGTGTATATGCATGTATATTGGCTGAACTATCTGGTTTATTACCTGCTTATTGGTTATCTGTTGAGTTGCTATGCTTGCGATTATTTGAATGCCTTTGTTGTTCTTACTGGCATTACACGTACATGCATCATGTTGAGCATGATACTGCATCTGCATAGCATATTGAGCCATTGAATCCTTTTGATAGCCATGATATGTTGCTCTGTTAGAGCTCTTCTCTCATGGCGTGGTGCTGTGTTGCATAACCACGATTGAGTGCATCTGGAGGGTGCGGTGAGCCTTTCTCATAGCCCTCAGTTGCAGTGACCTGGATAGAGGTCGGCGGGTGGATGGTCTTTCCCACTAGCAATTCCGTGTGACCAGTCGGGTAGCGCCCGTACGTGTGTCGCGATGAGCCACTCTATTTTCCACTGGGTGTGATCGGGTAGCACCCGAAGCTCGATGATGTGTCACAGTTGTTGTTTACCATTCGTTTGGCCTTCCGGTTGTTACCGATGTCTTTTGTACCGCTCATGCATAGGCACGACATGATACATTGCCTGCTGTATCTAATTGCTGTATTATATTGCTCTTCGTACTGGGGTTTGAACCCATGTCCCTCTGGGGCTAGTTGTTTTGTTTTCCTGTTTGTTGTTCAGGTTTCTCAGGTTATTCCACTGGTCTTGGAGTTGACCCAGCTGGAGGTGCCCCAGAAGATGTTTAGAGTGTCCAAGTTAGCGTATAGCATTTATGTATCAGTACTGTTAGCCGGGGGATGCCATGTGCTTTGTTGTAGTCAGTGGTTGTATTTGTTGACTGATACTTGTTAGATGTTGTACTGGTGTATTATGGCTTTTAGCGTTATGTAGCTTTATTAAACTGGGATATTTTGATGTATTGTGGTATTTTAAAATTATGTTTTTTTTGTCAGGCCAAAAACAAAAATTTTTAGCCATTTTATAAGTGCTTCCGCTATTTTTTACGTGATTTGACTCTGTGTTGCTTAAACTGGGATAAGCTCGATTTCTTTGGTCACATGTGAATCTAGGCAAAGTAGTTGTTCTTTGGATTGTGCTTGACTACTTGAATTACTTGCTTGTGTGCTTACCTTTGAGTGTCTTGTAGATGCCGCCTAAGAGGAAAGGTAGAGCTAGTAGGCAAGTGATGGTTGATTCGAGGACTCTGGTTAGTGCAGATAGGGAGTATGTCCCCCAACCGAGTGTTCCTGTGAGATTTCGTGAGAGTCAGCCTTCAGCCTTTCGCTCTCTTGCTAGTGCTGTCAACAAAGCGCTTGACTTTATGGAAAGCCTTGTAGTTGGACAGACTCGAGTTCGGCGGTCAACATGACATAGTGTAGACCCTGTGCCGTCTGGAACGTCGTCTTCCCAGTCTTCTGTGGCATCGCAATATTTGATTCGTCAGAGGTTTAGACCTAGAGGAAGGCAATTTAAGAGATCTAGTTAGAGTTCTTCGAGTTCTGGCGGTTCTAGTGGAGCAAGGCCGGCTATGTCATTCTGTGGTCAGTGCGGGGGTAAGCATCGACCCTCTCGATGCGTTGGAGTGCGAGGCGCTTGCAATAATTGTGGTCATATTGGACACTTTGCTAGAGTGTGTCCTACTCTAGGACAGCGGGATTCGACTAGAAGTTATTTGAGGCAACCGTATCGTCCTTTTCAGTCCCAACGATCAGGATTTCAGCCTCTAGAGACGTCTAGTGTTAGAGAGCTTTCTCTATCGGAGCAACCGGGATTTCAGCCAACTCAGGTGGATGCGAAAATTGAGGAACGAGATGATGCCTTGCCCGAAGGAGGTTTTACAGGTAGTTGTTCTTTACTTGTTAACTCTGGGTGAGTTTAATTTGACGTGTGGACATCGCATTCGTTTACGATTGTATTTAATTGTTTTGGTGGTGCGCGAGGGTTGTTTCCGCCCCATCTTGTTTGTATGATACCGTGTCTTTGTTACTCCTGCCGGTGGAGAAGTTGTCGTTCCGTGAGGGATGCTAAGTTAGGTTAGCAAGTTGTGAGCAAGTTCTGGTAGGGAAGTTGTTTGTTTGGGAGTGTTTAGATTTCCGTTGTTGAGATGATAGTTGGTACTCGTTTGGGATGCGATATCCGAACTACAGTTGGGGTTGGTGATCTCCCTTTGTTCGAGAGTTCCGATTGTGTTTCAGTTGAGATTTCCCTGACTTTCCTTGTAACCGTTGGTACTGTGCGTATCCTCCTTGATTTCTTTTGTCAGGGCAACAGAACTGCGGTATTTCGAACTCTATTAAATTTCTGCTGTTTGTGTTCCCAGCTATTGAGTTGTTTTACGGGCGTGTATCCAGCTGTTGAACTTTGATTCTTTTAACCGTGTCTGGTCATATCCTGTTCAGTTCAGCTGTTGTAGCCGTGCCTTGCTGTATTGTTCTGTTGCGTATCGGATGAGAGGGCGAGCGGCAATACCGCACTCTCACCTCTCTGCTGGGTTTAGTTAGCCGCTGTGAGCCGAGTGGTTAACTACCACAGTTCATGAGTTTGGCAACGGCAGGTCGAGTAGCTGTGATGCATATGGTATGGGTGTTCGAGTAGAGACGAGTGAATAACTTCCATATACTCACACCCTGTGACCACATCTGTTGATGATCTCTGCCTTTGATGTTGATCAACCTTGCGTTGTTGAGCTCTTGTGGACTCCCTGCTTCGATTGTAGTCCCTTCCATTGCATTCTGCGAGGCATTGTTGCGTCACGATTAGTGGAGACCCTGTTAGATGAGATGCCCCACCTTTGTCTCGGTGTTGGAGACTGTTGTATTTACTTCGGAGTTTTAGCATTCATGTTTAAGGTGGAGAGCGATTAGTGATCTTTGTCTTCACTCCGTTCAGTTGGTCTATGAGATAGTGCTATTGGATAAAGTCGGTTAAAGATTTCAGATGTGAGTTTAACGCCTGCCTGTGTGAGAGAAGCTCACTATTGATGATTTGTTGGAAGGCCCATCCAGCGGTGCTAGTAGCGTTGAGTATATTGAAACGCTTTCGAGCATTTGGTAGTTTTTAACTGGTGATGCCGCCTAGCGGTAGTCTTGTAGAGTTTTCTTGTTGGGTCAGAGTGCCAGTTTGGCGCGGGTAGTAAAAGCATGACTGTCAAATTGTCCTTATCGGCCCATTTTGCCATGGCGTTAATGGTTATGCTAGGAAACTGTCAAGGGGATTTTGTGGTGATCCTATAGCAATATTGCATAGTTTTCTGGTGTCCGTAGTGGCTAGTAAGCACTCTAAGCTTTTGGTTCCGAGGTTGGAAAAGCTTTTGGATGTTTTTGGGTCTTGAGGGACTACGAGTTTATCGTTTTTCCCTGATCAGATGCTTAATCCAAGAGGCCATACCGAGGATTGGGTCAAGTTTTCGTGTGGAAATTCGTGGCCAAGTGATGTTCAATGCAATCTTCTTTGAGATTTTTGTACGATGGGAAGTACAAATTTTGATTATTGACTAGAAGAATTGAAGGAATTAATGGTTTCCATCGGAGGTTGTGCAGTAGGTGGGTGACCTAAGAGATCTAGTTCTATCGAGAGCCAAGGTTGAGCGTGACCTTTTGACCAGATTGTGCTTTTTAAGTGTGGAAGTTTGAACCTCAGATGTGAACCAGGTGCTTCTTGTAAGTTTCTCCTTCCTGGATTTTGCTGGATTTGACCTTTAAGGGTAGGTTGGCTCTTAGATTCATCAGTCTGTTTGAGTGTATTGGGATAAAATGGATCTTAGGTGTGCGATTTGCGAATACCGGCTATGTTGTTGTGGACACGTAGCGTGTTTTATGTGTCTAAGCCGAGGAAATTGCGAACCAGATTCTTCTTTTGTGTTGAATACTGATGGGACTAGACCCTAAATTAACCTGTTTGGCCAGTGAGAATCTTAGATGGAAGCGAGAAACAGAGATAGATTGTTATCTTACCTGGGTTGCAACGCAGTGGAAATGGACATGGGAGTAGAAGAAGGAATATTTGAGAGATAGAAATTGAGATGAGTGGAGTGTGCCCTCATCCACGTTGGAACCGTCTTTCATCCTTGTGTTTTGTTTCCTTTAGACTCGAGTTTCGTTCCTACCCAGTTGGTCACGGGTTGATCTTATTGTTGATCCCTCTTTGGCAATGTGCGTTATGACTGGGCCTTTGATGAACTGTTTTAGGCATAGCAGTGTAGTTGCTATGAGCTCCTCGTTGTGTTTGAGCTTTTGGAGATGGCAGTAAGGATCGAATCTTTGTTTTTAGTTCGGCAGTGCCAGCACGAGCTATCCTCTTTGCACAGTGCGTTATGTTGAGGTGAAGTTAGGGTGAATAACCACGCCGGTTTGCGAAAGCGTTGAGTCATATTTCTGTAGCTGTTTGCTCATTGTTGTTTCTCAATGGTTGATTTCTTGTAGTTGTTCTCCTAAGATCCTGAACTCTCGATTAGTAGCCTATTGATTGGGAGTTGGAGTGCTCTTGATTGTTCGGTGTGTAGATTAACTTTTCAGTGTTGGCTATGTTGAGAAGGTCTTGTACAATTTCAAAGTTTTTGTTCGATTTCGAGAACGAAATCTTTTAAGGTGAAGAGAGATGTGAGATCCGAAAATTTGGAAAAGATTTAATTGATTGGATTAATCAGATGTGAGGAATCTGTTCTCGTTGGTGCTTGTATGTTTACAGCGTATTTTGTAGCGTGAGAAGTGATACGCCGTCGTTTAGCGTTCATAGGAGAATCTGTTAGTGCTAGTATTGTTTAGAAGTCTGCCAACGTGTTTTAGTAGCGAGTACAAAACGTCGTCGTTTAGATTGGTTGGTACGACGCCGTTTGGCTTAGCGCTCATTTGAGAGATCTGCTGACGTAAGAGGATATGTTGAGTGTTGCGCGGGAGTAATACGACGCCGTATCGCGGGAGCAGATGTCTTGAGAGAAGCTTGTTTGGCATCATCGACAGATGTCAACGCGGGTCAACGTCCTGTAGTGGGCGATCGATGTTGCGTGAGGTAGCGGTTAGCGTTTGAATTCAGATGTATCGGTGAAAGAGGAATCTGTTGGCAGTAGCGCGCGGCTGCGAGAACTAGCGAGAAGAAGACACGTGTTGGTCAACAGCTGAGTTGACTGCTGTTTGATTGAGTTGATCAGCTGTGAGACCTGTGTTTTCGCAATCAGGTGTTGCTCAGGTTGAAACCAGCTGGTAGTAGATGCGGGTGTTGAAGTCATCGAATTTGCCTAAGTTTTGGAATCAGCAGTTGGAAAGATATCAGCAGTAGTAGTTGGAATCAGTTGGAGCAGCAGTGCTTCGTTAGATTTCAGTCGTTGCGTTTTGGTAGGAAGCAGCAGCAATGATGACGTGGATTTCAGTCGTTGATGTATTAGCGCGTATCCAGCTGTTGCGAGAGACCAGCTGTTGCGAGTGATCATGTGTTGGTTAGCGATCAGCAGTGGCTAGCGAGTGACGTGTCCTGTGGTGACGTGTCCTTCTCTCTGAAGCGACGACGTTTTGTGAACAGGAACCAGCTGTTGGTTTTGTTAACGTGTTTCTTAGCAGGTATCGAAACTACGTCGTTTAGTTAAGTTAGAACGACAGCGTTTTGAGTGGAGCGCTTTGTATCAGCTGCTGGTTATATTAGGCATCTACTGATGAGAGATCTGATGTGTTGCAGCTGCTGTTTTGTTGATCAACTATTGGTAGCAAGGTGACGTGTCCCTCTGCGACGTCGTTTGGTTAAGTTGGTGCGACGCCGTTTAGCCTTAGCGTTGTTTGAGAGAATTCAGCTGTTGGTTTGATCAGCTGTTGGTTGAGATAACAGCGATGACAACTGTTTTGTCGGTGGAATTTGTTCCTGTTTCTATCAACTGTTGAGAAGCGTATTTATTAGAAGACTTGGTCTTCGATTTGGCATGAGATCCCATACTTAGAATATTTTCCCCGATTAATTTTCTCTGTCGCGAACCCTAAGCACTGTTCACCGTAGATTTCCGCCGTCGATTTCCGTCTTTTCCTGTCTCTGTTTTGAGCAATATCGGTGGCGCTGCACTCCTTGAGAGTTGCTCTTTCGATTGATACAAATTTTGGAAGCTATGGTAGGCTGGAAGTAGAATCGCGAAGCTGATCCAACATTCGTGTGTTGCGTCGTTCAGGTTTTTTACCAGATTTCTCGGGACCCCGTTGTGGTGAGCGTAAAAAAATATCGAGGTACGAATCGAGCTTGTATTTCAGCTTTGAGATAGGCATGAGAGTGTATTATGTGGTTTGTATAGCAGTGCCGGGTATTGTGTTTGGAAGCAGAATTATTCGTGTGTATATGCATGTCTATTGGCTGAACTATCTGGTGTATTACCTGCTTATTGGTTATCTGTTGAGTTGCTATGCTTGCGATTATTTGAATGCCTTTGTTGTTCTTACTGGCATTACACGTACATGAATCATGTTGAGCATGATACTGCATCTGCATAGCATATTGAGCCATTGAATCCTTTTGATAGCCATGATATGTTGCTCTGTTAGAGCTCTTCTCTCGTGGCGTGGTGCTGTGTTGCATAACCACTATTGAGTGCATCTGGAGGGTGCGGTGAGCCGTTCTCATAGCCCTCAGTTGCAGTGACCTGGATAGAGGTTGGCGGTGGATGGTCGTTCCCACTATCAATTCCGTGTGACCAGTCGGGTAGCGCCCGTACGTGTGTCGCGATGAGCCACTCTATTTTCCACTGGGTGCGATCGGGTAGCACCTGAAGCTCGGTGATGTGTCACAGTGGTTGTTTACCATTCTTTTGGCCTTTCGGTTGTTATCGATGTCTTTTGTACCGCTCATGCATAGGCACGACATGATACATTTCATGCTGTATCTAATTGTTGTATTATATTGCTCTTCGTACTGGGGTTTGACCACATGTCCCTCTAGGGCTAGTTGTTTTGTTTGCCTGTTTGTTATTCAGGTTTCTCAGGTTATTCCACTAGTCTTGGAGTTGACCCAGCTGGAGGTGTCCCAGAAGGTGTTTAGAGTGTCCCAGTTAGCGTATGGCATTTATGTATCAGTACTGTTAGCCGGGGGACGCCCTGTGCTTTGTTGTAGTCATTGGTTGTATTGTTTACTGATATTTGTTAGATGTTGTACTGGTGTATTATGGCTTTTAGCGTTATGTATCTTTATTAAACTAGGATATTTTGATGTATTGTGGTATTTTAAAATTATGTTTTCTTTGTCAGGCCAAAAACGAAAATTTTTAAGCTGGAGGTGTCCCAGAAGGTGTTTAGAGTGTCCCAGTTAGCGTATGGCATTTATGTATCAGTACTGTTAGCCGGGGGACGCCCTGTGCTTTGTTGTAGTCATTGGTTGTATTGTTTACTGATATTTGTTAGATGTTGTACTGGTGTATTATGGCTTTTAGCGTTATGTATCTTTATTAAACTAGGATATTTTGATGTATTGTGGTATTTTAAAATTATGTTTTCTTTGTCAGGCCAAAAACGAAAATTTTTAGCCACTTTTTAAGTGCTTCCGCTATGTTTTACGTGATTTGACTCTGTGTTGTGCACGAGGCCTGACAACATATATAGAATAAACATCTCAAAAATCACATCATTCCTTTTTCCTTAAAATCAAAGTAAATCAAAGTGCGGAAAAACTGAACAAAACTAAAAAGAAAATATCCCAAATTGTTTCATAACATAAAATGGAGATGTCATAGTTGTCACAGGGCAACAGCTGCGACGGGCGCTCAGAGGTCCTCACCACCGGTCGGCATAAAATCAGCAGGGTCATCGCCTGCACCATTTAAACCTAATGAGTCTAAAGGCCCAACATGCTCTATCTGAATAATATCAAGGCACATATAATAAAATCGCATGCAAGCATATACGTATAATAAAATAGCTTTAAAATATGCATGCATGAATGATCGTAAAGCATGATTCATAAAGCAGTCGTAACATATCGTCATCATATAGCATACATATTATGGCATGACATAACACAACATAAAAGCGTGTGAGTCGTTCCGTGAAGTGTGGGCCATGTTCGATTGATCAATCTTAAACCTACGTGGCGGCCGGTCTCCCAGATCCGCTCATCGTCTATCATTATCATTAACAGAGGTTCACCGGGCCGGCATCCCGGATCTGCTCATCTTCTATCTTGCCACAAGTCACTTCAATCCCTCCATTTTATTTTAAAACATGCCTTTATCATTTCATAAACATTTCATGGTGCGTGCATTTCATAAAAACATGCAATTTAAAATCTTAGCCCGTCAATATATATTTAATTTCTTCATTTAAACATTAACATACATAAAATACTATATATATAATTAAATATATATTCACGGGCTTCTAAATTTTCTACTCCGATCAAAGACTTGCTCAGGTGCCCGTCCCACAAATTCTAAGCCCAAAATCCTAGACTTAACTTTAAAATGACATCACCCTTAACATGACTTGGCACATAACTTTAAAATTAACCTTTAAAATTTTCCAAAATACTCACTCCTTCACTTTAAAATCAAATATTTGAAATTACACTAAAATAAAATCCCATTGACTACAATTTTGAATTTAAAACTTAAATGAAAAATATTAAGTCTAAAATAATTAAAAGTTTGACTTGATTAGACTTTAAAAAGTTTGACCAAATATTCTTAAAATTTGACCATAACCTTTAAAATAAAACACCCGGTCCAGAAATAAAATAAGTCGAACTAAACTAAAAATCTTTTTACTCGACCTCGACTATCCAATCGGTCCAACCGAACCCACCAAAACAGTCCAGTTGAACCGTCCGGCCCATGCAACCAAACCCTAGCCGCACGCCACGCACCCCACGCGACACCGCCCACTTCAAGCGTTCGACCACCGTGCTCCGGCCGCCCATGGCCGAGCTCCACCGACTGGTCCACCCCCAGGTCCAGCCAGTTCCACCTGACCACATCTTGGTTCGAACCAAGGGCGGTGGCGCATGTATGTGCCATGCAAAGATGGCGTCGAGCGCCTAGGGTCGTGCGGCCAACGATGGCCTTTCATGTTCCAGCCGTCGAGCCACCTAATCCCCCAGCCTTGGACCACGAATGGACCCTCCTAGAACCCCAATGAACCGACCTCAAGTCCCTTGAACCATCTTTGACCGATTGAAGACAAGAAACGAATCAAACATGTAACAAAAACGATGAAGCATGCATGGATCTCAAACGTTATGCATAGATCTAAACAAATCACATTCAATTCATGCAAGTTTTCATTAAAAACAGTTTACTATGGCATAAATGGTGAGAAAAGGGGAGATATCACATGCCTTTAATGGAGAACAATGAAGATCTGTGAGTTACCAAAGCGGGGGACGCGAGATCGGGACAAGACCACCTTGAATCATAAAAAACTTGAAAAATTCGAGCTTGAGGGAGAGGGGAGTGTCTTGAGGCGGCTTGGAGAGTGGGGGAGGAGTAGGGGTTTTGAAAATAGGGTGAAAGGAAGAATAATTTGTGCCAAAAAGACCCCTCCAAATGTTTTAAATTAAGAAAATTAGAGAATTTTCCTATCCTACCCCCCACTCACTTAAAATGTTAATTAAAACTCTAACTTATGCTTTGAACTCTCTAATTTCATAATATAAGGCCTCCTCAATTTTGAAATACAATAAATTCCTTTAAAATAGCCCGTATAGGTGAAAAATGGGTTCCCCTCAATAATAATCATAAAAACCCAATTTTCGGAAATTGCGACTTAAAAATAATAAATTTGCTCATAAAAATCTAAGGGCTTAAAATTCTCAAATAATTTTCATCTCGGTCGTCCCTAGTCTCGTCCACGCGTCCGGAACTCAAACAGACTAAGAACGTACATGTATATCATGAAACAATAAAGCTATCAAGAAATCACATAATATAGCATAAAATTTTCTAAAATAATTTTCCCCTTAGTCATACACATGTTTTCACGTAATTAGGATTTCTAGGCATTGCAACTCTCCCCCCCCCCCCTTGTAGGAATTTTGTCCCCGAAATTGAGTACGTACCGAACAGTTCTGGGTAGCACGTCCGCATGTCGGCCTCGATCTCCCAGGTAGCCTCATCCTCTGAGTGATTCTGCCACCAGACCTTGATCATCGGAATACTCCATGCTCTGAGCCTGCATTCCTCACGAGCCAAGATCTGCACCGGTCGCTCCTCAAATGATAAGTCTGGTGTTAACTGGAGCGGCTCAAAATCCAACACGTGCGATGGATTCGGAATATACTTCCGCAGCATCGAAATGTGGAATACGTTATGCATCGCTGACACACTGGGTGGTAGTGAAAATCGGTATGCCAACGTACCAACCCTCTCCAGAATCTCAAATGGCCCTATAAATCGCGGACTGAGCTTGCCCCTCCGGTCAAAGCGCATCACGCCCTTCATGGGCGATATCCTCACGAACACGTGATCTCCTACAGCCAAACTCCAGATCTTGTCGTCTACGATCTGCATAACTCTTCTGATGACTCTGGGTTGTCCTCTCCGATCACGGATCCTCGTCACTATGTCTGCTGTCTGCTGCACTAGCTCCGGCCCTGTCAACACTTTCCCTCCAACCTCGTCCAAATGCACGGGAGATCGACACCTCCTCCCATACAGGGCCTCATACGGAGCCATCCCAATCGATGCCTGAAAGCTGTTGTTGTACGTGAACTCTACCAGAGACAATCTCGAGTCCCACGTATCCTGGAAATCTATCACAAGCTCTCAGCAAATCCTCCAGAATCTAGATGACTCTCTCTGACTGACCATCCGCCTGCGGGTGAAACGCCGTCCTAAATGACACCTAGTCCCCAAGGCGGCGTGTAAGCTCCTCCAAAAATTATATGTAAATCTGGTGTCCTTGTCTGACACTATAGAGACTGGTATGCCATGCAGCCTGAAAATCTCTCTGATGTAAAGCTCTGCATACTTCGTCAAGGTGAAAGTAGTCTTCATCGGTAAGAAATGTGCTGACTTAGTGAGTCTGTTCACAATCACCCATATCACCGTGTAACCTCTAGGACTCCTGGGTAATCCAACCACAAAATCCATCATGATGTGATCCCATTTCCACTCAGGAATAGGAATGGTTGAAGCAACCCTGTCGGTCGCTGATGCTCTGCCTTGACCTGCTGATATGTGAAGCACTCAGATACAATCGCCCAATATCCTTCTTCATCCTCGGCCACCAATACAGCGTCTGCAAATCTCTGTACATCTTCGTACTCCCTGGGTGGATGGAGTACGTCAATGCATGAGCCTCAGATACGATCTCAGCTCTCAACTTGTCAGTGCTCGGCACCCACATGCGACCTTTGAAACGAATGATCCATCCTCAAGTGTATACAGACCTCGTCCTCTGGTCTCATCTTGTTGTCTCCACTGTTGTAACTGCTCATCAGAGGCCTGCCTATCTCTAATCCTCTCTCGAAGAGTCGGCCGAACTGTGAGCGCTGCCAAACTTAGTGCACAACCTCCTGAATAGAAATCCAGTCCAAACCTTTGTATCTTAGCCTGTAGTGGCCTCTCGACTGACAAACATGCCACTACTACAGTCTTTCGGCTCAAAGCGTCTGCCACCACATTAGCTTTACCCGGATGGTAGCTAATGTCACAATCATAATCCTTCACCAACTCTAGCCATCTACGTTACCTCATGTTCAGCTCCTTCTGGGTGAAGAAGTACTTGAGGCTCTTATGACCGATGAATATCTGACACTTCTCACCATACAAGTAGTGTCTCCAAATCTTCAGTGCAAACACTATTACTGTAGGCTCCAGATCATGCGTCGGGTAGTTCTGCTCATAACTCTTCAGCTGTCTCGACGCATATACGATAACCTTGCCTCCCTGCATTAGAACTGCACCAAACCCTCTCAGGGAAGCATCCGTATAAACTACAAACTCCTCGTGATCCACTGGCATCGCTAAAACTGCCGCTGAAGTGAGAGCCTCCTTCAGCTGCTCGAAGCTCCTCTGGCACTCAGGACTCCCCACATACTTCGCATTATTCTTGGTCTGGGTTGTCAAGGGCATTGAAATCGAATAGAAGCCTTTGATAAACTTGTGGTAGTATCCTGCTAACCCCAACAAACTGCGAATCTCAGCTGCATTCTTTGGAATCCCCCAGTTCTGCACTGCCTCCACCTTCAATGGGTCGACTGAAATCCCATCTCTAGAAACTATATGACCCAAGAAAGCCACCTGATCGATTCAAAACTCACACTTGCTGAACTTGGCATACAATATGTGCTCTCTCAAAGTCTGCAGTGCAAAATGTAGATGATGCCTATGCTCCTCTAAGCTCCTCAAGTAGACCAGTATGTCATCGATGAAAACAATGATGAACTGGTCTAAGTACTGTCAGAAGACCCTGTTCATCAAATCCATGAAGATCGCTGGGGCATTTGTCAGGCCAAACGGCATTATCAAGAACTCATAGTGACCGTAACGTGTTCAAAATGCAGTCTTGGACACGTCCTCCTCTCTAACTCCCAACTGATGGTAGCTAGACCTCAAATCAATATTGGGGAACACATAAATCATCTATCCTCGGGAGTGGGTACTTATTCTTCACTGTCACACGGTTCAACTCCTGGTAGTCTATGCACAATCTCATGCTGCCATCCTTCTTCTTTCACAAACAGAACTGGCACGCCCCATGGAGAAAATCTAGGGTGATAAACCCCTTATCGAACAACTCCTGAATCTGCTCCTTCAGCTCCTTCATCTCGGTAGGAGCCAATCGATATGGTGCCTTAGAGATAGGCTGTAACGCCCCAAAAATCCTTAGGACCACGATATGCATATTGTTTATTTAAAATGGCATTTCTAAAATATGTTATGCATTGTTGAAATTAATTGATTTCAGAAAATAGTGTGACGTAGCAGGTTCCAGCGGATGACTCCAAGGGTGATGCACGAGCTAGTTTAATTGAAATGAATTGAAAATATCTTTAAGGAGGTAAAATGATTTCTTTTGGAAAAGGTTTGGTACATTACAAATTAAAATGGTTAGAAGGGAGTTTTATTAAAATACTGCAACTTGTTTAAAGTGTGTCATGCTAAATATCACAAGTAGCTTGCCACTAATCCCTTCGGTATTTAAACTTGTTTACAAAGTAAACTCTTTATCACTTTCAAAGAAATCCTCCCGTGTTCTTCAAAGTTATTTCCAGAAAAGATCGTGTGTCGCTCAGGGAAAGAATTCTGCAGGGATTTGTTGCTGTTGCAAAGCTACGGTTAAGGCAAGTAAAAGCTGTTTCTTGACTCACCATTTAAAGCATATATTCATGTTTCTGAGTCTTCTTGCCTATATGTTATTGTAAGTTTCGAAGTTCATGTTTTAAAATGTTTTAAACATGAAAAAAAAAGGAAAGGAAAGATGGGTTCAAAATGATGTTTTGAAATGATATTGATGCTTCCAAAATGTTTCCAGAAAGATTTTGATGTTTCAAAAGCACTGAGGATTCGAGTTCATTCACAGAACGACTATGAATGTTCTTCTTTCAGTAGTTGTAACATCGGAATTTGATAATAGTTGACGGTCACCCATTGAAGAAGGGTGAGTAGTCGTCCAGATGTCGGCTGCCCTTTCATATGAGCTATATGCTAAAACTGATATCGGAAGTCATTTTGATCAAAGTGCAACACGGACCATGAGGAACTTATATGCCATGATCAATTGAAAATGATATTGAAAATGTTAACAATGAGAATCTGGGCTATCATCCCCTGTTTCTGCCATTGAATGTTTATTGAACTGTTTACTAAAATGATATTGTTCATTGAAGTTCCTTAACATATGTATTGAACAGATGTCCACCTGTATATTTGAATTGTTATTACCCAGGTTTTACTTGCTGAGCCCTTAGGCTCACTAGCTTTTAAAATGGTGCAGGTGTGACAACTGATGGAAGAACAGCAGGTGAAATTTGAACCAGCGGCTGGGTGGTTGTGTTTATCAAGGGGTCAACGTAATCCGTGTCTAGAATAATGTTGTTTTATCTTTTGTAGGATCTGTATTAGATCAATTGCAACAATTGTATGTTCGTATAGAATGACAAACGTTGTAACCGCAATTGCAATATATATATAAGACTTGTTTTTCCGCTAAAATGTTTCCAGCAGTTGGCGCCGTAATTAGTATTGTGTCTGCGTCTGGTTTGTGTTTCGAGTTTTCTTTCAAGTTATAGGAGATACAGCCTATAGAGAATTATCTTTTAGCCCTTCTTTTATTCGAAAATTTTTATTCACCCCAAACTCGTGACCCCGTGGGTTCGGGCGTCACATAGGCATTGTACCTGATATCAGCTCGATCGAAAACTCCACCTCTCTCTCCGATGGAACTCCCACTACATCATCAGGGAAAACGTCTGCAAAATCTACCTCCACATCAGACAGTGAAGGGCCTGCTGAACCTCCAGTAGTGGTAACACTGGCCAAGAATTCCTGACAATCAAGCTCCACAAGCTTCCAGGCCTGCAGAAAAGATATGAATCTGGGCTTCCGCGATCTCCTCACTGCCTCAAATAAGAAAGTCTTCTGCCCTGGTGGCCTGATCGTCACTGATCTTCGCTGGAAATCAATCACTGCTCCATGCTCCGTCAACCAGTCCATACCTAGGATGAGGTCAAATCCTAACATCGGCAACACGACCAAGTCGGCTCTGACCGCATGATCTTGGAACATCATCGTCGATCCATGAACAACGCTGGTCGTCGTCAACTCCTCTCCCAACGGAACCTTCACTGCGAGAGCTACACCCAAGCTATCCGGAATAATGCACATCCTTTGTGTGAACGCACTCGACATAAACGAGTGAGTCGCCCCTGAGTCTAACAAGGCGAGGGTAGTGACACCTAGCACATGAATCTCGCCTGAAATAGAAATGTCAAACAGGCACGCGTTTACAGACAAACTAGATCCCAATAACCAGTTTAGATGTCTAACACATTTCTAAGTTCGCTAGTCCTATCTGTCTAAGTTCTCAAGGCAAGTTCTAGAGATCTACATTTTCTTACTTATATCACTCAGCAACTAAGGCATGGAATCTCCTAGCAATGCTCTACTTAGCATGCAATTTTAAGACACCAAATACCAACATGTCAAAGCATGGAAACGACGGAAATCTCTAAAGTAAAGTACCTGTGAGTAACGTCATGTCTGTATCTACAACCTCTGCCTGCATCACGAAAACACGACCAGTGGATTGCGTCCTCCTGGGGCAATCCTTAGAGATATGCCCCGGCTCCTTGCAGTGATAACACCTGCTGAACCCGCCATGCACTGTCCTGGATGATTATTATGGCACACCTGACACATCAGTATCCCTCTAGGTCTAGGGGCAGTAGTCCCCCTGCTGCTGTGGCCTCTGCTGACCCTGTGGCCTCTGATGGCCCTGAGGTCTCTGCTGTTGTTGCCCCTATGGAGTTGGGCCCTTAGGATGCCCCTGAAATGGTCTCTTCGCTGGCTGCTGCGAAGACGGCCCCTGATGGGCTGCTGTAACTGCCGCTTCCTCTGAAAGTCCTCCCTCATATCCTTCCGACCTCTCTCGGACCGGTAAGCTCGGTTCATTGCTGCCATGTATGTAGTCACGTCCGCCATATTGACAACGTGGCGGATGTCTGGTCGCAGTCCATCAGTGAACTGCCTCAACTTCTCGCTCTCCACTGTCGTGATCGAGGGCACAAAGCGACACCCTCGCTCAAACTGCCACACATACTCTGCCATAGACTTGTCTCCCTGACGAAGACTCATGAACTCTTTGATAAGCTGGCTCAGGGCATCAGCAGTGAAATACTTCTCAAAGAAGACAACCCAATCTTTCCCAAGTCAAGCTCTCCAGAATCAGACCAACCACCGCGCTCTCCCACCAAAGAGCGGCATCTCCCTTTATCATGAAAATAGCACAACGGACTTTGTCCATGTTCGAGAGACCCATATAAGCAAAGATGGTCTCCAAAGATCATATCCAATCCTCAGCTAAAGTGGATCAGTAGTCCCTGAAAACTCCTTGGGTCCCTGCTTGCGGAACCTCTCAGCGACGTCCTCCTCATGCGACTTCCTGGGGTCGCTTCGACTGTCTCTCCAATAACCTGGTGATCCCGGCTAGCATATCCACACTAGCCCTCTCGTAGGGTGTCAACTGAGGAGGTGGGGGAGGAGGAGGAGGCGTAGCATCATCCTGCTGGCTTTTGTCACGTATGGGAGGCATATTGGTACATCAAAATCTTACCACGTAAATCTAAGTGCATTGCTAAGCGTCTAACTCTAAAACTCCTGAAGTAAAATTAATGCTTAAAATATAACATGCATCATGTGAAAATAAACATGCATCGTAAAACTCTTAAAACTTATAGACTGGCAGTGCTTCTTCCGAGCTCCACGCAGCAGGCTAGTACCCCACCAGAACCACCGCTCTGATACCAACTGAAACGAACCAAACTGTAGAAACTTTTTTTTAACTTAATTGCGGAATAAACAATCTTTAAAAGTATGGCTTGTCCCCTTTAAAACATTTTTCTCAACCTTACTTTAAAACATAAATAGAATAAACATCTTAAAAATCACATCATTCCTTTTTCCTTAAAAATCAGAGTAAATCAAAGTGCGGAAAAACTGAACAAAATTAAAAAGGAAATATGTGAAACTGTTTCATAACATAAAATGGAGATGTCATAGTGGTCACGGGGCAACAGCTGCGACGGGCGCTCAAGGGTCCTCACCTCCGGTCGGCATAAATCAATAGGGTCATCGTCTGCACCATTTAAACATAGTGAGTCTAAAGGCCGAGCATGCTCTATCTGAATAATATCAAGGTACATATAATCAAATTGCATGCAAGCATATACGTATAATAAAATAGCTTTAAAACATGCGTGCATGAATGATCGTAAAGCATGATTCATAAAACAGTCGTAACATATCGTCATCATATAGCATACATATTATGGCATGACATAACACAAAATAAAAACGTGTGAGTAGTTCCGTGAAGTGTAGACCATGTTCGATTGATCAATCTTAAACCTACGTACGTGGCGGCCGGTCTCCCAGATCCGCTCATCGTCTATCATTATACATTAACAGAGGTTCATCGGGCCCGGCATCTGGATCTGCTCATCGTCTATCTTGCCACAAGTCACTTCCCTCCATTTTCTTTTAAAACATGCCTTTATCATTTCATAAAATTTTCATGGTGCGTGAATTTCATAAAAACATGCAATTTAAAAGCTTAGCCCATCAATATATATTTAATTCCTTCATTTAAACATTAACATATATAAAATACTACATATATAATTAAATATATATTCACGGGCTTCTACATTTTCTACTCCGGTCAAGGACTGGTTCAGGTGTCTGGTCCACTAATTCTAAGCTCAAAAGCCTAGACTTAACTTTAAAATGACATCTAACCCTTAACATGACCTGGTCCATAACTTTAAAATTAACCTTTAATTTTTTCCAAAATACTCACTCCTTCACTTTAAAATCAAATATTTAAAATTTGACTAATGAAGTCCCATTGACTACAGTTTTAACTTTAAAACTTAAAATTAAAATTATTAAGTCAAAAATAATTAAAAGTTTGACTTGAATTAGACTTTAAAAAGTTTGACCAAATATTCTTAAAATTTTGACCCTACCTTTAAAATAAAACACCTTGTCCAGAAATAAAATAAGTCGGACCAAACTAAAAATATTTTGACTCGACCCTCGACTATCCACTCAGTCCAACCGAATCCACCAAACCGGTCCAGTTGAACCGGCCGGCCCATGCAACCAAACCCTAGCCGCACACGACGCATCCCACGTGACATCGCCCACTTCAAGCGTTCGGCCACCCTGCTCCGGCCGCCCATGGCCGGAGCTCCGCCGGCTGGACCACCCCCAGGTCCATCAGTTTCCACCTGACCACACCTTGGTTCGAACAAAGGGCGGTGGCGCACACACGGGCCATGCAAAGATGGCGTCGAGTGCCGCTCGGGTCTTGCGGCCAATGATGGCCTTTCATGTTCCAGCCATCGAGCCACCTAACCCCCAGCCTTGGACCACGAATGGACCTTCCTAGAACCCCCACGAACCGACCTCAAGTCCCTTGAACCATCCTTGACCGATGGAAGACAAGAAACGAATCAAACATGTAACAAAAACGATGAAGCATGCATGGATCTCAAACGTTATGCATAGATCTAAACAAATCACATTCAATTCATGCAAGTTTTCATTAAAAACAGTTTACTATGGCGTAAATGATGAGAAAATGGGAGATATCACATGCCTTTAATGGAGAACAATGAATATAAAGCGGGGGACGCGAGAACGATAAAAGACCACCTTGAATCACCAAAACCTTGAAAAATTCGAGTTTGAGGGAGAGGGGAGTGGCTTGAGGTGTCTTGGAGAGTGGGGTAGGAGTAGGGTTTTCGAAAATAGGGTGAAGGGGAGAATGAGTTGTGCCAAAAAGACCCCTCCAAATTTTTTAATTAAGAAAATTAGAAAATTTTCCTATCCTACCCCCCACTCACTTAACATGTTAACTGAAACTCTAACTTATGCTTTGAAATCTCTAATTTTTGTAATATAAGGCCTTCTCAATTTTAAAAAACAATAAAGTCCTTTAAAACAGCCCGTATAGGTGAAAAACGGGTTCCCCACAATAATAATCATAAAAACCCCAGTTTTCGAAAATTGCGGCTTAAAAATAATAAATTTGCTCTTAAAAATCTATGGGCTTAAAATTCTCAAATAATTTTCATCTCGATCGTCCCTAGTCTCGTCCATGCATCCGAAACTCAAACAGACTAAGAACATACATGCATATCATGAAACAATAAAGATATCATGAAATCATATAATATAGCATAAAATTTTCTAAAATAATTTTCCCCCCTAGTCATGCACTCGTTTCCACGTAATTAGGATTTCTAAGCGTTATAATAAAGCCTGCAAACGTATTAAATGACAAAGGACACAATGTACAACATTGTCAGAACTTTTCAGAAGCCTTTTCAACGGCTAAGAAATTATGTCCAACGGATATAATTTGCATAAGAGGCTATATATATCAGAAGAAAGCAAGCTGAAAAAAGAGAGAACACACATACAACGACCGGGAAAAATATAAAGAAAAGAAATGGGAAGAAAATGAGTTATCAGCTTTGAAGAAGCACTTCCCAGTGTGTGAGAATACATTTGAGAGAAAGCTTACACTGTAATTTCTGACACACGATTCACTCACAGTTTTGAGAAATGAGCAGTATAGATTAGTGAGTGAATCACAATCACAAACAATCATTGTTGTCTTTCGCACTGAGACGTTCATGAAGTGTGTGTATCCTTTCTCACTGAGGCATAAAATAAGTGAGTTAGACACACGCAGCTTGCGGGCTGGTGTGCAATGGTTGTTAGGAGTTCTCGCAGTCTGCTGGGCTGTTGGAATGGGTTACAACGAGGGATGCTGTAATCTAAGTCTTCTAGTGGATCATTCCCGATTGCGGAAGAAGGGGAGACGTATGAGATTGAGATTAGAACTTCCATAAACAAATCCACAGCGTACAGTTTTTATTTACAGCTTTCTGCACTTAGTTTCTGCATACTCATCGCATGTTTTAAAACCTGTTCATTTAGCTTTCAATTTTCAGAGTTCAGTTTGGGTTGTTTCCGCATGAATTTATTGCATACTCAATCTGTTTTTCGGTGCTCAAAACCTTTCAATAACATGAGCTATTGCAGCTCGAGATTTAACAGACCAGATCATGCGAACAGCTCGCAGCAGCACTGCGAGCTGGTACCAGCTTAGGTGCGATATGGTTGCTGGTTGCGTGCTAATTTTCAAAATGACTTTTAAAATGCAGGTAACTGACGGGGTTGGTGTTTGGGCTGTGTGAAAGCCTACGTGAGTTGTGGAAGAGTTCACGGACACCCCAGAAATTTGATCCTAACAATTGGTATCAGAGCGTTTATATGCGATCTGGTACCCCGTGTAACGGGACCAACAACATGTAAATGTAAATTATATGAATAAAGATCGTTATTACAGTAAATTCAACAAAGCCCACTACCAACAGTTGGGTAGCTGGGCACCTACTCTAACAATCTCACACTTGCCCTACAACCAACTAGTCATAAGACATAATCCCATTGTGTCGCGATGTTATTCAAACAATGGTCCTGACAAAGGCTTCATAAGTGGATCAGCAATGTTGTCTGCAGATACGACTCATTCAACAATGATATATCTTCTTCCCACAATTTACTGGATAATGTGGAACTTTCTCAGTATATGTTTGGATCACCGATGAGACCTGGACTCCATTGTACGAGCAACGGAACCTGTGTTGTCACAGTACACCAGGACTAGACCAACTATCTCAAGATTTATGCCCAACTCTTGGACGTAATTTCTCATCCAAACAGCCTCCTTAAAAGCATCTGATGCTGCAATGTATTTAGCCTCAGTGGTTGAATCCAGTGGTGTCCTTCTTAGAACTCTTCCAAAAGACATCACATTCATTGAGCATGAATACAAATCAGAGGTTGACTTCAAGTCATCAGCATCACTCTGGAATCTAGAGTCAATATTCTTCCATTTTTAATTCTCCACCCTATAGACCATGAATATATTCTTATTCCTTCTCAAGTACTTATGAATATACTTCACGGCCTTCCAATACACTTTGTTTGGAGTTGCTAGATATCTGTTCATGACACTCAGAGCATAGGTGACATCAGGCCTAGTAGATATCATGCCATACATTATACTATCTATTGCTGATGCATATGGCACACGTGTCATCATCTTTATATCATCGTCAGCAATTGGAGACATCGACTTGGATAGAGTAACAAACCTCTTATGTATGTAATCGATATAGGCCGTTTGGGTGAGTTCAAACATCCTCTTTGATCTATCTTTATAGATATAAATTCCTAATACATGATTCTTCACCTAACTCCTTCCATCGCAAACTTTCCAGGGAGCCATACTTTTGTTGACTGCATCATTCCTACATTATTTCTAATGAGTAGTTTGTCATCAACATAAAGTACGAGGAATGCCACAATGCCCTTTATCAACTTCTTGTACACGCACGGTTCCTCCGGGTTCTTGAAGAAACCGAATTCATTAATCGTTTCGTCATATCTCAGGTTCCAACTTCTCGATGCCTACTTGAGACCATAAATTGATCTCTGAAGCTTACATACCTTATGTTCACTTCTAACATATGTGAATCTCTCAGGCTGCATCATCTAGATATCTTCCTTAGTGTTTTCATTAAAGAACACAGTTTTCACATCCATTAGCCATATCTCATAGTCATACCATGCAGCTATGGCTAGCAGTATCCTTATGGACTTGAATAGAGGGACTGGTGAAAAAGTTTCATCAAAGTCAACTCCTTGCCTCTGAGTGTAACATTTTCATACCAATCGCACCTTGAAGGTCAGTACCTTACCATCAGGCCCAGGTTTCCTTTATAGATAAATTTACATCCTATCGGAACGATTCCTCCAGGAGCATCTAATAAGGACACAACTTGGTTTTCGCGCATGGAGTCTATCTCAGACTGCATAGCTTCAATCCATAATGAAGAATCAGCAACAGAAATTGCCTCCTTGAAGTTTCTTGAATCGCATCCAACATCAGGATCATATTGATCCTCTTCAAGTAGGAAATCACATCGGGTGGGAGATCTAGAGATCTTTTCGGATCTCCTAGGAGCGTGAACCTTAATGATTGGTTCTTGAGGTGTGGGCGATACCGTACTCACTTCGGGTTGATCGCAAATTTCTTCAAGTTCTATCATCTTGCCTTTTATATCCAGTTGAAATTCCTTATCAAAGAAGGTGGCATTTTGAAAACAAACAATTTTGTTTCTGTGGGATGATAGAAATAGTATCAAATTGAGTTCTTCTTATACTCCATGAAGTAACATAAGAGGGATCGATTATCCAGCTTATCTCCCACTGTCTGCTTCACATAATCAGGACATCCTCATATTCTCAAGTAAGAATTTGTTGATCCATATCTCATATGAATTCTTTTTCACTGCTCTAGTGCGGAAATTGTACAACAATACCGCCTTTCGAGCGCATAGCCGCAAAACCAGGGCGGAAGCTCAGTAAATCTCATCACAGATCAAACCATGACCATCAGGGTTCAGTTACAATGCTCAGCTATACCATTTTGCAGTGGTGTCCCTGGAGGTGTTAACTGAGAGAGAATATCGTTCTCTTTAAGATAATACAAAGCTCTGTTCTTATGTATTTCCCACCTCGATCAGATCGAAGAGCTTTAATACTTATGTCCAACGGTTTTTCTACTTCATTCTTGAATTCCAGAACCTTTCAAAGGACTCAGATTTATATTTCATTAAATATAAATACCTCATATCTCGAGTAGTCATCGATAAAGGTAATGAAGTAGGTGTGTCCATACTTAGTACCGATACTAAGTGGGCCACACACGTATGCATGGATCAAATCAAACTGTCCATGCACACGCTCAGGCCTGCCTCTAAAAGGTGTTTCGTCATTTTCCATTTAGACAAGACTCACAAGTAGGCAGGGAGTTGATGTCAGACATTTAAAACATCTCTTTTCCCACTAACTTTCTTAGGTATATATGACCTAGCCCAGCGTGCCATAGTTGTGTGGGTTTTTATTATTTTGCTTCCTTTTAACAGTACCCAGGCTTGTGGTAGTGGTGGCAAACGCCCTCGGACTTGTCCGGCTTGGAAGACCTCTCCTTTGTCTTATGCTGGCTGCGCCCCCTTTGCCTGGGAAGAACACTTCTTTCCTTTGCTTATGGACCCTTTCTTCGTAGAGGAAGATGACCCATCGGGAGAACATGTTGTCCTTTTGATGGTTCCATCACACGACCAATATGTTAACCAATTCTTCAAGACTGGCCTCCAGTTTGTTCATGTTGAAGTTGACCACAAAAAAATGGAACGCGGGAGAAAGAGAGAGAAGTAACAAATCCACAGAAAGATCATGTGGAAGTTCGAGATCGAGGCTCACCAACTTCTTAATGAGCCCAATCATGTGTACCCCATGCTCGTAGACCGAAGTCCCATCTCGCATGCGGCTCATCAAGAGCTCCTTGGTAGTAGTGTACCTCTTAGCTCGTGGGTTCTTCCCAAACAATTCTTTTAGGTGCTGGTGAATGGCACAGCATGCACCGCTTCCTCATAACTCCCTACAGTTCTTTGGACACAGATGCCAACATATAGCACTTGGCTTTGAGATCATGGTCCCACCATGTCTCAAGCTTCTTCAGCTCCTCGGGGCTGATGTCAGCAGGTGCTTCTTTCGAAGAAGATATATCTAGTACATATACTAGCTTCTCCAAATCCAGAACAATCCCGAGGTTTCGTAACCAATCAAGGTAGTTCTCTCTGTTAAGTTTCTTGTTGAGATCAAAAAACCAGGGGAGGTGTCTGTGAGTTCTGCCACAGCTCACGTAAGCTCTTACACCGCATAGACACCAACCCCGTAAGTTACGTGCAAAAAAAAATTTAAGGAGTTGGAAAACCAACATGCAACTTGTGAAACCAGATCGCCGTGAATCTGGACCAACAGCTCTAAGATCTGGTCCAGATTACCAACTCCTTTGCAAACTGGTTTAACACGAGCATCCTAGTTTCTTTAACTTGAGCTGC
Organism: Dorcoceras hygrometricum; assembly: GCA_001598015.1. NCBI lineage: Eukaryota > Viridiplantae > Streptophyta > Magnoliopsida > Lamiales > Gesneriaceae > Dorcoceras > Dorcoceras hygrometricum. The sequence goes on from KQ991601.1 coordinate 127,890, forward strand.
AATAGCTCAGTGTTCTTGAATGTTAATGCACCGAGATACAGATTGAGTTATGAATTAAAATCATGCAGAAATAACTCAAACGAACTCTTATAATCGAAATCTCTTTAAACAGTTTTATGCATATTAAACAATCATGCTTATGCATATGAATGTAAGTGCGGAAAACAGTAAAGAAAACACGCTGCAATTTATTTATGGAAGTTCGGAGCTAAATCTCCTACGTCTCCCCTTCTTCCTCAATGGGAAGGTTTCCACTAGAATACTTTGATTACAATGACCCTCGCTGCAACCCACTCCTACGACCAGCAGCTGCAAGAAATCCTAGCCACACCACTGCACACTCTTGCGCAAGCTGCACGTGTCTAATTTCACTTCTTTAATGCCTCAGTGAGAAAGGCTACACACACGTCTTTAACGTCTCAGTATGAAAGACAACTAGACTTGTTTAACGTCTCTGTCCAAAGACTACAATGAAGAGTTTTTGATTTGATTCACTCATTTTTCTGTTTCGCTCAACTCTCAAGTATATGAGTGAATCGTGTGTGAGATTATAGTGTAAGTACAATCTCTCAAGAATAAAATCTCAAACACTGGGAAGTGCTCCTGTCTGAGCTGGTTTGCCAATGTATTCCCAGAGCTTGTGTTGTCGACCTGATTTTTCTTTGAAGTCCATCAGTGCATTAGCTCACACCTAAGCACTGAACCAGTTGCACACCAGCTACCATAGTGTGCAAACTTGCGATGAGCACTGCTATGTTTTGTGCATTACTCTATTTTCTGTTTTGCACTTGCACAACACTCTCTCTGCTTTTCGCATGTGCTCTGCTCTTGTTATTTATAGCCTGTCGTGGAGATTAATCCGTTGTATTTGTAGCCTTTGAAAGTCTTCTGATACTTTTGTACTTTGCGTCCTTTGTCTTTAATGCGTTGCAGGTTTTTCTTCACTTTAAGCACGTGAGCACTGTACTTTGAGAAGACAAAAAAGAAAATCGATTTGAACACTGAAAAGTAGTCTGCGTAAAGTTGTGTGTTCAAATCTCTTTGCTTGTCGTTCTGTCCAACTTCTGCTCTTGAACTCAGACGACTTCTGCTCTGTTGATTGAGTTGCTTTGACCTTAACCAGCTTGGTTCTGTGTACCAGCTCGTAGCATCTCCAGATATGTTATCTGATCTGGTTTTTCTTTGACCAGCTTTGCTCCATTTCGATCTATTTATTGAGCTGGTCAGAGCTCTTCTCTCCTCTCGTTCAAAGCTCTCTTCTCATCTGCTCTTGAGCTGCTCTTGTTCTGTTCTTTCCTTCTCTTGAGCTGCTTTGAGCCAGCTTGTTCATTACGTGAAGCAGGTCCTTTCTCTGAGCTGGTTTCTCAGCTGGTTTCCTTTCCAGCTAGTTCCTTCTTCCACTACAGCAACCTTCTGCTTCCCCATCATAAGCATCCAGCTGCTTCGGTTCCTAGATCAAGTTTTCTCTTCCCTGATCTCGTTTACCAGCTCGACTCTATTATTCTCGTCAAGAGCCATTGTGTGCTTGCTTGTTTACTTGGTCCATTCAGAGACCCATTCTTATCATCAACAAGCACACAGTTAATCAATTCTGGTTCAGTCTTCCCAAGGACTGAGATCCCTATGATGGACTTATTATAGCTGTGCTCAGTGATCAGACGTGCACTTGATCACTGCTTTTGTATACGGCTCTGCACTTGAACACTTGTCTTGTACACTGCACTTGATCTGTGCTTGAGCCCTTCTGCACTTCATCTCTCTACGCTTGAACTCTGCTCTTCTAACTCATCAAGATGGTGGACCAGTGTTAAGATAAAATTTATAAGTTTTGGTGAAAACAACACAAGACAAAGAACTGAACATTAAGCTATCAGATTTGAAGTAATCGGGTTCTTTCAGATTTGGACTAGGCGTATCTTATGATTTAGATCCAAGTAATTCAGATCCGAGAGATTCGTTCAGAGGTTTACGTATCAGTTCAGTACAAAATCTATTTGGTTCAGAGGTTTATTTTTACATATCAAATCAGACCAGTGGTTTCTAAGGTACAGAACAGAGAGGTATTTCAGTTCAGATCTCAGCATGATATTCGTAGAAAATATTTCAGATTTGACAAAGGAAACAGATAAAGAGAAAAAAAGGGAGAAAATTATAAAGGAGAAAGATCGTGAAGCTTTTACATTCGAAACATCTTAGAGCAGATTTCAGCTCAGAGCCGAACAGATTTCAGATCACAGCTTCAGATCTTAATAGCTATGTGTTCCAGGTGATTCAACGATCGAGATTAAAGCATATAAATCCTGTAAGACAAAGTGAATTAAAGTTGTTCAAGATCAGAGCTATTTGGAGTATATCATACAGAACGCAGAGTTGGTTCAGTCGATGTTTTGCCATATCTGGTATAAAGTATACTAAGCTCTGACAACAAACAGACAAACCTTATTGCAGCATTAATGGTGCAATAAATGCTCAGTACGATAAAGATATTCAAAAATGGTTTGTGTCTACTGGCTTATTAAATGACCGTTGAAGATGGATGAGTATAAATAGCTGAAGAGATTCAAGCGAGAAAGCTCTCTGTCGATTTACAACTACTGTCTCTTTGGATCTTCGTCTTCTTCCTCACGCTAATCTATCCCAAATCTAAAAATCTCGAAGAACTATCCTTGAAGTTCTTAAACAGAAATACCTTCGATATTTCCTTCTGGTTCACATTAGAAAAATACTCTTATTGTATAAGAAACAAGAAGTGTTACAACTCTGTGTGTGTTGTATTCGTTGAGATATTCAAAACAGAGTCTGTAAAGAACTTGTTATTTGAAGCAGTTCTAAAAATACGTTTGATTGTAATCATAAGAAGAGTCAGATTTTGGTTGCTAGGAGTTCACTTTAAGCGAGGCTTAAGTGATTGGGTGTTTGCAGAAGCTGTAACCATCAAATCTTCTAGTGGAACCTTCCTGAAAAGGAAGAAGGGAAGACGTAGGATATTGATATCCGAACTTCCAGAAACAAACTCTTGACCCTATCTATTTACATTACTTGCATCGTTACTTATTTATTGTTCACTGTTTAATCGGTTTATTTCCTCACATAACCGAGAAAACAGATTTGAACTGAGAGCCTCAAAGCTGGTCACTCAGCTTTGAGTTAAGCACAGGCTTGTAAAACGTTTTTAAAAGGATTTGAAATAGAAAAATTCTATTTTATTACTATTTTCAATCCTATTGATCCCATCAATTGGTATCAGAGCCTTGTCATCTCAGTTATTGAACAATTTGATATTCTTCGCTTATATTCAGTATGTCTACTTCTCACAATAAATTTCCTATGTTTTCTAAGGAGGAGTACGACGATTGGAAGATCAGGATGTCAGCCCATCTGGCCACTCAGGATGATGACATGTGGTTTGTCATAACAGATGGACCCATGAAGATTATGAAGGCTAATACAGCTATGGCCATTACTGTTTGTGCTCCTCGGTGGATAGAGAAGACCACACTTGAGTATACACCAGAGGATAAGAAGAAAGCCAACCTGGACAATGTATCAAAGGACATACTATACAAGACGTTGGACAAAAACATGTTCAGCAAGATAAAGACCTGTTCTACGGCAAAAAAGATCTGGGAGAAGGCGACTCAGCTCTGCGAAGGAATCGATGAAACAAAAGAGATCAAGCTGACGGTTGCCCAGCAGAAGTATGAATCTATCAAAATGAGAGAAGGAGAGACGATGACAAAATTTGACTAGAGATTCATCTCTATCGTGATCGAGCTGACGAGCCTTGGCAAGGAGTATACAAACAGAGAACTGGCTCTCAAGGTGATGAGAGCACTGCCAAGGGAGCAGGACGTGAAGACGATGGTGATGAGAGAATCGAAAGATCTGAACAAGCTGGAACTCCACGATCTGTTTGCAAATCTTAAAGCCTGTGAGTTCGAGCTAGAAACCAGATCAGAGGCTGAGCCATCAACCTCACAACCCACAAAGGCTCTTGCTACTACAGTGTCAGAACAGAGCTCACCCAGCAAGAAAGCAGAGCAAATAAGCAACGATGTCATGTCCCTCTTCATAAAGAAGTTTGGGAAATTTATGAGAAGAACTCAAACCCTTCTTTTAATTATAACAATGCACATAAATCTGAAAAGATTTCTACTGATCAAAATTTTATAACTGTGGCAGACCATGGCATTTTGCAGCTGATTGCAAGAAGCCTAAGAAAGATGACAAGCGGTCCACAGAGAAAAGAAGAAACAGATTTGAGAAGAGGCCCAACAAGAAGAATGACTGGAAGGTACTTGTTGCTGATGAGAGCAACAGAAATTGGGCGGACTCAGATTCTGAATCTACATCAAGCAGCTCATCGACTGAGAGTGAGAAAGAAGAAGTCCACTGCTTAATAGCCAACCAAACTACTGAAGATGAGGTATTCGATTTATCTAATAGTGAATTTACACGAGAGGACCTCATCAACTCACTTAATGAAATGGTCCATGAGTACAGAAAGCTGTCTCAGACATTCGAGGAAATTAAAGCTAAAAACAATGGTTTGAAAATTAGTTCAGTTGAACCAAGCACTGCTCAGCTTGGGGAATCTGACAGTTTACAAACTGAGTTGAGTAAGCTGAAAATTGAGCATGATTCTTGTTAGAGTAGATGCCCAACTAGCCAACTTGTGGCGTGTGGGTTTATAGACTCTTGTATATGACAGTCTTTATATATGATATTCTCATTTGTTTATGGCATTCTTTATCTTCATTATGTTTATATAATGTTAACAATTTTGTTGGATAAAGACCTAGAATGCACCATAGTGTATGTTAGATGTGATAGTGGGTATGACGGCTATCACGAAATATATCTAATAGTCA
>KQ991601.1:139476-156186 GCA_001598015.1 Dorcoceras hygrometricum
AAACTTGGGCCTGATGGTAAGGTAATGACCTACAAGGCACGACTGGTCGCAAAAGGTTACACTCAAAGGCAAGGTGTTGACTATGATGAAACCTTCTCACCAGTCGCGATGTTCAAGTCAATTAGAATCTTATTAGCCATAGCCGCATGGTACGACTATGAGATATGGCAAATGGATGTGAAAACTGCGTTCCTTAATGGAAACATTAAGGAAGAGATCTATATGACGCAGCCTGAGTGTTTCACATCTGTAGGAAGTGAGCATAAAGTATGCAAACTTCAGAGATCGATCTACGGCCGCCATAGCACAAGCCACCGCCCCCCTCCTCCACAAACCTCACGCACAGCCGCCGCTTGCCGCCACGCGCCGCCACCGCCGCCTCTTGATCGGACCTGTTCCAATCAAATTTTCGAGGATTTTCCGTCCGTGCTGATCTCGTCAGGCCTTCTAGTGCAGGCTGACGAAGGAACCTTGCTTCCGGTCGTGGACTCGATTAGACGTAATCTACCGCCGCCTACCGTGAAGAGCCAGTCTCCCTGTGATTCTGGTTGGAGCCAGGCGCCCGTCGCCAGCAAGGTAACACCCCGAGAAATGCCCTATGAATGGTTTATAGTGCTGCCTTTATTGTATTGAACGTTTCCCGGCGCTTATTTTAAACTTCCGCTGCGCCGCCGGGAGACGGATCCGGATCCGCCACCGCTTTTTCCAACAATTCTTTGAGAGCAAAGTCCTGTGAGCTCTCATATGAAAATGAAAGATTAAATCATGTGATGAGTTCCTGGACTAAGTCTTCGATTTCCTTAAGTAAGCTGCATGAGACCCAGAAGCGATTAAATGACAAATCTGGCTTAGGTTTCAGCTTTGGTGAAAGCAGTCTGAGAAAACATGTACTCAATCAGATCTGGCGGTGATACATTCAAGAAAATGAATTTTATGAAAGCCAGTGTGATACATGACGTTTGTGAGTCGGTCAAGTACGATGATCAGTTCACTGGACAGCTGAAACCATAAGGGCAAAAACGTTATTGGTTACATCAAGCCTGAGAACTGTAAGCCCAGCAGGCTAACGAACAGACTTGAGAAGGATAAGGCGAAAGCTGTACCTAAGTCGTCTATTCTGAACCAGCAAAGGCATGGTTCAACGAAGGCTAAATGGGTAAAGGTTCAGCCCAAGCGTGATCTGAATGGTCAAAGTACAAAACCAAAGCTCAACAGATCATACAAGAATTCAGCACGAACCCTTGTGGACATCCATACTGGGAAAACTGTTAAGGTAATTCAAGTATGGGTCCCGAAAGAGGTAATCCGATCTGGATCCAAGTGAAATTGGATACCAAAAGTTTATTTTCTTGATTGCAAGATAACAGGTACACAGCTTCAGAGGACTCAAACAAATGGTATCTGGACAGCGGGTGTGCGAGGCACATGACTGGCAATCCAAAGCTGTTATCAGATCTGACGCCACAAAAAATATCCAAAATTGTTTTTGGTGACAACTCACATGGTAACACTGTGGGTAAGGGTAAGCATATTCATGGTAACATTTCAATCTCTGATGTCCTTCTTGTTGAAAATCTATGTTATATTCTTATCAGCATAAGTCAGCTGTGTGACAATGGTTACACAGTTAACTTTCAAAAGCACACGTGCACAGTTCAGAATCCAGATGGTCTGACATATTAGTAGGAAACAGATCAGGGAATACATACACAGTGAACTGGTCAGAGCATCTGGGATCTGAACCCAGATTTTCCTAGCATCTTACTCTTCCAAGAGCTAGCTGTGGCACCAGAGAATGAACCATCTTAATTTCAAAACACTTGCCAATTTGAGTAAGCTTGATTTGGTTTCTTGTTTGCCCAAAATAAATTTTTCAAAAGACAAAATTTGTTCAGCATGTCAGCTGGGAAAACATATTCATTCTACATTTAAAAAGAAAAGCGGTAATAGTTCTACCTGAAGCTTGGAGCTTTTACATATGGATCTTTTTGGTCCAATACATGTAGCCATCTTAGGGGGAACAAAATACACCCTTGTTGTTATTGACGATTTTTCAAAATTTACATGGGTGGTATTTTTAAAATCAAAGGATCAAACCGCTGAATAGCTGATGAAACTTTTAAAACGTTTACAAAATGATAAATATTGTACTGACAATCGGATAAGGAGTGATCGAGGTACTGAGTTTTTAAATCTAAAACTATCCTCTTATCTGGAAGATATTGGAATAAAGCATGAGCTTTCAGCAGCTAGAACTCCTCAGTAGAATGGGTTAGTTGAGAGGAGAAATCGCACTTTAAAAGAAGCTGCTCGAACTATGATGGCTGATTCCGGCATTTCTCAAAAATTTTGGGCTGAAGCAGTTAATACAACTTGCTACACTCAGAACAGATCGATGATTAATAAGAATCATTGCGTTAACCCATATGAGATCTGGAGTGGCAAGAAACCTGACATATCTTATTTCAGGGTGTTTGGATGCAGATGTTTCATTCATAACAATGGCAAAAAGCATCTAACAGCCTTTGATACAAAATCTGATGTAGGTATATTCCTTGGATACTCAACCATGACCAAAGCCTACAGGGTGTTTAACAACCGAAGCTTGACGGTTGAAGAATCAGCTCACGTCGTATTCGACGAAACCAGCTTTCGATCCAATTCAGCTGCGAGCTTAAATGACTTGTGTTCACGTCTGGAATCAACCAGCTTTGATGACTCAAGTGATGACGTGGCACAGATTCGATATTCAGCTGATAGAAGCAGCACTAGACACACCACACGATGACATCCAGATTGCACAAAAGATCTGACAGGTAGCATAGAAGTAATTGATTTGACTAATGTTAACCAAGTGCAGGAACAGATCACAACCAGTGTGACAGCTACTGGAGATGATGGAACGACTATTGCACAAGATGCTGCACAAGCAGATGATACAAACCATCAAGAGGTATCCAGACCAGACCAGCTTCAGATACACAAGCTATCAACTACAGTTATCAATTGGTATCAAATGAAGCAATACAGCCAGACTTCCAAGTTGAACAGTGAGAAAATCCAATCGGATCTGACCTTCGATGGAATAGAAATCATCCACCTGAGCAGATCATAGGTAATGTAAATTCTCCTGTTCGCACACGAGGCCAGCTTATGCATGAGTACTTCAATTCAGCATTCATTTCTCATATAGAACGTAAGCTGATAGATGAAACCTTAGCAGACCCAAGCTGGATAGACGGTATGCAAGATGAACTTAGCCAATTTAAGAGAAAAAATGTATGGCAATTAGTTTCTCGACCTACTAATCATTCAGTGATAGGAACTAAATGGGTCTTTAGGAACAAACTGAATGAGGATGGTGTTGTTATTAGAAACAAGGCTAGGCTGGTAGCTCAAGGTTTTAGACAACTAGAAGGAATATATTTTGATGAAACCTTTGCTCCTGTAGCCAAATTAGAGGCCATACGCATGTTTCTTGCATATGATGCTACAAAGAATTCAAAGTCTTTCAAATGAATGTAAAGAGTGCCTTTCTAAATGGCATCTTGATTGAGGAAGTGTATGTTGCACAACCATCTGGCTTCGTCAATCATACATATCCAGATCACGTCTATAAACTGGATAAAGCTCTATATGGGTTGAAACAAGCACACATAGCTTGGTATGAAACACTTTCGAATTTCTTATTGATCACGATTTTGTATTAGGCACTGTTGATAACACTTTATTTAAATTTGTGAAAAATGATCATGTTCTGTTGGTACAAATTTATGTTGATGATATTATTTTTGGGTCAACTAACCCCAAATTGTGCCAAAGATTTTCTAAGTTGATGCATGACAAATTTGAGATGAGCATGATGGGAGAGCTGACGTTCTTTCTAGGCTTACAATTCAGACAGCTTGAGAATGGAATATTCATCAATCAAGCTAAGTATACGAAAGAACTGCTGAAGAAATTTGGAATGTAGAATAGCTCAGCAGCAGCTATCCCGATGAGTGCTTCAATCAAACTGGACAAAGATGAAGCTGGAACTGCAATTGAGGTATCTTTTTATCGAGGTATTATTGGATCATTACTTTACTTAACTGCTAGCAGACCAGATATCATGTTTGCTGTCTGTCTGTGTGCTAGATTCAAAGTTGAGCCTAAAAAATTTCATTAAATTACAGTAAAATGGATTTTAAAATATCTTAAAGGAACTTCAAATGTGTGTCTTTGGTATCCCAAAGACTCCAGTTTTCAACTAATCGGTTATAGTGATGCAGATTATGCAGTTTGTAGGATTGATAGGCGAAGCACAAGTGGTACGTGTCAATTTTTGGGAGATCGACTGATTTTCTGGTTTAGTAAGAAGCAAACATCTATTGCTACGTCCACAGCTGAAGCAGAGTATTTAGCATCTGGAAGCTGTTGTGCTCAGATCTTATGATTCAACACCAGCTTAAATATTACGGCATTGATGCTTCTGAAGCTCCTATTTTCTGTGACAATACCAGTGTCATAGCCATCACTCGGAACCCTGTGTTGTATTCAAGAACAAAGCACATAGACATAAGGAATCATTTCATAAGAGATCACGTGCTTAAGAAGGATGTCCGGCTGGAGTATGTGCAACGGATCAGCAAGTTGCTGATATCTTCACAAAACCTCTATCAGACGCTAAGTTTTCGTATTTTCGAAATATTTTTGGTCTCTTAGAACTACCTTAATCTATTGCTGTGCGAAATTTTGCAGGTTGAATAGCTTTAGTTTACCTCAACTTTGGGTCTTCTGTTCAGGGGAACAACGAGGAACCTCAGTTTTGGTGAATTTCAGCTTTGGGAGAACCTCAGCTTTAGGGGGAACAACATATCAGAGTTAGTAAGTGCTGAGTCAGCTGAATACATGTGATCTGAATCTATTCAGCTTACGCGTATATACAGCTGATACTTATATGTGATCTGATCTGAAAGTACCCTAGCTGACAAATTAAAAAGATCAACGGTTGTAATGTATTCTAAAATGTCGCTTCTATTTTACTTTCAAACGTACGGGTTAAAATTCAAAAACCTTTTCAAATTCTGATCGCGCGATCGGATTATTGACACGTGTGTTGTCATCATGCGAAACGTCACATCCACACTGTTTACTTGTACCTTTTTGTATTCTTCTTTCCTTTTATACTCCATTTACATTATTTCTAACACTTACCTTGCAAACAATATTCTCGTGCTTTCAGTGTTCTTGCTCTTTGCAGATTATCGCATTCTTCATCGTTCTTTCTTCAATCAATCTATTGCAATGGCTGCTTCAATCATCCAGAACGCTATTCAGATCAACTTCGACTCAGTTTTGAGTCTCTCCGACGAAGGTATGGTCACTATGTTCAAAACCCTTGAGTCAACTGGACTTCATGGGTTTCTGGGTTGTTTTTCTGCTATCTATGAAGAAGATTTGGAGAACTTCTTTGCAAATGCCGTTGTGCGAGGGGATTCAGTGATAAGTTCCATTTAGGGAAAGTTTGTGGAAATCTCCGAAGAGCTATTTGCGGGCAGTTTGATCAACCGTCAGAAGGGCTGACGTCAGTGGATGAGTTGCCTAAAGGTCTGATAAAAGAAGCGAGGAAAGATGTTTCTGCATCTGGAGAGCCGATTAAGATTTCGTGTAAGAAGAATGAAATGAAAGTTGATTTAGATTGTTGAATGATATATTGGCCAAGACAGTTACGGCCAAAGCTGGATCTTTTGATTCCGTAACCCACGAACGATTTTGCTTATGGCGGCTATCCATGGCGGTATTAAAATCAATTGGAGCAAATTTCTGTTCACTATTCTGAAGGAGATGGTGACTCCCTCATCAAAGCAGGCCCGGGTGTTTGCCGTTCAAATCTGTATTCTACTGAAGGGAGCACCAGATCTGACTCTGGGAGAATCAAAGGCCTTCCCACCTCTGAAGATCCTTACTGTCAAGACTGTTGGCACTTACGTTGCTAAAAACAAATCTGTGTCGACAACCGCTGAAGAGGTGATGGATGAGCCAGTAGTGGAGAAGGTGGTTAAGGCAGCAGCAAAGAGGAGACCAGCTCCTGTTGCTGAACCAGTTGTGAAGAATCAGAGGAAAATTGTTGGGAGAGCCGCTCCCACAGAGAAGATTTTGGCGATAGTACCAGTGGTACAAGAAGTTGTACCAATTTCTATTATACCAGCTGAGATCCTAGCGCTGAAAGACGTCAACCACAGAAAAAGAAATTGATTTTGCAAGCGGAGTCAGATGAGGAGGCATCTGACAAGGAGATAGCTGTGGTGGAGACAGAGAAAATGGATAAGGAGAAGACAGCTGTGGAGGAGACAGTTGAGAAGGAGACCGCTGAGAAGTCAGTTGAGAAGGAAGCAGATGAGGAGACTATTGATTCTGAAGACACAGAACCCTTGAGCAAGGTTCTGAAGCTTACTGAGACATCTATGTTTGATGAGGAGTCGATGTCCATTGATTTGTTGAAGAAAATTCCTGAAGACATGATGCTTCCATCTGTCACAGCTGAAGATCCTACAAAAATTGAGTTTGGTCACGGGATTGCATTTAAGAAAGTGGACTGGTACAAGGCCATCCTTCCGAAGATTGACCCTATGGACAAGGGGAAGGCGCCCCTTGTGGAGGAGATTAAGGGCAATCCGGCTAAGGAAATTTTAACTTTGATTTCTGGAGATATAGAGTTTCTTGTACAGATCCGAGACTCCGTTATAGAGGAAATTGTTTCATTCTTTAATTCTTTCAATATTCGTGGCTAGCAGCTTTGAAGTCAGTTTCAGATTTGGCCGCCAAGGAAGACCAACTATTGACATGGGAAGAAACTGATTCGTTACAGATAGTTGTTCAGAGGCGATTGTATGTAACAGAAAAGTATAGAGAAATGTTGATTCACAAGTTTTTGGAGGCTAGGCGTAGAAATTTTGAATCTAGCACGCCCACATCCGCTATTGATCTTCAAGTTTTGAATTTGATTTCAGACGCTCATCGCCTTGCATTGATAAAATTGATGGAGCACCAGAGGCAACATAAGCTAGAGTGGACACGGCCATCTTCCTCAAATCTGTTTGGAGGAGATGTTGATAAGTGCAGAGGAATTCATGCGCAATTTTATCCAAATGTTACTTCTACCAGCTGGGTAAGGTCTCTTATTTTTATTGACGGATCTTGGAAAGTTGTATAGGGTGCAGATCAGAAGCCTGCGAGGTTAGCTGTGTTAGAGTAGATGCCCAACTAGCCAACTTGTGGCGTGTGGGTTTTATAGACTCTTGTACAAACAATCTTTATATATGATATTCGCATTCTTTTATGTGGCATTCTTTACTTTCATTATGTGTGTAATGATTTACAATTACGTTGAGTAAAGACCTAGAATGCACTAAAGCGTATGTTAGATGTGATAGCGGGTATGACGGCTATCATGAAACACATCTAATAGTCGCTGTGTATTCTGAACATGTTCCTAGTCGATTGGACCGTCAAAATGAGGATAAGGCCGCCCGAGTTCGAGACTAGTATCTGCGATGCGAAGTACCATGTTTCATTGGTAGGGAACATTGTGATGTTCTGAGCATGCAGATAGATAGTGACCTGGTGATCTATCGAACTACCCTCGTTCGGACTTTCCAAGTGGTTACCATTTGTCGAGTGGAAAAGTCCGAGGTCTTGGTTGTACCGATTAGTCCTCACGACTCGAAACGTCATTGAGACTCTACATGATAGGCGTCTCACTTTGACCCGTTTGCCGACTCACCTGGAGTCATAAGGCGTCGGGATTGGGTGAGACCCCGATGCATGTAGGAGTCGATGCATCGTTGTCGAAGATTCACCGCTCGCAGACATGCGTGGATATCCTATGCTATCTGAGGGGATAATAGTGTATAAATATCTGGCCAGAGTACTAGAAGTGTTTTAGGTAAATGTGTTTACCTAGTTACACTCGCGATGTCACTATTCGATCTCCAAGATGTACGCATAGCTATCGGATCTATAGCGACTCTCGATTTACCAATGGTCGTTGATCGGATCGGGATATATGGATTGAAAGGACTGGTTCTTGCAGGCACTATCAGTGATGCCTAGGGGATCATGGGGCGATGTTGCTAGATGCTTTACCATGATCCGTTGGGCAGGTCCGGAATTGTGATTCCGGAGCCACAATGGTTGTGGGCCCACGGCTAGCTGTATCCCTGAACCATTGAGGGTCACACAAGTACTAGATTCGAGATTCCCGCATGGATACTCAGCTCAATGTGTTGAGCACGAGAAGAGGATTTCGGGAAGTGCGACTTCCTAAAAGTCAACAGGGGTCAAACCGGGGTTTCCCGCTGTTGAGGGGCAAAACGATCTTTTTGCAATTTAGGGTTGGATGATATGAAAAATTGTTTTTCATATCATAACATTCAGTTTTGGAAACTGAGTCGATCGGTCCGATCTGATCGGCGATCGGAGTTACGATGAAGTCGCAGCAATGGATATCGTCATTTGGACCCGGGTCCGATGGGCCGGTCCAAGTCCGTTGTTAAGTCTATTTAATTAGACTTAATAGACTTCATAATAACACAATACTCTCAACTCTAAACCCTAAAGCTAGCCGCCCCCTCCTTCCCTCTCTCACGCCGCCGCCGCCGCCGATCGTCGCCGGAAAATTGTTTCCGGCCAGTTCGACGAGGAGAATCCGTTCAAGCTGATCTCGTCAGTGCTTCTAGTGCAGCCTGACGAAGGAGTCTCGGATCTGGTCGTGGACCGGATTGGCGATAATCTACCGCAATCTACCGAGAAGAGCCGGATTATTGTAATACCGGTTGGAGCCAGGCACAAGTGCCAGCAAGGTAATCCGCTTAAACACCCTATGTATGACAATTATGAATTGTTGTTTTTGTATTGATCGTCTCCCGGCACCTGTTTTATGTTCTTCCGCTGCCTCGCCGGGGGGCGGATCCGGATCCCCAACAAGCTGTGCAACGAATTTCAAAACAAAGGAAGCAGCTAACTCAGAGGCCATTGGTGGACGCGTTTTCCCCATTTGTATTTTCATTGAACCAGTCCAAGATCTTGATTCTCGAAGACCTTATTCTGCTATTGTTCAGAGGAACTGGGCTGAGATTTGTACAGATGTAGTTCAGTTTTCACTTTTTGGACATCTTGAGCCAGTAGGATAAACATACAATACGTGTAGAGATATAGTTGTTATAGATTCAGTTTTGAGTACAGAGACAGACCCTACAGGAATTTTTGATGCGATACAGCACGGTCAGAGTGCTGAAGGTTTTGTTAATTTCTTTGTACAGCATATTACAGACAGTTCAAGCTCATATAGCTCACCGTCTTATAGTTAGACTTCATCCAGTTCTTCTTCCAGTGATTCCCGTATGCATTTTACAGATGACATTCCTCAGATTCACATGCCTACTGTTGATTTCCATCAACCGACTTCATAGAGGCCACTTCACAGCTCCGAGCATCTATTGATCAGAATCAGTTAGAGCAGGTGCGGACTCGAGAACGTGTAGAGGAGCTCAAATCTGAACTTTCACAGAAGATTACCAAACTTGATCTCGCTTGTGCACAATCTACCGCACGTCAAGAAATGGTCTTTCGAGCTCAAATCAATCGTCCGAAAGGAGGTACAGGTTCAAAAGGCTGTTCTGTCTCAATAATTGACTTCATTCCGTTTGGAAACACAGGAGGGCCTCAATACTCTTCGTGCCCAGCTCTCTGAAATCATTGCCTATATTAATAGAAGGCGTGATGACAAAAAGGGGTAAGAGAGTAGTAGAGGTCCACAGCCTGAAGACAGAAGCAAACCTAGTGGACGTGGAAGTGGTGCAATCAGAAGTGAACCTTCGAAGAGAGGAAGTGGTTCGCATAGAGGAAGAGGAAGTAGAAGTTTTGGATTTAGCCGATGGTTTTCTTGACAATTTTTTTGTTATTTCAGTTCTTGTACAAAACTCTTGTACTTAGCCGTTTTGATTGAATATATAGCAAGACTTGGAGCAATTTATTTTTTCTATTTAAGTCGTAAGCTGCTGATTTTTTTCATCACCAAAAAGGCGAAAATTGTTAAGATAAAATTTATAAGTTTTGGTGATAACATAAACAAGACAAAAAACTGAAAATTAAGCTATCAGATTTGAAGTAATCGGGTTATTTCAGATTTGGACTAGGCGTATCTTACGATTCAGATCCGAGTAATTCGGATCCGAGAGATTCATTGAGGTTTACGTATCAGTTCAGTACAGAATCTATTTGGTTCAGAGGTTTACTCTTTACAGATCAGATCAGATCAGATCAGAGGTTTCTAAGGTACAGAATAGAGAGGTCTTTCAGTTCAGGTCTCAGCATGCTATTCATAGAAAAGATTTCAGATTTGACAAAGGAACAGATAAAGAGAGAAAAAAGGGAGAAAATTATAAAGGAGAAAGATTGTGAAGCTTTTACATTCGAAACAGCTTAGAGCAGATTTCAGCTCAAACCCGAACATATTTCAGATCACAGCTTCAGATCTTAATAGCTATGTGTTCCAGGTGATTCAACGATCGAGATTAAAGTGTATAAAGCCTGTAAGACAAAGTGGATTAAATTTGTTCAAGATCAGAGCTATTTGGAGTATATCGTACAGAACGCAGAGTTGGTTCAGTCGATGTTTTGCCATTTCTGGTATAAAGTATACTAAACTCTGACAACAAACAGACAAACCTTATTGCAGCATTTAATGGCACAATAAATGCTCAGTACGATAAAGATATTCAAAAATGGTTTGTGTCTACTGACTTATTAAATGACTGTTGAAGATGGATGAGTATAAATAGCTGAAGAGATTCAAGCGAGAAAGCTCTCTGTCGATTTACAACTACTGTATCTCTGGATCTTCGTTTTCTTACTCACGCTAATCAATCCCAGCTCTCAAAATCTCGAAGAACTATCCTTGAAGTTCTTAAACAAAAATACCTTCGAGATTTCCTTACTGGTTCACATTAGCAAAATACTCTTATTGTATAAGAAACCAGAAGTGTTACAACTCTTTGTGTGTTGTATTCGTTGAAATATTCAAAAAATAGTTTGTAAAGAACTTGCTATTTGAAGCAGTTCTAAAAATATGTTTGATTGTAATCAGTAGAAGAGTCTGTGTAGATTTTGGTGTCTAGGAGTTCACTTTAAGCGAGGCTTAAGTGATTTGGTGTTTGCAGAAGTTGTAACCATCAAATCTTCTAGTGGAACCTTCCTGAAAAGGAAGAAGAGGAGACATATAATATTGATATCCGAACTTCCAGAAACAAACTCTTGACCCTATCTATTTACATTACTTGCATCATTACTTATTTACTGTTCACTGTTTAATCGGTTTATTTTCGCACATTATACTTAACCGAGAAAACAGATTTGAACTGAGAGCCTCAAAGCTGTCACTCAGCTTTGAGTTAAGCACAGGCTTGTAAAACGTTTTTAAACATATTTTAAATAGAAAAATCCAAGGAGTTCATTCCAACCCCCCCCCCCCTTCTGAACTCCTGGGCATATTTTATTACTATTTTCGATCCTATTGATCCTATCAACCAGCTTGATGCTTCCAGCGCTCTGGATTCCTACAAAACCTGCATAACATCCCTTGTTGGACCAGCTCGGGCGTCCCCTTGTCGTTCCAACTTAGATGTTCTTTGCTCGACCAGCTTGGGCGTCCCCTCACGGTTCCAGCTTGAACATCTCCCTGTTTCTTCAGCAAAGTGTAGCTGTGCATTTCACAAAAGCAGTTAGTCAAATATAAGCAGGTTTTGTGTTAATCAAAACTTAGATTCTGATCTGTAGAAACAGATCCAACAATCTCCCCCTTTTTGATTAACACAAAACCTGGATAAATATATGCAGGTATGTTTATGCTTCAAAATATTTCTCCCCCTTTTTGTGAGAATCGAAAAGGTTTCAAAATCAAGTCTCCCCCTTAAGGTTAAAAAAAAACTCCCCCTCAACAGAGCATGGGATAATTTTATTTTCGAAAGTAAAATATTTTTGGGAAAAAGTTTGTTAAAACAGTACGCAAGTATGAGATTTTAACAACAAGATCTATGTCACTGTGAAAGTCTCATCTATCCAGATTAAAGGATAAATGGTCATTGAATTCACATAATCTCTTCCGCTTCTCCCGAACACTGTTATAGTCGCTATTCTTTCATCGAAACCAGTGTAAGGGGTCATGGCGTCCACAGATCTCGTGCAATCTGTCAGATCGATAGAAGAGATGTTGCCGCTCTTCCCGTTCAAGAAATTGCTCTGCAATTCAATAGTCATTACTCCCCCTATCTTCATAGAGTGAGTTTTGAAAGCCTTAAAAATTTTGACATAGACAAGCTTTCGACTGAAAGGATTATTAGAGCATGAGGTATTTTAAAACTGTTTTAAAAATTTTTGAAAAGAAATGCACTTTTTAAGAACAAACTGCTCTGATACCAATTGTTGGGATCGAAAAACCGGGGGAGGTGTCCGTGAGTTATGCCACAGCTCATGTAAGCTCTTATACCTCTTAGACACCAAACCCGTAAGTTATGTGCAAAAAAAATTTAGGAGTTGGAAAACCAGCACGCAACTTGTGAAACCAATCACCGTGAATCTGGACCAACAGCTCTGCAAGCTGGTCCAGACTTACCAGCTCCTTTGCAAGCTGGTTTAACACGAGCAGCCTGGTTTCTTTAACTTGAGCTGCAATAGTTCAGTGTTCTTGAATGTTAGTGCACCGAGATACAGATTGAGTTATGAATTAAAATCATGCGGAAACAACTCAAACTGAACTCTTATAATCGAAAGCTCTTTAAACAGTTTATGCGTAACAATCATGCTTATGCGTATGAATGTAAGTGCGGAAAATAGTAAATAAAATACGCTGCAATTTGTTTATGGAAGTTCGGAGCTGAATCTCCTACGTCTCCCCTTCTTCCTCAATTGGAAGGTTTCCACTAGAACACTTTGATTACAACGACCCTCGTTGCAACCCTCTCCTATGACTAGCAGCCACAAGAACTCCTAGCCACACCACTGTACACCAGCCCGCAATCTACGTGTGTCTAACTTCACTTCTTTAATGCCTCAGTGAGAAATGCTACACACACTTCTTTAACGTCTCAGTGCGAAAGACAACTAGACTTGTTAACGTCTCTGTCCAAAGACTACAATGGAGAGTTTTTGATTTAATTCACTCCTTTTTCTGTTTCGCTCAACTCTCAAGTATTGAGTGAATCGTGTGTGAGATTACAGTGTAAGTATAATCTCTCAAGAATAAAATCTCACACACTGGGAAGTGCTCCTGTCTGAGCTGGTTTGCCAATGTATTCCCAGATCTTGTATGTCGACTAGATTTTTCTTTGAAGTCCATCAGTGCATTAGCTCACACCTAAGCACTGAACCAACTTGCACACCAACTGCCACAGAGTGTGAAAACTTGCGACGAGCACTCCTATGTGTTGTGCATTACTCTATTTCTGTTCTGCACTTGCACAACACTCTCTTTGCTTTTCGCATGTTATAGCCTGTCGTGGAGATTAATCTGTTGAAAACAAAGTTGTAGCCGTTGAAAGTCTTCTGACATTTTTGTACTTTGAGTCCTTTGTCTTTAAATGCGTTGCAGGCTTTTCTTCACTTTAAGCACGTGAGCACTGTAATTTGAGAAGACAATACAGATTTGAACACTGAAAAATAGTCTGCATAAAGTTGTGTGTTCAAATCTCTTTGCTTGTCGTTCTGTCCAACTTCTGCTCTTGAACTCAGACATTCTGCTCTGTTGATTGAGCTGGTTTCACCTTAACTAGCTTGGTTATGTGTACCAGCTCGTAGCATCTGCATATATGTTATCTGAGCTGGTTTGTCTTTGTCCAGCTTTGCTCCATTCCGATCTGTTTATTGAGCTCGTTAGATCTCTTCTCTCCTCTGGTTCAAAGCTATCTTCTCATCTGCTCTTGAGCTGCTCTTGTTCTGTTCTTTCCTGCTCTTGAGCTGCTTTGAGCCAGCTTGTTCATTACGCAAAGCAGGTCATTTCTCTGAGCTGATTTCTCAGCTGGTTTCCTTTCTAGCTAGTTCCTTCCTCCACTACAGCAACCTTCTGCTTCCCCATCATAAGCATCCAGCTGCTGCAGTTCCTTGATCAGGTAGTCTCTTCCCTGATCTGGTGTACCAGCTCGACTCTATTCTTCTCGTCAAGAGTCATTGTGTGCTTGCTTGTTTACTTGGTCCATTCATGTAACGCCCCAAAATCCCTAGGACCATATTTATGCATTTCATAAATCATATGGGCCATTTTGGCAATTTTAAATATTATGTATCTGCTGAATTGTTGATATCAGCAGGTAAGTTTGCGCTGTGGCTGGTTCCAGCAGGTGACTCCAAGTAGCGATGCACGAGCTGGTTCTAAATCTATTAAAAGATGTTTTAAGGAGGTGAAATGATTTCTTTAAGAGAAGGTTTGGTGTTTTACAAATTAAAATGATATGAAGGGAATTTTACTAAATTTTGAAAGTGTGTCATGCTTGATTTCTCAAGTAGCTTGCCACTAATCCCTTTCATATAAAAACCTGTTTTCAAAGTAAGATTTTCATCATTTGCAAAGAAAAGATTTAAAGTGTTCTTCAAAGAAATTTCAGAAAAGTTCGTGTGTTGCTCAAAGGGAGGATTTCTGCAGGAATTTGCTGCTGTTGCAAAGCTTCAAATAAGGCACGTAAAAGCTGATCTTTTTCTACACCATTTGAGGCATATATTGTGTTTTAATGGATCTGCTTGCCTGTATGTTATGGATACATTTAAAGTTCATGTTTGAAATGATTTAGACATGATGCTGTAATATTAGAATTTGATAACTGTGTAATTGGTAGTTGCTGGTTGAATCATTGGTATGGTTTGATAGGCAACAGCTGATAACATCGTTGTTGTTTTGATATTACAAATGTTGAGTTATGTATCCAGCAGCTGTATCTACTTGTTAAGATTCAGCAGCTGTATGGTTATAGCGTTTACGAATGTTCTTCCTGTAGTTGTAATGTCGAAATTTGATGATTTTGTAATCAGTAGTTGTTAGTTGAATCATTATAAAGTCTGGTTTAATAGGCGACGGCTGGTAGCGAAATCATTGTTTAGATATTGCAAGCGTCTTCGTAAATTTCAGCAGATGCACTGTTCATCAGCAGATGCGTCTTTCCTTATTAATATCAGCAGTTGTTTTCCTTTGATTAGGAATCAGCAGCTGCATTGTGATTTTAAATTCAGCAGCTGTATTTCCTTTGTTAGAATTCAGCAGTTTCTTTATTCGTTTTAGATACTGTTCACTTTAGCTGGTATTAGTCTTGCGACTGGTACTATTCATTTGTATACACGTGTTAGCGTTTTTCTTACAGCTGATCGATTAGCGTATTCCTTGCGACTGATCGACGCGCTAACGACGTCGTTCCCTTAAGTCATAGAAGATCAGCAGGTAGTCTTGTTATTTCATCTGCTGATCACCCCAACGACATCGTTTCACTTTATATTTATTTAAAAGATCTCGCGACTGGTTCCTATTTGTTGCGACTGGTTCCTATTTGTTGCGACTGGTACTATTCATTTCAGCAGGTATTAGTCTTGTGACTGGTACTATTCATTTCAGCAGGTATTAGTCTTGCGACCGGTACTATTCCTTGCGACTGGTTTTCTTTCAACCAGTTCCAGTTTAACGATATGTTTGCAAAGTCGAATTCAATACTCAGTAAAGTTTTAAAATGGGAAGCAAATGTTTAAAAATGATGGAACCCGATGATTTACAGGAATGTTTAAAGAAAAGATTGTTAAGAAACAAAAGATGTTTTAGATTATGGCATAGATGGTTACGGTCACCAAGGAGAAGGGTGAGCAGTTGTCAAAGATGTCGACTGCCCTAAAGGCACGTAAAAGCTGATCTTTTTCTACACCATTTGAGGCATATATTGTGTTTTAATGGATCTGCTTGCCTGTATGTTATGGATACATTTAAAGTTCATGTTTGAAATGATTTAGACATGATAAGGAAGGAAAGATGGGTTCGAAAATGATGTTTTGATGTTTAAGATGCTTCCAGTATGTTTTCAGAAAGTTTATGAAGTTTTATATGTATTGAGGATTCGAATTTATTTCCAGAAATGCTATGAAAGTTCTTCTTACAGTAGCTGTAATATTAGAATTTGATAACTGTGTAATTGGTAGTTGCTGGTTGAAACATTGGTATGGTTTGATAGGCAACAGCTGATGACATCGTTGTTGTTTTGATATTACAAATGTTGAGTTCTGCATCCAGCAGCTGTATCTACTTGTTAAGATTCAGCAGCTGTATGGTTATAGCGTTTACGAATGTTCTTCCTGTAGTTGTAATGTCGAAATTTGATGGTTTTGTAATCAGTAGTTGTTAGTTGAATCAGTATAAAGTCTGGTTTAATGGGCGACGGCTGGTAGCGAAATCATTGTTTAGATATTGCAAGCGTCTTCTTGAGTTTCAGCAGAGGCACTGTTCATCAGCAGATGCGTCTTTCCTTATTAATATCAGCAGTTGTTTTCCTTTGATTAGGAATCAGCAGCTGCATTGTGATTTTAAATTCAGCAGCTGTATTTCCTTTGTTAGAATTCAGCAGTTTCTTTATTCGTTTTAGATACTGTTCACTTTAGCTGGTATTAGTCTTGCGACTGGTACTATTCATTTGTATACACGTGTTAGCG
>KQ991601.1:156368-166509 GCA_001598015.1 Dorcoceras hygrometricum
TGTAAACCGCAATTGCAAAGTTATATGAAATACCCTATTTTCCGCAAATGTTTTAGCAGTAGCGCGCGAACTTAAGTACCTGCTGATCTTCGAATTTGTCTTATGTTTTGTTTCCTTTGAGTTATAAGAAATGCAGCTTATAACAAATGATCTTTTAGCCCTTCTTTTATTCGAAAATTTTTGTTTACCCCAATTCTCGTGGCCCCGTTGGGTTCGGGCGCCACAATTCAGAGACTCATTCTTATCATCATCAAGCACACAGTTAATCAGTTCTGATTCAGTCTTCCCAAGGACTGAGATCCCTATGATGAACTGATTATAGACGTGCACTTGATCACTGCTCTTGTATACAGCATTGCACGTGAACACTTCTCTTCTACATTGCAGTTGATCTACGCTTGAGCCATTCTGCACTTCATCTCGCTGCGCTTGAACTCTGCTCTTCTAACTCATCAAGCTGGTGGACCAGCTTGATGCTTCTAGCGCTCTGGATTCCTGCAGAACCTGCATAACATCCCTTGTTCGACCAGATCGGGCGTCCCCTTGCCATTCCAACTTAGATGTTCTTTGATCGACCAGCTTGGGCGTCCCCTCACTGTTCCAGCTTGAACATCTCCCTATTTCTTCACCAAAGTGCATCTGCGCAATTCACAAAAGTCGTTAGTCAAATATAAGCAGGTTTTGTGTTAATCAAAACTTATATTCTGATCTGTAGAAACAGATCCAACATTTGTTATTATCGAGAATCAATGATAATTGGATCACACATAGTCATGGTAAATATACTGAACTGAAAACGGGCATACATAAATGACTATTCATAATAAATTACTAAGACATAAAATATGGTCATTTAATTTTATGAATTAACCTTCCAATATTTTAACGATTTCACCACCCTCTAATGAAATCGGGAAAACCAGTTTCCTTAGTGGGTACACAGAGTCCAATCAAGAAATCATGGTCCCGAATAATATCAGCCGACCATGATCCCCAAAAGGTAGAGTCCAATTGCATCAAATGCAACCCCCATGCATTTACCTCACGTCCAGTAAGGGCCCAATAATATGACGCAAATTACCATCACGTGTAAAGATGAACCATCAATCTAGAGTTGTGATGTACGGTCGCCATGACGTCCCCAATAATATGAGCCAACGTCATGGGAGTTTCATTCAACTCACAGCAAGTGTCAATGGCGTGTACAGCTTTCTGAAGCACAGAAACCCCCCCAATAATTTGAGCTGGGCTATGTATACGGGTAGCATCAGCGTACACCCATTGTTGATGGAAGGTAGGAAATTTCAAACAATATTTAAATTCCCTTAGCTTATGAGCTTATTGGATAAAACTTTTGTTTTATGATCAATTTATGAGCTATAGACTAACGTTTTCTAAGAGTGCTTTCAGGTTATTGGAGGGGTTAAGGCCCGCTTAAAACCCAACCTCCTAACACAGAGCAACACCCTTCAGTGAGCCCAACCAGTACAAGTCATTTTAAATCGGTCTATGAAGGACTCTCTTAGATTATGTTTTGTCATATGACTTCATAATTATTATTAAACTAAGTTCCTTCAATTCAATCATGAAACTTTAATCTTGATAAAAATTTTGAACCACATTTAAAATGGGGGATTGTATTTTTGAAAATTTTGGTCTCATTAATTTTAAATTTATTTTTAAAACAAATGCGGATTCAACAACAAATATATCAAATATATATATACTAATTATCCCACAATCATGTTATTTATACAATCAATCAAATTAATCGACATAAATAAAAAAATAAAATCAAATTTGGATTTATCCAACAAAATCACATTTTAAATATAAAATTATATTTATAAATAAAAATCATATTTTATCATTTTAATTTCATCACAAGAATTATAAATTTTCATAAAATATGATTTTTCCAAAAAATTAATTTTGAAAATATTTTGGGCTTACAATTTCAGGCCAAACATCTTAAAATCATTCAAAAATTAATTCTGGTTCGCCCAAAAAATCCGATAGACAGTATCGGACAATAATTCCGATACGACGCCGCCAACGACAAACGCCTGACCGCATCGACGTCGCCGCACATGCGTTGCCCGCCCTGCCGCATGCGTGCAGCAACAGGTGCTACACATCGCGCGCTGAGTGCACACAGGGAGCTGACAACGGTTGCACGGCATGCACGTGAGGGTGGCGACACCGTGCGGGACAGGCGCGTACGGGGATTGGTAGAACGTTGCGGCGATGAGCGCGCAACGGGCACCACAAAAGAAGCTTGCGGCGTGCGCGACGGGCGAGCGATAGGCACTGCGTCGTGCGTGCAGCAGGTGCACGACGGCCGTGTGATGTTGGCACAACGGTCTGCGTGATAGGCGCGGAGCGATCATGCCGCGGCGCGCGGCGGCATGTTGCTGGAATACATTTTTTTTTTTTTGAAAATTCGAGATTTTGACAATTAATGAAATTCACGTATGAATGATCCAAGCCAAGCTCTGATACCACTGTGGACGCAGCGGGGGATCGGGATCACGCTTCAGGGACGCAGCGGAAGTTTTAAAATCTTTGTGACCCAAAACGCTCATACACGAATAAAACAAAAGCTAAACATGCAAAGGGCTTTAGAAATATCTACCTTTGGAGACTTGGCGCTCGGCACCGACTATTCCAGTTTACGTGGCAATAGCACTTCAATGGTTGAATCTCCGATTGGTCGCCTAATCCGATCCACAATCGGTTTCCAAATTCCTTCGCTGCCTTGACTAGAAAGCAAAGAGAATTGTCACGAACGGAATCTCCTCGCCAAGATGGCCAGAAGGGGGTCCGGCGGCACGCAGCAGTGGCGGCTAGAGATGGTGGTGGCGGGAGGAGGCCGATAGTGGATGGGAGGGGAGAGGAGAGTTACGATTCAATAATCAAGTGGGGTTATGTGTCTCTTCATTGCAATATTTATAGGTATAGGGATAGAATTTGAGTTGGAAAAAATATTGAACATTTGGTTCAACTCAAATAGTGAAAATTTGGTTCAACTCAAACTGTGAACATTCGGTTAAAGTCAAACTATAAACATTCATTTTGACTCCCTCAATTGACCGATGTGATCATTTTACAAAAACTGATCATTATGATGCAAAATCAAATTTTCGGACCACTAAATCTATTTATGGAAGATTTACTCCCATTAGCTAAATATGAAAGTCCTACTCTGTTAGATAATTTTGGAAGTTATACTCCCAACCTTCCTCCTACTATACTCTAAAATTTGAGTTCCATATCCATATGGGAATTGGAAAAAACTAGTTCTCGTGTTATCCTCAATGGTTAGGGATACAGCTAGCCGTAGGCTCACATCCCTTTGTGACTCTGAAAACACATTTTCGTTGTAATGCCCAGGAATCCTTAAATCCACAAATATAAAGTTTAAAGTATTGAGGTATCTATTGGAAATTCTATTGTTAATCAGCTTTCATCTGAGCTGATTTTCCAGATTAGAGACGCGGTTGCAAGAGTTGTTCATCCGGTTTGTATTTCTACTAATTTTTCTAAATAAGAGTGGCACTTTTTAGAAGTATTAACACTTTAATTAAAATGTGTTTTCACTCATTAGGCTTTTATATTTAATATAAAATCTTTCAAAATGTGTCATGCACTTTCATTCACAAACCATTCACGAAGCGGTGCTCTCTGCAAGAAAGCGAACATATTTTTTAAAGCTTTTCAAATGAATTGATCGGGTTTGTGTGTTGATTTAGGCCAGATAAATTCTCTGTAATCGTTGTCGCAGATAAATCAAGTAAACTATGTTTCATGTTATACTCTTGAAAGCATATATTGTTTCTATTTGCATGTTTGTATGTTTTTAGAAGTTTGAGAAACGTGTTTTTTTAAAGTTTTTCAAACACAGTAGAAAATATGATGTTTTCCACAGAAAGTGTTGGTTTGCTATAGTTTGATGCAGAAAAGATGATAGAAAGTATTTTTATGATGTTCGTCTCTGTTTCTTCAAGAGTATTCTGAGATATTCTTCAAGTAGCTTACAAGCAGCTTACAATCAGCTTACATGTTTTTGTTTCTGGAATTTTCCTTAGATATTTTCGATTCATTAGACTAAGAAAAACTTCTAAGCTATTATTTACCTTGAGCTAAATTCATGATCTGGTTATTTTACCCAAGCTGGTTTTCATGTCGCGATCTGGTTTCTAAGTCGTGAGCTGGTCCAGTCCGCTTGCGGTCTGATTTTTGTGTTCAATTCACCTGCGGTCTTGTTTCATTATCCAAGTCCATTTGAAATCAGATTTCATTGTTTAGTCTTCTCGTGGTCTGGTTGTCCGATCTGAGTTTACTTTATTTGACCAAATAGCCCAAAGCTTGTTTTCTATACCGAGCTGGTACGATTGCTTGTTGGTAATATTCCAAGTTGATCCAGCTTAGGTCCATTATAGACTGATATAATATTTCTAAGTTTATTCTTAGTTTCTTTAGCTTTCATTCGAAGTTATAACTCCAACTGTCCACAGTCATATCCACTGTACGATATAGTACACCAGCTTAGAGCTCAGCTGTTCACTGTTCGTTTCAATAGCCCGAGCTGGTTCCAGTTTTCTTCTTCAATTGAACTTCCAATAGTTTACGAACATTAACATAATTTAAAAATAGCAAACCATACATGAAAGAAGAAAGTAAAGATAGTACAAAAATTTTGTAGTAAATTTCAAAGTTTAAGAGATTATGGCAAAGATAACAGACGATCAGCAGAGCAAGGGTGATGACGCTGGCTGACGAACCAGTGTGCACCTCAAACTGGAAGGGATTATATTATGGTTGACGAACTATATACCCATCATAGCAATAGATGGGATTTATTCCCCAGTTCCTGATTTCAGATGACAGTTTGATCAAATGACCTTGACCTATGTACAGGTATCTAAACCAAAATTCGATAGAAAATAAGAACATAGAACAAGGCGGTTCATAACTACAGCTCAAAGAAATGTTTAAGTTACTTCTTTTTAAATGCAAGTAAATGTTTTAAATGTTTCAAACATGTGCAGTTTATGCTTTCCCAGTTTCGTAGTACAAGTTTATCAATTTAAAGTATTCTATTGATCAGTTTATGAGTTTTCAGTTCAGTTAAAGCTATCGTTATGTTTGTATTGCCTGTCTTTGCTATTTCAGATTTACTTGTTGAGCTCCTAAGCTCACTAGTTTTCTTGAGTGTAGGTGATGAGAATTAGTGGAGCTGGATGGTGAGAGCTGGACCAGACCGGGGGTGTTTATCGTGGAAATTAGCTTCCGTGTTGCTTTTAGTTTCACTCTTTTTGTGTTGTATAAACGTTAAGATACAGAGTTTTGATCATTTCAGATTACTTCATCGTTATTCAAAGTAATCTGAGTGAATTGGTACTTCAATTATATATATAAATTCCGTAGTTAACTATTTAGTTTACAAGATACACTATCTGTTCTCATACGGTATACGATCTAAAATTTTAAAGAAGTTGAAAATCAGCCCAGATTAAGTTATTATCTTTCAGTTTGCACCTTCCTAGTTTAATTATTTGAAATTTTTGGATCGGGGTTTCACATTGGTATTAGAGCATGGTCCTTTGAGATAAACATTTTTTCCAGTCTGAGACAGTTCTTGCCAACCGCTTCTGTTATCCTGTGAGTTTTATTTTCATGTTCTAGCATATAGTAATCTCTCAAAATAGTCTTGTGGTGGATTTGGGCAACGAATACAGACAAATGGTAGGAAGAAGTAGAGGAAGAAGAAGTTATATGGAAGGAAAGGGTGAAACAGATGGGAATAACCCTGTCCTATCCAGTATGGCCCAACTATTGGAACGCCTGGTTGACCAATCTAACCTAGGGAATGGTCAATCATTACAACGACTGGTTGTTTGTGAGGACCCGCAAGAAAGGTTCAGAAGACAACGCCCCAAGAGTTTTCGGGTTCAACCGATCCACTTATAGCGGAAAGCTGGATCAAATCGTTGGAAGTCATATTCGACTATCTACACCTGTCTAACCAGGAGAGACCTCGGTTTGCTATTTATATGCTGAGAGAAAATGCTATGATCTGGTGGTAAGGGGCCAAGTTGATAATAGACTTGACAATGCTCACTTGGGAAGAGTTCAAACGGGTGTTTTATGACCAGTACTTCACAGTGGATGTGAGGGCTGAGCTGAAGAGTGAATTTATAACTCTTAAGCAAGGAGGTAAGCCAGTGCGGGATTATATCCGCAAATTCGAGAGAGGATGTTACTTTGTTCCTCTAATATGTAGAGATGCGGAGGAAAAGCTCCGACATTTTGTTAATGGGTTGAAGCCAACATTGAAACATGACGTTAGGCATGTTGAACCAGCTGGCGACAGAGCAGAAGTAAACAAAGCCCTGCGAGCTGAGCAGGATTGGAAATAGATCGATGATGAACGACAATTGAAACGTCAAGCCTTCCAAAACAAGGATCGGAGGCAATCCAAGAGACAAAACAACAATCACCAGAGGTCTCAGGGGCAAAAAACCATACCACCAAAACAAGGACCGGAGGAAATCCAAGAGACAAAAAAACAATCACCAGAGGTCTCAGGGGCAAAAAACCATACCATCTCAACCAATCAACGCAGTTCCCAAGATTGGTAACATGCCAGTTGTCCAACCTGCCAAAGAATCATGCTGGTCAGTGCCGTTTTGGCCAGGATGGGTGTTACAAAGTCCAAACAACTCATCACCATTAGAGCCTATGTAATGACAGCAGAGCAGGCTCAACCAGACTCTATGGTGATTACAAGTAAAACTATTGTCGCCAGTATGTCTACTTTAGCTTTATTTCTGGTGCGACATACTTCTTTTATATCATTCCGTTTTTAGTCTAAGAAATTATCAATTCAACCAGAAGTATTAGAGATTGGTTATCGTGTTAGCATTCCATAATGAGACATTTTAGTAACAATCTGTTGTTATCAACATCGAGTTTAAGTTGCAGCGTTATTTTATATGTGCAGATTTAATAGTATTACCCATGCTTGAGTTTGACTTAATTTTTGGAATGGATTGGTTAACTAAGAATGGTGTAATTATAGATGTTAATCAAAGAACCGTTGAGGTTAAATCACCCAACGGGAACCCATTTTTGTTCCAAGCTGATAGACTCGATAGAACTCCTAAGCTGATATCGGCTCTGAAAGCCAAGAGCTATTTAAAGAAGGGATATCAAGGATTCCTAGTTAGTGCATTAACCATAGTAGAAGATAAGAAGTTGAAACTGGAAAACTTCGAAGTAGTGAACGAATTTCCTGACGTATTTCCAGAAGACATATCTAGACTACCACCAGATCGGGAGTTAGAATTTACGATTGATTTAGTGCCTGAAGCTGCTCCAGTGTCTAAGCCACCTTACAGACTTGCTCCTACAGAGATGGAGTTAAAAGATCAAATCCAAGACCTATTAGATAAAGGTTTCATGCATCCCAGTACTTCATCGTGGGGAGCCCCAGTTTTGTTTGTCAAGAAAAAGGACGGAAGTATGCGTTTGTGTATAGATTATAGAGAGTTGAATAAGTTAACTATTGAATAAGTTCCAATTCCTAGGATTGATGATTTATTCGATCAAATTCAAGGAGCTGCTATATTTTCAAAGATAGACCTCCGATCTGGTTACCACCAGCTTAGAGTAAAAGATACAGATGTGTACAAAACGGCCTTTAGAACACGTTATGGTCATTACGAATTTTTAGTGATGCCCTTTGGACTGACAAATTCACCTTCAGTGTTCATGGACTTAATGAATAGGTGGTACTTCAACCTTTTCTAGATAAATTCGTAATCGTTTTCATAGACGACATTCTCATTTTCTCAAAGAGTAGAGAAGAGCATGCAAACCAGCTTAGGTGTGTGCTGGAAATTTTGAGGACTAACCAACTGTTTGCTAAATTTAGTAAGTGTGAATTTTGGATTGAAAATGTTGTGTTTCTTGGTCATATAATAGGAGCAAGGTAGAAGTAGACCCATCCAAAGTAGAAGAAGTTCGGGAGTGGCCTGTACCTAAGAGCGTTACAGAGGTTCGTATTTTATTAGGACTTGCAGGTTATTACCGGTGTTTTATTGAGGGATTTTCAAAGATAGCTGTCCCTTTAACATCATTTACCAAGAAAAATGTTATGTATGTTTGGACCCAGAATCCCAGTCCAGCTTTGAAAGATTAAAGCATTAATAGAAGCCCCTGTTTTAACCCTACTATCTGGAGAAGGGAACTACATGATTTTTACAGATGCATCAAAAACAGGATTGGGTGTTGTCTTAATGCAAGATAAGAGGGTGATTGCCTATCTTCTAGGCAACTCAAGATTCATGTAAAGAATTATCCTACGCATGACCTCGAACTAACAGCAGTGGTTTTCGCATTGAAGATTTGAAGGCACTACCTCTATGGGGAAAATGTGAGATATTCACAAATCACAAAAGCCTCAAGTACTTATTTACCCATAAGGAGCTCAACATGAAGCAAAGAAGATGGCTAGAACTGGTAAAATATTACGATTGCGACATTAGCTATCACCCCGATAAAGCTAACATAGTATCAGATGCGTTAAGTAGAAAAGTTGTGGGATTAGCTCAACTTTCAGTTCAGATACCATTTGCTAAGGAAATCGAGATATTTGAGCTGGAATTAATTACGCAAAAGTGTGCTGCTAGACTAGCTGTGCTTACTGTCCAATCTACGCTAAAAGATCATATTAGAGAAGGTCAAGCGAGGGAAGATAAACTTCTCAAATGGAAGCAGCAAGATGAAGAGAGAGGTGGAGATCTTTATACAACAGTAGAAGAAATTGTGAAATACCAAGATATGTTATGGGTACCGTGAGCTGATAACTTGCGCACCGCGATTATGAATGAAGCCCATAACACTCCTTATTCAATTCATCCAGGAGGTACAAAATGTATAAAGATGTGCAATAGCTGTTTTGGTGGTCGGGAATGAAACGTAATATCTCCAATTTTGTTTCTGAGTGTTTAACATGCCAACAAGTAAAAGCAAAGCATCAACGACCAGTTGGGATGTTAAAACCTCTCCCTATACCAGTGTGGAAATGGGATAATATTGCTATGTAATTTGTAGTGGGATTACCAAGAAAACTCCATGGATTTAATTCTATTTGGTTTATAGTTGATGATTTGAATAAGTATGCTGGATTTGTATGTAAGAGAAATAGTGAGACTCCATGGAATTCCAAGTTCCATAGTATCCGATCGAGATCCTATATTTACTTATATGTTCTGGAAGAGCTTATACAGAGCCATGGGAACTAAGTTAACCTTCAGTACTTCTTTCCATCCGCAAACTGATGGACAATCTGAAAGAGTGATTCAAACACTGGAGTATTTTATTCGTGCGTGTACTCTTGATTTTGCAGAAAGTTGGGATTCTAATTACCCTTAGTGGAGTTCACGTACAACAATAGTTACCAGGCTTCAATAGAAATGGCTCCATACGAAGCACTGTATGAAAGAAAGTGTATATCACCGATACATTAAGATGATGTAGGTGAAAGCACAGAAATAAGGCCTGATATTGTAGAACAAACTGCTGAAGCCATAAAAAGAATACGTGATCGAATGAAGACATCACAGAGTATACAAAAGAGCTATACTGGTTGTTGGTCCGAAAATAGGATCAAAAGATCAGCATCCGCGCATTTAAAATGAGTTAAAAGATTTTGCGCGCTGCTACTACACTTGAGGTGCAATACCTCTTGTTCTTGAACACATAAAAACTCACCAGAAGAGCACCGGAGACAGATCTGGTATGATTTAAAAATCATGCGGAAAATACCAGAACTAAATCCTAATATTTTAAAACAACTCAAACAGATTTATGTACAACATAAATCTGTTCAAGACTATGCAAGTGCTAGTGTGCTGTTTAAAAGATTTTGCGCGCTGCTACTACACTTGAGGTGCAATACCTCTTGTTCTTGAACACATAAAAACTCACCAGAAGAGCACCGGAGACAGATCTGGTATGATTTAAAAATCATGCGGAAAATACCAGAACTGAATCCTATATTTTAAAACAACTCAAACAGATTTATGTACAACATAAATCTGTTCGAGACTTGCAATTGTGTGCTGCTGAAATG
>KQ991601.1:185308-222369 GCA_001598015.1 Dorcoceras hygrometricum
GGCCCACGGCTAGCTGTATCCCTGAACCATTGAGGGTCACACAAGTACTGGATTCGTGATTCCCGCACGGAAACTGAGCTCAATTTTTTGAGCATATGAGGAGAATTTTAGGGAGTGCGACTTCCTAAAAGTCAATAGGGGTCAAATTGCGATTTCCCGCTGTTGAGGGGCAAAACTGTCATTTTGGACTAAGTAATCTGAAAAATTGTTTTCGCATCATAATACTCAGTTTTGGAAACTGTGTAGATCGGTCCGATCAGATCGTCGATCGGAGTTATGATGAAGTCACGCTGATAGGGATGAACCGAATGTTCATACGTTGGACTGGGCCCACCCCAGGTCCAATGGGCCGGTTCAAGCCCATCACACCTATACTTAGTCTTGAGCCTAGGGTTGCTTATCATAATTCAACTCCCACAAACCCTAGACCTAAGTTGGCCGCCGCCCCCTCCTCTAAAGCCACACGCTGCCGTCGCCTTGCGCCGCCGTGTGCCGCCGCCTCTTGCCGTGATCGGACTTGTTCGATCAGCTTGACGAGGAGTTTCCGTCCGTGCTGAATTCGTCAGTCCTTCTAGTGCAGGTTGAAGAAGGTGTCTTGAATCCGGTCATGGACCTAATTGACGATCTATCGCCGCCTACAGTTTGAAGTGCCGGTTTCCTCGAGAAACTGGTCGGAGCCAGGCGCCTAGACGCCAGCAAGGTGACAACTTAAAACATCCTATATATGATTTTGTTGCTTTTATCGATGTATTGAACACTTTTCGGGGCTAATTTTGTTTTCCGCTGCGCCCCCGGGAAGTGGGATCTGGATCCGCCACCGCCAATCCCAACAGTGGTATCAGAGCACAGGCTCGGATCCTTCAATACATTGTTGCCATAATTGTATCAAATCTCGAATTCGAATCAACGAAAACAAAATTGTTTTTGGAAGGATGGCCGAGCGCCGCCGCGCGCATGTGCGCGCGCGGGATCGCGTGCTGGCCGCACGATGGCCAGCAACTTCCGGCCGATGCATGCTGCTGTTCCGTGCAAGTTGTTGCGCTACTGGCTGCCGCGATTTCACGCATGGATGCGCCACCCGCTGGCCGCTGTCCCGTGCAATGGTTGCGCGGCCGATATTCGATATCGAGCCGATTTTGGTCGATTTTGAAATTTTGAGATTTTTGGGCCTAAAATTGTTTTAAGCCCAATCTAATGCAATTAAAATTACAAAATATGATTTTAATTGTGAAATATGATTTTATAATTAAAATATGATTTTGTTGATTAAAATTTAATTTTATCGAAAAAATACGATTTTATTATAAAATGCGATTTTATGATTAAAATATGATTTTGTGGTAAATAATTTGATTATTTAATTTATGCAAGTTTATTAGATTGATTGCATGTTTGGGATGATCGAGAGCCGTGCCCAATGTGTTAGGTGTATGCTTTAGGTTTTGCGATTTCGGTTGTATTTAATATTGTTGATTATCATTTATTAAAGTGGGCCTGTTTGTGGCCCGTTCCCACCCCTTAAAATTCGTATCCCTTACTTGTCATGGCAATTTAATTGTAAATTACTAGACTTAGTGGGAGGACATTTGAAGATGGTGGGCCCATGGCGATCAAATATATTGAAAACCGAAGATCTGTAAAACCGAAAGCAAATGTAATAGGATTGCATTGCATATTGCATTTCACCTAGGATTGGACCCAGGTCCGTGATTGGCAACCACGGACCGCATAGCTCTCGCGTTCGATCATCCCAAAGTTAGTTATATATTTGATATATATGTTGAATCCGCATGTTTTAAATTTGATTTAAAATTATTGCATGAGACCAAATTTTTCAAAAATAAAATCCCTCGTTTTAAATACAATTTGAAACTAATATCAAGATTAAAAGTTTATTCGATAAGCTAAAGGGAATTTAAATTTGTTTAAATTATCCCTACCTTTCATCAACAATGGGTGTACGCCGATGCTACCCGTATACATGGCCCGGCTCATATTATTGAGGGGGTTATGTATGCCGGAAAGCTGTCCACGCCATTGACAATTGTTGTGAGTCGGTCGGAACTCCCTTTACGTTGGCTCATATTATTGGGGACCGTCCTTCACGACTCAACATTGATGGGTCATCTTGACACGTGATAGTAAACGGCGTCATATTATTGGGCCCTTACTGGACGTGAGGTGAATACATGGAGGTTGCACCGGTTGCAATCGGAAACTACCTTTTGGGGGTCGTGGTTGGCTGATATTATTCGGGACCATGATCCCTTGATTGGGCTCCGTGTACCCACTAAAGAAACTTGCTTTCTCGATTTCATTAGAGGGTGGTGAAATAGTTAAAATAGTGGGAGGGTAATTCATAAAACTTAACGACCTTGTTTTATGTCTTAGCGTTTTTCATATATAGTTAGTAATGAATGTCTGTTTTCTTTTCAGTATAACTGCATTTATAATGTCTTCGATCAAAAATCCACTCGCTGCTATACTGGATAGCAACAAGTTCACTGGTCTGAACTACCAAGACTGGCTTCGAAACCTCAACATTGTGTTGGCTTCGGAGAAACTTCTTTATACGATAGAGAAGAGCCCTCCGAAGGAAGCCCCTGCTGATACAGCCCTGAGAAGCTGGTGACGCTTCAACAATGGTGGGACGGCGAGCTTAAGACTCGATGCTATGTGATGGCATCGATGTCTAACGAAATGCAACGGCGCTTTGAGAAGACAAAGTATGCTGCTGACATACTCTTTCATCTCAAAGAACTGTACGGGAAGAACTCTCGACATGAGAGGTTCACGGCTGTCAAGGAGCTTATGACAAGCCGCATGCGCGATGGGACTTCGGTGCACGAGCATGGGGTTCGTATGATTGGGCTCGTTGAAAAGCTGTCGGGCCTTGATATCACACTTTCACACGAGCTGTCTGTGGATGTGCTTCTCCTCTCACTGCCTGCTGCATTCGACCCCTTTGTGGTCAACTTCAACATGAACAAGCTGGCAGCCACCCTTGAAGAGGTGGTTAACATGGAAGCCAAAGGCAAAGGCTTCCAAGCCGAACAAGTCTGAGGATGTTTGCCACCACTGCCACAAGCCTGGGCATTGGAGGGGGAACTGCAAGGAGTACCTCGAGCAGTTGCGAACTGCAAAAGGTATGTTCTATATCGAAATAAATATGTCTCTTAATTCGACTTATTGGGTACTTGATACCGGATGTGGATCTCATATCTGCAATGATTTGCAGGTGATGACAAGAAGCCGACGTCTTAGAGAGGGTGAGACCCACTTGAGGCTTGGCAATGCAGCAAGAGTTGCTGCTGTAGCTATACGAGATGTTTATTTATTTCTGTCTTCTGATTTTAAGTTGTTATTGAGAAACGTTTTGTTTGTTCCCGAATTAATAAAGAACATTATTTCTGTTTCTATGCTTGATAGTGATGGATATTCTTGTATGTTTGCTAATTCGATTTGCAATATTTACAAGAATGAATGTTTGATTGGTATTGGGGAACGCGAAAACGATTTGTACACCTTGAAATTAAAAGACGTTCCAACACGCGATGTCGAAATACATACAACAACGATTAAAAGGAAACACGATAGCTTAAACCCAGCACAACTTTGGTACGCTAGGCTAGGTCATGTTTCTCTAAGTAGGATGAACAAGTTAGTTAGGAGTGACATGTTTGATCTGTCAGACATTAACTCCCTACCGACTTGTGAATCTTGACTTAAGGGAAAGATGACTAAGCAACCCTTCAAGGGCAAGGGTGAGCGTGCTCAAGGCCTATTGGATTTGATCCATACTGATGTGTGCGGCCCATTTAGTATTGGTACTAAGTACGGTCACACATACTTCATCACCTTTACCGACGATTACTCTAGATATGGGTACTTGTACTTAATGAAGCACAAGTCTGAATCCTTTGAAAGGTTCAAAGAATTCAAGGCTGAAGTAGAAAATCAATTAGGCAAAAGTATTAAAGCACTTCGATCCGATCGAGATGGTGAATACTTGAGTGCTGAATTTCAAGACTATCTGAAAGAGAATGGGATTCTCGCACAGTGGACCCCTCCGGACACACCACAGCTCAATGGTGTAGCGGAACATCATAATCGGACCTTGTTGGATATGGTTCGATCTATGATGAGCTTCACTGAGCTTAATTCTAGCTTCCAGTGTGACGTGGATGATTCGAAATCAAGCTCTGGTTTTGTATTCATGCTCAATGGTGGTGCTGTCTCTTGGAAGAGTTCCAAGCAAGACACCATCGCGGATTCAACCACTGAGGCTGAGTACATCGCAGCATCAGCTGCTGCTAAGGAGGCGGTTTGGATAAGGAATTTCGTCCAAGAGTTGGGCGTCATTCCTGATGGAGTTGGTCCAATCCCGGTGTACTGCGACAACACGGGTGCCGTTGCGCAAGCAAAGGAGCCTAGGTCTCACCAAAGATCCAAACATATACTGAGGAAATACCACATAATTCGGGATATTGTGGCTAGAGGTGACATAGCAGTTGAGAGAGTCGCCTCTGCGGACAACGTTGCTGATCCACTTACGAAGCCCTTGCCAGGACCGTTGTTTGAAAAACATCGCGAAACAATGGGACTGCGTATGATGAGTAGTTGGCTTTAGGGCAAGTGGGAGATTGTTAGAGTAGATGCCCAACTAGCCAACTTGTGGCGTGTAGGTTTATAGACTCTTGTATGAAACGATCTTTATATATGATATTCGCATTTATTCATGGCGTTATTTATTTCATTATGACTATAATGTTAACAATAGTGTTGGATAAAGACCTAGAATGCATCATAGTGTATGTTAGATGTGATAGTAGGTATGACGGCTATCATGAAACACATCTAATAGTCACTGTGTATTCTAAACTCGTTCCTAGTCGATTGGACCGTCAAAATGAGGATAAGGCCGCCCGAGATTGAGACTAGCACCTGCGATGCGAAGTACCATGTTTCATTGGTAGGGAACATTGTGATGTTCTGAGCATGCAGATGGATAGTGACCTGGTGATCTATCGAACTACCCTCGTTCGGACTTTCCAAGTGGTTACCATTTGTCAAGTGGATATGTCCGAGGTCTTGGTTGTACTGATTAGTCCTCACGACTCGAAATGTCATTGAGACTCTACATGATAGGCGTCTCACTTTGACTCGTTTGCCGACTCACTTGGGGTCATTAGGCGGCGGGACTGGGTGAGATCCCGATGCATGTAGGAGTCGATGCTTCGTTGTCGAGGATTCACCGCTCGCTTACATGCGTGGATATCCTATGCTATCTGAGGGGATAATAGTGTATAAATCTTTGGCCAGAGTACTAGAAGTATTTTAGGTAAATGGGTTTACCTAGTTACACTCGTGATGTCACTATTCGATCTCCAAGATGTATGCATAGCTATCGGATCTCTAGCAACTCTCGATTTACCAATGGTCGTTGATCTGATCGGGATATATGTGTTGAAAGGACCGTACTGTACGCTAACCATGACCAACTGGTTCTTGCAGGCACTATCAGTGATACCTAGGGGATCATGGGCGATTTCCCGCTGTTGAGGGGCAAAACTGTCATTTTGGACTAACTAATCTGAAAAATTGTTTTCGCATAATAATACTTAGTTTTGGAAACTGTGTAGACCGGTCCGATCAGATTGTCGATCGGAGTTATGATGAAGTCACGCTGATAGGGATGAACTGAATGTTCATACGTTGGACTGGGCCCGCCCCAGGTCCAATGGGCCGGTTCAAGCCCATCACACCTATACTTAGTCTTGAGCCTAGGGTTGCTTATC
The DNA here is from genome assembly GCA_001598015.1 of Dorcoceras hygrometricum. NCBI lineage: Eukaryota > Viridiplantae > Streptophyta > Magnoliopsida > Lamiales > Gesneriaceae > Dorcoceras > Dorcoceras hygrometricum. The sequence continues at coordinate 191,107 of KQ991601.1, forward strand.
ATAATTCAACTCCCACAAACCCTAGACCTAAGTTGGCCGCCGCCCCCTCCTCTAAAGCCACACGCCGCCGCCGCCTTGCGCCGCCGTGTGCCGCCGCCTCTTGCCGTGATCGGACTTGTTCCGATCAGCTTGACGATGAGTTTCCGTCCGTGCTGAATTCGTCAGTCCTTCTAGTGCAGGCTAACAAAGGTGTCTTGAATCCGGTCGTGGACCTGATTGACGATCTACCGCCGCCTACAGTTTGAAGTGCCGGTTTCCTCGAGAAACTGGTCGAAGCCAGGCGCCTAGACGCCAGCAAGGTGACAACTTAAAACATCCTATGTATGATTTTGTTGCTTTTATTGATGTATTGAACACTTTTCGGGGCTAATTTTGTTTTCTGCTGCGCCCCCGGGAAGTGGGATCCGGATCCGCCACCGCCAATCCCAACATTTCAGATTTACTTGTTGATCCTCTAGGCTCACTATTTTTATTGAGTACATGTGATGAGAATTAGTGGATCCGGATGGTGAGAGCTGGACCAGACCAGGGGTGTTTATCGTGGACATTAGCCTACGTGCTACTTTCAGTTTCACTCTTTTTGTGTTGTATAAATGTTAAGATACAGAGTTTTGATCATTTCAGATTACTTCATCGTTATTCAATGTAATTTGAGTGAATTGGTATCTTTTATTATATATATAAATTCCGTAGTTAAGTATTTCGTTTACAAGCTATACTATATGTTCTCATATAGTATATGATCTGAAATTTTAAAGAAGTTGAAAATCAGCCCAGATTAAGTTATTATCTTTCAATTTGCACCTTCCTAGTTTAATTATTTGAAATTTTTGGATCGGGGTTTCACATTCGTACTTACCCATCGGGCCATGGTAAAACGTCTAGCAATATCGCCCCATGATCCTCTAGGTATTACTGATAGTACCTGCAAGAACCATTTGGTCAAGGTTAGCGTACTGTCCGGTCCTTTCATCTCAAATATCTCGACCTAATCAACGATCATTTGTAAATCGAGAGTCTCTAGAGATTCGATAGCCATGCATACATCTTGGAGATCAAATAGTGACATCGAATGTGCTACTAGGTAAACTCATTTACCTAAAGCACATCTAGAACTCTGACCAGAGATTTGTCACACTATTATCTCCTCAGATAGCATAGGATATCCACACACCAAGGCGGGTGATGAATCCTCGACAACGTGGTGAATCCTCGACAACAAAGCATCGACTCCTACATGGGTCGTGACCTCAACCAACCTCTCCACCTAATGACCTTCATGGAGTTGGTAAATGAGTCAAAGTGTGAGGCTCTCTGCCCACAATTAATCTTCTAATCTTAATCAGTGGTTTATTTAGATAAACTAAACAAGTTTAACAATCTAATCTGGTGTATACATAAAAAAAAATTTTTCACCCGCAGAAGAGTAAATCAGCAGAAGCATCCTTTAATTCAGCTGGTAACGTAAACATGATTCCTTTATACAAAAACATCAAAGTTTACAACGGCTACCAGCTCCATTAGCTAGTACACGTTTAATTTGTACATACAAAACCCGACGTAAGCACTTAAGACCAGTTGAACAAATATCTAGACTATCAGCAGGATAGTAAATCTTCGTGCTGCTGATCTAGCGCCTAAGTAGTATCTCTCGCTACCCGTCGTTGCTTCCCACTAGTTCTTTCTTCCTGTTGTCATGCACACATACAAAACAAGACAACAGCCGGATAAACTCCGGTGAGAATCATCTCAATATAATCAGCAGGTACAATAAAATGCATAACAGTGTATCAACTGTAAATAAATGCAATGACATGAAATGATTCTAGTTCTCCTCTTCAATCTCCGAATTGATTCTATATCGGTTCAACGCCATCAAGATTCGTATCCGATCTTGACATGAATATTCATCTATGAAACCTTCTCCGGCTTCGAAAATCAGGCCAACTCAGTCCTGGGCATTAGAATCAATTCAATTCTCTTCAATATGCAAACTCATGCAAATAGAAAAAAATCCACTACCTGTGATGGATCGACACACACATAACTCAAGTTCTAAATCAAGAACAATAATCATATATGTATGTGGTTTCAGCGGAATACTCAAGAACAATCATTCTTGAGTAATCTAGTTCCTGACTCTTCTGTCAGATTATACCTTTGTTTCTCTGTTCTTAACTGCTTCAATAAACGTTCTTACACTCTGTTCCTTGTTTCTGAAGAGTATTGCACGATCAAAGGTTGGTAACTGAGATCAAGATGTTCTCAGCATTTCAAAGCCATGCTTATTTATAGACAACGCTCTTCTGTGTTTCGTGCATCATTTCCAACGTATTCAATTCGAGTTCCACGTGTCACGCTGAGTAATTCAACAGGATATACTTCCACCGCTTCGAGGTTGGATAACGATAAACAAATTCCTCGACTTCTTGTTCATCGTCCTCAGTCGCTGTTCAACTATCGTTGTTCTTCAGCAGACGCAAGAACCAGCTGTTGTAATAACCAGTCGCAACAACAGTAATCAATTCAGTCGCAACAATTCAAAACTCAAAACGATGTCGTTATAACTAATTCCAACGACGTCGTTATATGTCATCAGCTGGCACTACGTCACACAAAAGAACCAGCTGCTGATCGCACATCAAAACGGTGTCGCATTGATCCCTCGACTGGATAACCAGCAGATACTCAAAAACTCTCGACTGATTGCTAAACGATGACGTATCAAAGCTCATATTCATAATTCAAAACGCTGTCGTAGACTCTCTCTGCTGAAACTACTTTCCCCTCGACTGGTTTGCGTTTAATATCAAAACGACGACGTCGCACCTACGTCATTATCAACCAGCAGATGAAATCAATAATCAGCAGATACACATCAATACTCAGCAGGTACATAAACCAGCAGATGCTTACAAACTCTTGCTGCTGATTTCTTGTGCTTAACAGTAATTAACACGTGGCATTCTCTTATTGATCCATCTATTCGCGCGTTCGTTTTCAGCTGAAATCAACAATAACGCTTCAACTGAATTTCAAAATTCCACCAGTCGTGAGCTACAGTAACCTGCTGCTGATTTTATCAAATCGCCTCGTCTGGTTACTTTGACTGGTTCTCACACTTCGCGATTTAATCAACACAGTTCTTGAGTCATCCAACATTTCCAGAAGAAATCCGAGCTCATAATCAAGCTTTATCAAATTCTTGAATGTCGAAATTACTCCCCTAATCCACTGCTTAATGATTCTGGGCATTACATTTCTCCCCCTCTAAGATTCGAGTTCGTCCTCGAACTCATCAGCAATCGCTATAAATACATATGAACAGAAGGAGAATTTGATGCTGACTAAGAGCTAACCTTATTGGAAGAGATACGGGTATCGTTGTTTCATATCATCTTCCACTTCCCAGGTTGCTTCTTCAACGCCATGTCGATTCCACTAAATCTTCACTAAAGAAATCGTCTTCGTGCGAAGAACCAGCAGATGAAATCAATAATCAGCAGATACACATCAATACTCAGCTGGTACATAAACCAGCAGATGCTTACAAACTCTTGCTGCTGATTTCTTGTGCGTAACAGTAATTAACACGTGGCATTCTCTTATTGATCCATCTATTCGCGCGTTCGTTTTCAGCTGAAATCAACAATAACGCTTCAACTGAATTTCAAAATTCCACCAGTCGTGAGCTACAGTAACCTGCTGCTGATTTTATCAAATCGCCTCGTCTGGTTACTTTGACTGGTTCTCACACTTCGCGATTTAATCAAAACAGTTCTTGAGTCATCCAACATTTCCAGAAGAAATCCGAGCTCATAATCAAGCTTTATCAAATTCTTGAATGTCGAAATTACTCCCCTAATCCACTGCTTAATGATTCTGGGCATTACACAAAGTGAGGTGACTAGCATATAGAGTCTCAATGGTTTTTTGAGTAATGAGGACTAATCTGTACAACCAAGACCTCGGACTTAATCTACTCGACAAATGATAACCACTTGGAAAGTACGAACGAGGATAGTTCTATATATCACCAGGTCACTGTCCATTTGCATGCTCAGAACTAGGGGTGTCAAATTCTGACCCGACCCGCACCCACCCGAAAAAAATCAGGTTCGGGTTGAGACATTTCGGGTTGGTTCGGGTTCGGGTCGGGTTCGGGTCAGAATTCTTTTTAAAATTTTACCCGACCCGACCCGAACCCACCCAATCCACCCAAATTGACACTAAAATGTAATCCAACTCGACAACCCCACCCGACCTGAACCCACCCGAAAAAAATCAGGTTTGGGTTGATACATTTTGGGTTGGTTCGGGTTCGGGTCGGATTTTATTTTTTTGCTTTTTACCCCAACCTGACCCGAACCCATCCGACCCACCCGAATTGACATTCCTACTCAGAACATTTCTATGTTCCATACCAATCAAATGTGGTACTTTGCATCGCAGATGCTTCTCAAGCTCGGGCAGCCCTTATCCTCTTGTGGACGATCCAATCGACTAAGAACTCGTTTAAACTGACTATTAGATTTGTTTCATGATAGCCATCAAATACACTATCACATCTAGCATACACTATAGTGCATTCAAGGTCTTTATCAAACAATTTTATGCAATAAAAGCAAAGATAAAGAATGTCATGTAAATGTAAATTATATGAATAAAGATCGTTATTACAGTAAAGTCAACAAAGCACAATACCAACAGTTGGCTAACTGGGCACCTACTCTAACAACCCTAATCTACTCTGAGAATATAGAAGAAGATTCAGATCAGCTTAGACGTGTATTTCAAAATTTGAGGACTAAGAAACTTTTTTCTAAGTTTAGTAAATGTGAATTTTGGATTGAGAAGGTAGTATTCTTAGTCATATAATCTCTAAGAGTGGTTTGGAAGTTAACCTATCAAAAGTAGAAGCAGTTCGGGAGTCGACTGTATCTTAGAGTATCACAAAGATGTTGGCGCAGTGGCGGATCCGGATCCCGTTTCCCAGGGCGCAGAGGAGGTTAAAAATTTTTTTTTGCACCGGGAATCGGTCAATACATAACAATTAAATCACTAAAACATACATAGGATGTTTTAGAGCGTTACCTTGCTGGCGTCTAGGCGCTGGCTCGGACCAGATTCACAGGGAAACTGGCACTTCAAGGTAGGCGGCGGTAGATCTCCTAATCCGGTCCACGACTGGAAACAGGACTCCTTCGTCAGTCTGCACTAGAAGGGCTGACGAATTTATCACGGACTAAATCTCCTCGTCGACGTGATCGGAACAAGTCCAATCACTTGAGCACCGACGGCGGGCGGCGGCACGACGGGCGGCGCAAGGGCGGTCGGCCGAGAGAGGCGTGGAGGAGAGGGGTGGGCGGCGCTTGGAGGCTAGGGTTTTGTGTTGTGTAGTGTGTCATACATCAAACCTAGGCCATGCATATGTAGAATAGTGATGGGCTTGGATCGGCCCAATGGGCCTGGGTCAGGCCCAGGTCCATATGAACATTCGGTTCATTTCCATCACAGTGGCTTCATCATAACTCCGATCGACGATCTGATCGGACCGATCTACACAGTTTCCAAAACTGAGTATTATGATGCGAAAACAATTTTTTAGACCACCTAGTCCAAAATTGCAGTTTAGCCATTCAACTTTGAGAAATCGCAATTTGACCCATGTTGACTTTTAGGAAGTCGCACTCCCTAAATTCCTCCTCCTCTGCTCAACACATTGAGCTCAGTTTTCATGCGGGAATCGTGAATCCAGTACTTGTGTGACCCTCAATGGTTCAGGGATACAGCTAGCCGTGGGCCCACAACCATTGTGACTCCGAAATCACAATTTCGGACTGACCCATCGGATCATGGTAAAGCGCCTAGCAACATCGCCCCATGATCCCCTAGGTATCACTGATAGTGCCTGCAAGAACCAGTTGGTCGTGGTTAGCGTACAGTATGGTCCTTTCAACACATATATACCGATCAGATCAACGACCATTGGTAAATCGAGAGTCGCTAGAGATCCAATAACTATGCATACATATTCGAGATCAAATAGTGACATCACGTGTGTTACTAGGTAAACACATTTACCTAAAACACATCTAGTACTCTGGCCAGAGATTTATCACACTATTACCTCCTCAGATAGCATAGGATATCCACGCATAAAAGCGAGCGGTGAATCCTCGACAACGAAGCATCGACTCCTACATGCATCGGGACCTCACCCAATCCCGCCACCTAATGACCCCAACATAGTCGGTAAACGGGTCAAAGTGAGGCACCTATCATGTAGAGTCTCAATGACGTTTCGAGTAGTGAGGACTAATCAGTACAACCAAGACCTCGGACTTATCCACTCGACAAATGGTAACCACTTGGAAAGTCCGAACGAGGGTAGTTCGATAGATCACCAGGTCACTATCCATCTGCATGCTCAGAACATCACAATTTTCCCTACCAATGAAACATGGTACTTCACATCGCAGATGCTAGTCTCAAGCTCGGGCGGTCTTATCCTCATTTTGACGGCCCAATCGACTAGGAACGTGTTCAGAATACACAGTGACTATTAGATGTGTTTCATGATAGCCATCATATCCACTATCACATCTAACATACACTGTGGTACATTCTAGGTCTTTATCCAACACAATTGTTAACATTATAACATAATGAAAATAAAGAACACCATAAAAGAAATGCGAACTTCATAAATAAAGATCGTTATACAAAGAGTCAATAAAATCCACACGCCACAAGTTGGCTAGTTGGGCATCTACTCTAACAATCTCCCACTTGCCATAGAGCCAACTACTCATCAGACGCAATCCCATTGTTTCGCGATGTTTTTCAAACAACGGTCCTGGCAAGGGCTTCGTAAGTGGATCAGCAATCACAGTACATCGGGACTGGACCAACTCCATCAGGGATTACGCCCAACTCTTGGACGAAATTCATTATCCAAACCACCTCTTTAGCAGCAGCTGATGCTGCGATGTACTCAGCCTCAGTGGTTGAATCCACGATGGTGTCTTGCTTGGAACACTTCCAAGAGACAGCACCACCATTGAGAATGAATACAAATCCAGATGTTGACTTCGAATCATCCACGTCACATTGGAAGCTAGAATCAGTGTAGCCTTCCAATTTCAGTTCACCACCCCCATAGACCATGAACATATTCTTAGTCCTTCGTAAGTACTTAAGAATATCTTTCACAACCTTCCAATGCATTTGGCCGGGGTTGGCCTGGTAACGGCTCGTGACACTCAGAGCATATGCGACATCCGGTCTAGTTGAGATCATGCCATTTATAATACTACCTATTGCCAAGGCATATGGCACACGTGTCATACTCTCTATCTCCTCATCAGTCTTTGGACACATAGACTTAGATAGAGTGACCCCGTGCCACATAGGTAGGTGTCCTCTCTTGGACTCTTCCATAGAGAACATCTTAAGTATGGTATCGATGTAGATAGCTTGGGTGAGTCCGAGCATCCTTTTTAATCTATCCCGATAGATCTATATTCCAAGAATATAGGATGATTCACCCATGTCCTTCATCGAGAATCTACTAGACAACCATACTTTAGTTGACTGCAACATTCCTACATCATTCGCAATGAGTAGAATGTCATCAACATAAAGTACAAGGAATGTCACAGCATTCTTAACTACCTTCTTATACACACATGGCTCCTCGGGATTCTTGATGAAACCAAATTCCTTAATTGTTTCATCGAATCTCAGGTTCCAACTCCTCGATGCTTGTTTGAGACCGTAGATCGATCTCTGAAGTTTGCATACTTTATGCTCACTTCCTACAGATGTGAAACCCTCAGGCTGCGTCATATAGATCTCTTCCTTAATGTTTCCATTAAGGAACGCAGTTTTCACATCCATTTGCCATATCTCATAGTCGTACCATGCGGCTATGGCTAGTAGGATTCTAATTGACTTGAACATTGCGACCGGTGAAAAGGTTTCATCATAGTCAACACCTTGCCTTTGAGTGTAACCTTTAGCGACCAGTCGTGCCTTGTAGGTCAGTACCTTACCATCAGTTCCAAGTTTTCTCTTGTATATCCATTTACACCCAATGGGAATAATTCCTTTGGGAGGATTAACAAGAGTCCAAACTTGCTTCGCATGCATTGAGTCAATCTCAGATTGCATTGCTTCAAGCCACAAATTAGAATCAGTATCGGAAATTTCCTCCTTGAAAGTTCTTGGATCACATCCAATAACTTTATCACTTTGATCATCTTCAAGGAGGAAACCATATCTATCAGGAGCCCTAGGAATCCTTTCAGATCTCCTAGGTGCGACCATTTCTGGTATTGGCTCTTGAGGTGCGGGAGATTCACTCGGTACTTCAGTTGGTTCTCGAACCTCTTCGAGTTCTACTATTTTGCCTTTTCTATCAAGTAGAAACTCCATTTCCATAAAGGTGGCATTTCTAGAAACAAACACTTTTGTTTCATTTGGATAGTAGAAGTAGTATCCAATGGAATTCTTTGGATACCCAATTAAGTAACATAATATGGATCTATTATCCAGCTTATCTCCCACTGTCTGCTTCACGTAAGCAGGACATCCCCAAATCCTCAAGTACGAGTATTTGGGTGGCTTGCCCATCCATATCTCATATGGAGTTTTATTCACCGCCTTGGTGTGGACATTGTTCAACAACATTACCGCCGCTTCGAGCGCATAGCCCCAAAACGAGGTAGGAAGCTCAGTGAAGCTCATCATAGACCGAACCATGTCCATCAAGGTTCTATTACGACGCTCCGCTACACCATTGAGTTGTGGTGTGGCCGGAGGGGTCCACTGTGAGAGAATCCCATTCTCTTTAAGATAGTCTTGAAATTCAGCACTCAAGTATTCTCCACCTCGATCGGATCGAAGTGCTTTAATACTTTTCCCTAACTGATTTTCTACTTCAGCCTTGAATTCTTTGAACTTTTCAAAGGATTCAGACTTGTGCTTCATTAAGTACAAGTACCCATACCTAGAGTGATCATGGGTAAAGATGATGAAGTATGTGTGACCGTACTTAGTACCAATGCTAAGTGGGCCACATACATCAGTGTGGATCAAATCCAACAGGCCTTGAGCACGTTCAGGCTTGACCGTGAAGGGTTGTTTGGTCATTTTTCCTTTGAGACAAAACTCACAAGTCGGTAGGGAGTTAATATCTGACATATCAAACACGTCACTCCTAACCAATTTGTTCATCCTACTTAAGGAAATATGACCTAGCCTAGCGTGCCAAAGTTCTACTGGGTTCAAGCTATCGTTTTTCCTTTTAATAGTTTTTGTATGTGTTTCCACATCGCGAGTTGGAACTTCTTTTAATTTTAAGGTGTATAGATCATTTTCGCGTTCTCCAATTCCAATCAAACATTCATTCTTGTATATATTGCAAATCGAATTAGCAAAATGACAAGAATATCCATCACTATCAAGCATAGAAACAGAAATAATGTTCTTTATTAACTCGGGAACAAACAAAACGTTTCTCAATAACAACTTAAAATTCGAAGATAGAAACAAATAAACATCTCCTATAGCTACAGCAGCAACCCTTGCTCTGTTGCCAAGCCTCAAGTGGGTCTCACCCTCTCTAAGACGTCGGCTTCTTGTCATCACCTGCAAATCATTGCAGATATGAGATCCACATCCGGTATCAAGTACCCAAGAAGTCGAATTAAGAGACATATTTATTTCAATGTAGAATGTACCTTTTACAGTTCACAACTGCTCGAGGTAATCCTTACAGTTCCTCCTCCAGTGTCCAGGCTTGTGACAGTGGTGGCAAACATCCTCAGATTTGTTCGGCTTTGAAGTTCCTGCCTTGGGCTTCTTGGTGGGCTTTCCCTCCTTCGCAGGGGCAGAACGTTTCTTACCCTTGCGTTTGGGCCCCTTCTTCGCAGAGGAAGAAGAGCCCATAAGGAGGACGGGCTTGTCCTTCTTTATGGTCCCCTCGAACACCACAAGCATGTTCACCACCTCTTTAAGGGTGGCTTCCAGCTTGTTCATGTTAAAGTTGACCACAAAGGGGTCGAACGCAGCAGGGAGTGAGAGGAGAAGCAGATCCACTGACAGCTCATGTGGAAGTGTAATATCAAGGCCCACCAACTTTTCAATAAGCCCAATCACACGAACCCCATGCTCGCGGACCGAAGTCCCATCGTGCATGCGGCTTGTCATGAGCTCCTTGACAGTGGTGAACCTCCCAGTTCGAGAGTTCTCCCCATACAACTCTTTAAGATGAAGGTGTGTGTCAGCAGCATACACCGTCTTCTCAAAGCGCCGCTGCATTTCATTTGACATCGATGCCATCATATAGCATCGAGTCTTAAGCTCGTCATCCCACCATTTGTTAAGCTTTGTCAGCTCCTCAGGGCTGATGTCGGCAGGGGCTTTCTTCGGAGGGCTCTTGTCTAACGTGTAGAGGAGCTTCTCCGAAGCCAATACAATATTGAGGTTTCGAAGCCAGTCTTGGTAGTTCAGACCAGTGAACTTGTTGCTATCCAGTATAGCAGCAAGTGGATTTTTGATCGAAGACATTATATAAGCAGTTTATACTGGAAGGAAAAGCAGACATACATTACTAACTATATATGAAAAACGCTAAGACATAAAACAAGGTCATTTAGTTTTATGAATTACCCTCCCACTATTTTAACGATTTCACCACCCTCTAATGAAATCGAGAAAGCAAGTTTCCTTAGTGGGTACACAGAGTCCAATCAAGAAACCATGGTCCCGAATAATATCAGCCAACCATGACCCTCGAAAGGTAGAGTCCAATTGCACCACGTGCAACCTCCATGTATTTACCTCACGTCCAGTAAGGGCCCAATAATATGACGCCGATTTATCACGTGTCAAGATGACCCATCAATATTGAGTCGTGAAGGACGATCCCCTTAACGTCCCCAATAATATGAGCCAACGATAAAGGGAGTTCCAACCAACTCACAGCGAGTGTCAATGACGTGTACAGCTTTCCGGCATACATAACCCCCTCAATAATATGAGCCGGGCCATGTATACGGGTAGCATCGACGTACACTCATTGTTGATGGAAGGTAGGAAAATTTAAACAAATTTAAATTCCCTTAGTTCCATGATCTTATCGAATAAGCAATCATGAAACTTTTAATCTTGATATTTATTTTAAATCGTATTTAAAATGAGGGATTTTAATTTTGAAATTTCGTCTCATTAATTTTAAATCACAATTTAAAACGCGGATTCAACAAACATATATCGCATATATATAAAATTTGGGATGATCGATAGCGAGAGCTATGCGGTCCGTGGTCGCCAATCACGGACCTAGGTCCAGTCCTAGGTGAAATGCAGTATGCAATGCAATCCTATTACATTTTCTTCCAGTTTTACAAATCTTCGGTCTTCAATATCTTTGATCATCATCTCCACCATCTTCAAAAGTCCTCCCACTAAATCTAATATTTACAATTAAATATCCATGACACGTTGGGATACAATTTTAAAGGGGTGGGAACGGGTCATAAACCAGGCCCACTTAGAAATAATATCAACAATATTACAACCATAAATCGCAAAACCTAGCATACACCTAACACATTGGGCACGGCTCTCGATCATCCCAAACATACAATCAATTCATATAATTGACATAAATTAAATAATCAAATCAAATTTGATAATTTCCCAACAAAATCATATTTTATAAATAAAATCATATTTTGTCAATTTTAATTTCATCATATTGGGCTTAAAACGATTTTAGGCCCAAAATCTTAAAATTTCCAAAAATCAATTTTGGTCCGACCAAAATGGCCCAATATCAAATATTGGCCCGAAAACTCCTCGGGCCACCCGGGACAGGACCGAAACAAACCCTAGAAGTCAAAAACGGTGTCGCAACACCGCCTCGGGTTCGCCGAACGGCGGCCGCACAGCGGCGCCCGCCGCCTGCACAGCATTTGGCACACTGCCGCACGCTGCGCGCAGCACGGCCGGCCATCGGCACTGTAGCTGCGCGCAGCTACATTGCCGTCGTGCGCACGCTACAGTGCCGCCGTGCGCACGCTACAGTGCCTTTTTTTTTATTTCGAAAAATTTGTGATTTGATGCAATAAGGCACAAATTATGTATTGATAGATCCGAGCCTTGGCTCTGATACCACTGTTGGCCCAGTGGCGGATCCGGATCCCGTTTCCCGGGACGCAACGGAAGTTTAAAATTTTGCACCGAGAATCGGTCAATATATAACAATCAAAGCATTAAAACATACATAGGATGTTTTAAAGAAGATACCTTGCTGGCGTCTAGGTGCCTTGCTTCGACCAGATTCACAGGGAATCTGGCACTTCAAAGGTAGGCGGCGGTAGATCTCCTAATCCGGTCCACGACTGGAATCATGCCTCCTTCGTAAGTCTGCACTAGAAGAGCTGACGAATTTGTCATGAACGGAACCTCCTCGTCGACGTGATCGGAACAAGTCCAACCACGAAGAAAACGGACGGCGGCGGGCGACGGCGCAAGGCGGCGAGCGACGGTCGTGAGGTGGAAGTGGAGAGGGGGGCGGCTAGTGCTAGGTCTAGGGTATGAGAGTTATGTTGTAACCCTAGACCAAGTCATGTAAATAAAAGTGATACATGGGCTTGAACCAACCCAATGGGCCTGGGGCGGGCCCAGGTCCATATGAACATTCGGTTCATTCCTATCACCGTGGTTTCATCATAACTCCGATCGACGATCTGATCGGACCAATCAACACAGTTTCCAAAACTGAGTATTATGATGCGAAAATAATTTTTCAGACGACCTAGTCTAAAATTGCAGTTTAGCACCTCAAGTTTCAAGGATAGTCAAACTAGCCCAAACTTTAGGAAAATTACAATTTGACCCCTGTCGACTTTTAGGAAGTCGCACTCCCTGAATACCTCCTCCTATGCTCAACACATTGAGTTCAATTTCCGTGCGGGAATCGTGAAGCCAGTACTTGTGTGACCCTCAATGGTTCAGGGATACAGCTAGCCGGGGAAATCGCAATTTGACCCCTGTTGACTTTTAGGAAGTCGCACTCCCTAAATTCCTCCTCCTCTGCTCAACACATTTAGCTCAGTTTTTGTGCGGTAATCGTGAATCCAGTACTTGTTGACCCTCAATGATTCAGGGATACAGCTAGCCGTGGGCCCACAACCATTGTGACTCCGAAATCACAATTTCGGACTGACCCATCGGATCATGATAAAGCGCCTAGCAACATCGCCCCATGATTCCCTAGGTATCACTGATAGTGCCTGCAAGAACCAGTTGGTCGTGGTTAGCGTAAAGTAAGGTCCTTTCAACACATATATCCCGATCAGAATAACGACCATTGGTAAATCGAGAGTCGCTAGAGATCCAATAACTATGCATACATCTTGGAGATCAAATAGTGACATCGCGTGTGTTACTAGGTAAACCCATTTACCTAAAACACATCTAGTACTCTGGCCAGAGATTTATCACACTATTACCTCCTCAGATAGCATAGGATATCCACGCATAAAAGCGAGCGGTGAATCCTCGACAACGAAGTATCGACTCCTACATGCATCGGGACCTCACCCAATCCCACCACCTAATGACCCCAACAGAGTCGGTAAACGGGTCAAAGTGAGGCGCCTATCATGTAGAGTCTCAATGACGTTTCGAGTAGTGAGGACTAATCAGTACAACCAAGACCTCGGACTTATCCACTCGACAAATGGTAACCACTTGGAAAGTCCGAACGAGGGTAGTTCGATAGATCACCAGGTCACTATCCATCTGCATGCTCAAAACATCACAATGTTCCCTACCAATGAAACATGGTACTTCACATCGTAGATGCTAGTCTCAAGCTCGGGCGGCCTTATCCTCATTTTGACGGCCCAATCGACTAGGAACGTGTTCAGAATACACAGTGACTATTAGATGTGTTTCATGATAGCCATCATATCCACTATCACATCTAACATACACTGTGGTGCATTCTAGGTCTTTAACCAACACAATTGTTAACATTTTAACATAATGAAAATAAAGAACGCCATAAAAGAAATATGTTTCATAAATAAATATCGTTATACAAAGAGTCAATAAAACCCACACGCCACAAGTTGGCTAGTTGGGCATCTACTCTAACAAAAGATCCGTAGTTTCTTAGAATTTGCGGATAATACCAATGTTTTATTAAAGGAGTTCGAAGATAGTTGTTCCTTTAAAAATGTTAAGTATGTATGGACCCCGGAGTGTCAATCCAGTATTGATATATTAAAGCAAGCGTTGTTAGAAGCCCTTGTTTCAACACTGTCATCCGGAAGAGGAAATTGCGCTATTTCCACGGATGCATCAGTGGCGGGTTTGGGTGTTGTCTTAACAACAGATAAGAAGGTGATTTCCTATGTTTCTAGACAACTGAAGATTCACGAGAAGAACTACTCTACTTACGATCTAGAACTCGCGACCTTCGCACTAAAGAATTGGAGGCACTACCTCAAGTATTTCTTCACTTAGCAAGATCTCTATGCGAGACAAAGAAGATGGCTAGAGCTGGTGAAAGACTTTGATTGCACCATTAGTTATCACCCCGGTAAGGCTAGCGTAGTAGCATATGCATTAAGTAGAAAAGTAGTAGGATTAGCTCAACTTTCAGTTCAGAGACTATTAGCTAAAGAAATGAGAGTTTCGAACTAGAGGTGATTACGCAGGAGGGTGCTGCAAAGTTAGTCGTGCTTACCCTCCAGTCTACGTTAAAAGATTGGATTAGAGAAGGGCAATCTAGAGACGATCAGCTCTCAGGAAGTACATTTCCAATCCTTCGCATATACCACGATACGAACCGATGCATCTTGTTCTCGATCTGAGTTACGAATAAGAACTAGTGACGATTCTTCTTAGAGAAAACCGAAGGCTGAGAAATAGATGTATTTCTATGATCAAGATTCAATGGGAAAATATTATAAGTAGTTGTGGTGTTATCTACAATAGAGGTAGAATATGTGGCAGCTAATCAAGCTTACAAGGAAATTGTATGGATTCAAAGGTTGTTGAAAGAACTTGGGCACAAACAAAAGGAAATTAATTTGCTTTGTGATAGTCAGAGTTCCTTGCACATTGCAAGTAATTCAGCATTCCATTCCAGGACTATACACATTACAGTACATCACTTTGTTCGGGAAGTAGTAGAAGGAAATGTTGATATGAAAAAAAAAATCAATACAAAGGATAATACAGCTGTTCTGACCAAAACAGTGAATATCAATAAGTTCGAGTTGTGTAGATCCTCATTTGACTTAGTAGAAACATAAGTAGCAGGAAACGACAAGATCAAAATGATGTGTGGATATATGTTTGATTCTTAATCAAATCTCCAACTTGGATAAATGTCGGCAATTGGGATTTGGCAAATATTGAGGGACGACAAGTGTGCATATACGAATTGAATTTGTCTCCTCCCCAGGAGCTCTATAAGAGCTTTTCAGTTTCATTGCAAACCATCACATTCTCAATTCTCTCTTCTCCCTTTAAACAATCTTATATTTGAGTGTGTTTTATAATATTTGTGAGATGAGTTTCTCTTGTAAGAGAATGTGTGTCTATTTGAAAATATAGTGAGATAGTGTAATTCTAGATAATGTAATTTATTATAGTGAGATCTTTTCAAATTTTTTGTGATTTTTGCCCTAATAATTTTTAGAAGTTTCAAAGTAAAATTTTAGTGTTCATGTTTATTCTCCAATTTCATATTTCTATCTAACGTGTCACACATGATACTTACATTTAACAGTAACTTGGATACAATTTTGCCATCTTATCCTCATTTTTGCGTGATGTAACTCTAGCCACACGTATATACACAAAATCTGAAACAATAATTTGGGGATAGTGTTGGGTTCCCGAGAAAATAAAATAGCAACCAAAAACACAAGGTAAATTGGCTTCGTTTTCCTCAAAAACAATTGTGCTATTACACACATCTCGGGCCGGAGGGACATAGGGCTTTGGAGAGGCTTAATATAACATAAAAAATTTACCCACTTAAGCTTACAATAATAATATTTATTAGCTTCTAGTTTCCTCTCAATTTCAACATAAAGATTGTTTTTCTGCTATTAATATAATGAAGACCACATAATGAGATGAAACATGAGTTTTCAATAATTGTTTGCTAGTGTTTATTTCGGAAGCAAATTACTAAAAAGCTTAGTATGCATTAAGTTATATATGATCCTTATGATATGTAAAACAGATATTCTAAATTGTAACATATTTAGACTAATGATGAATTTGGACATTTTTATGATCGATATTGATGTATATTTGATGATAATATAATATATTTAAACTTGTTGTTATACGCAATAAAATTCGATCTTTCCAATTTTCTTTATTGACACTAAACTGACCGATATTACGTAATTATGGTTCGGTTTTTTGGTTTATGGTTTTAGAAATGTTTCGTCCGATAACCAAACCATTTCATGATCCGTTCTGATTTTATATACTACTTTTTGATTTTATATGGTCAGTTGATACGATTTTAAAAATAAGTTTAATTTAATCATTATATATGTCTAGAGAAGTCTACAAGCTGTAAATTGATCATTTGAATTTGATTTTATAATACATGTTCCGTGTTATGTTTAACATTATATAATTTGAGAGTTAAGTTGTCTTATCTCAGTTTAATTTTTAGCGGGGTAAAACTATGTTTTTATAGTTTTAATAATTTCATATAAGTTATATATAATATATTGTTTGGTAATATTATAATTAGTTATAAAAAATTTATGAACTAAAGTATATAAAAATATCACTAAAATTATATTTAGTTATTAATATTCTAAATATAATAAATATTATACTTAAGCAAGATTTAAACAGCCAGTTCATTTTTAATTGTATAAAATATAACCAAACCACAAACTTTCGGTTTTAAGTTATAAAACTAAAGTAACTTTTAGAAATGAAAAGCTAAGATCATCTCCAACCCATAACACTATTTTGGTGCAATTTCAGCACTAAAATGGTACAATTTCTGCATCAAAGACACATTCATCTCCAACTCATTTACTTCAAATCTTACACCAAAGATATATTGTCAAAATATTCCTATTATATTCTAGTTGTTATATTTTACTTGTTATAGATTACTTGCGTTATTATGTTATGTTTTATCTCGTTTAATTATCTTTTATATCTTTATATTCAATTATGTATTTTAATTTTAGTTCGAAATTATACTGTTGCATTATTTATGGTTAAGAAAATATTTAAAAATTAATCAAAATAACTTTTAATACATTTTAAATATTAATTATATTTCTTAAAAAATATGAATATATTATAATATTTAATAAAAATGGTAAAATTAATGATTTAAGTTATCTACTAATATTTTTAATTTTTTTCAATTATTTCTATAAAATAAATTTATTAAATAATTGTTTCAAATTAAAAAAAAAAAGAGGAACACACCAAAATAATGCACAACAAAATATTCTGCGCCAAAGTTGGTGCTGAGCTTTGGGGACTGCACTAATTTGATGAGATAGTGCAGTCTCATTGGAGATGAAATACTACACTAAAATGATGATTTACACCAATTTGGTGCATGATTGGATATGCCTAAGGAATAATGTTGCTTGGAACAAAATGAATCGTTCATTCTTATTAACTGTCGAAACTCTCTATTGATAAGGTTGGAGGTGCACGGAAAAGAGTTTGAAACTAATATATGAAACGTTAAAAGGAAAAAAACACCATGAAAGAACACGTTTATGCAATGCGTATTTATTCTGGGCACGTGTGCTCTGTTTACTTTTTTTTGGACAGCGGCATGTGAAATCGTGTAGGCAACAAGGATTTGGTAAACAAATCTGCCAACTGCAGATAGTTTGAGACATACAAAATCTTGATAAGACCAATCTTAATGTACTTCGTCCGTTTACTAAAAACGGGATTAGAAGCAATGTGGATGGCGGACTGACCGTCACATAAGAGCATAGCTGGTTTGCTATAAGAAACACCAAGATCCTTGAGTAAGGACAACAACCAAACAACTCCACAAGTAGCATTTGCCATGGAATGATGCACGGCTTCAGCAGAGGACCTGTAAATAGTGTGATGCTTCTTAGACTTCTAAGATATCAAGAATCACCAAGAAGTACACAGAATCCAGTAACTGAACATCCAGTGTCTGGGCAAGCCGCCCAATCGGAAGCGGAGAAGAAACTAAGAGTGAGTGCTGTAGAGGCACTATAAAAGAGGGCTTGATCAACGGAGCCTTTGACATGCTTGAGCATAAAGTAAACTGTTAGGCAAAAGAATGGTAATAACATACACAATGCAGAATAATAAGAAATAATCAGATTGAATAACAACGTCAGGAACAGAAATTAAATCGAGGCCTGTGTTCTAACACAGTTCCCTTAAAACAGATTCACCTCGCACCAGTGCTTCCAAAGACCAAGCTACGCGTGGTGTCTGTTTTCCTGGGTACAACGACGGAACCGAGCAGCTAACCGAAAGCACGAGGCTACGCTACATCGGCAAACTGAACCGCACCTGCACTGTATCAGCGTGGGAACGTGGAGAGAATGGAGAGAATTGAGAGAATGGTGTGTTTGGAATGAAGAATGTTGGTCCTATATATAGGGAAGTATGTGACTCTTTAGTTGCCTATATTAAATACACAATCAATATAATTGTGTCTTTTCGTGCATGTAAAGAGTCACGGGCATGTGAAGAGTTTTTATTCAATTCCAACAATCCCCCACATGAATGAAAATGATAAGAATAGAAACTTGTGATACAGTTTTATGGTTGAATCATGCATAGGAGAGGTAGACATGTTGTCTTTGAACCTTCCCTCGCAAAACACATCCATTTACTGGTGAATAGTAGACATGTTGTCTTTGAACTGTTCTACCGTTTGTGTAAGTCAAAATGCACTTCACACAGGATTCGTCCTGATGCAATTCAGATCTCATGATTGTGTTCTTTTTGGCCATGAACACCTGTCTGGTTCTGCGAGAGCTTGTAGAATTGATCCTTGCAATTCCGTTGAAGCGGCCCCACTTCTCTCTCGCATAGGTGATTCTCAGAATATCACTAATCTTCTGAACATCCAGAATCATTAAAAGCCATATGCTTATCCTACACTCTCACTGTTTCATCATAGGAATGGATGAGGGTAACCCTCCTAGTGATCCATCAAGCCAGTGCAATTAGGTTGTCCCATTGAACCTAGTTCTTGGGATCTCCAATCAGCATAGGTAGGGTTTTCCTTTGCACCAACTTATTCTATAGGCTTAAGTCACATTCCCCTCGATGACTTTGCGACTAACTCTCTATTTAACCATTTGGTTAATGGATCTGCAAGATTATCCTTTGACTTTATATAGTCAATTGAGATAATTTCGGTCGAGAGTAGTTGCCGAATGGTATTGTGTCGACGATGTATATGTCTAGACTTACCATTATACATACTGCTATGAGCTCTACCGATGGCAGACTGACTATCACAGTGAATACAAATAGCTGGTGCAGGCTTAGGCCATCTCGGAATATCTTCCACAAATAACCGTAACCATTCAGCTTCTTCACCGCATTTGTCGAGGGCTATAAATTCAGATTCTATGGTGGATCTGGCTATTACAGTCTGCTTTGAGGATTTCCATGTAATTGCTGCACCACCTAAAGTGAAAACGAATCCACTAGTAGACTTTGAGTCTTTCATATCAGATATCCAATTGACATCACTATATCCTTCAATAACAGCAGGATATCTATTATAGTGCAGTCCATGGTCACGAGTATATCTTAAATATCGGAGCAATCGTACAATTGCTTTCCAGTGTTCAGCTCCTGGGTTGCTCGTGAATCGACTTAATTTGCTTACAGCAAATGCAATATCTGGCCTTGTACAACTCATTAAGTACATTAAACTTCCAATAACACGTGAGTATTCTAGTTGAGAAACACACTCACCTCGATTTTTCGATAGATGTTGACTTGAATCTATCGGTGTTTTAGCCAATGCTGAATCTTCTTTGCTGAATTTTTCAAGAATTTTGTCAACATAGTGTGACTGACTAAGTATAAGTCCTTCTGATGTACGATGGATTTTGATTCCAATAATCACATCAGCTAGGCCCATGTCTTTCATGTCAAATCTTGAACTCAACATTTTCTTAGTGGATCTAATCATCTTATCATTACTTCCAATGATAAGCATGTCATCAACATAAATACAAAAAATGACATATCCATCTTCAGAGTCTTTGATGTACACACATTTATCACATTCATTGACTTTGAATCCACTTTCAATCATTGCTTTATCAAATTTTTCATGTCACTGCTTTGGTGCTTGTTTTAACCCGTATAAGGACTTCACCAATTTACAGACCTTGAGCAGAAAAACCTTCAGGTTGTTCCATGTAAATCTCTTCTTCCAAATCTCCATTTAGAAAAGCAGTTTTTACATCCATTTGATGAATAGAATGATTTCGCAAAGCAGCAATGGCGAGTATCACTCTGATAGAGGTTATTCTTGTCACAGGAGAATAAGTATCAAAGTAATCAAGTCCTTCTCGTTGACGAGCAATGGCGAGTATCACTCTGATAGAGGTTATTCTTGTCACAGGAGAATAAGTATCAAAGTAATCAAGTCCTTCTCGTTGACGGTAACCTTTGATTACCAACCTGGCTTTGTATTTATCAATGGTTCCATCTGACTTCATCTTCCTTTTGAATATCCACTTACAACCCAAAGGTTTGTTTTCGGGAGGAAGATCCATCAATTCCCACGTGTGATTTTGCAGAATCGATTCGATCTCTGAATTAATTGCCTCTTTCCAAAGAGGACCTTCAGAGGAACTTATGGCATCTTCAAAACTTTGAGGTTCATTTTCCAACAGGAAAGTATAGAAATCTGGACCAAAAGATTTCTCTATCCTCGCTCTCTTGCTTCGTCTGGGTCCCACCTCATCGTCAACCTCTTGATCTTGTGTCACTTGACCATGTGACCTTTTTGAAGAACTAGGTTCCTCCTGAGACTTATATGTGAACTCATGTTCGAAGAATGAGGCATTTCTTGATTCCATTATTGTATTCTTATGGATATCAGAGAACTCAGACTTATACACAAGAAATCGATAAGCACTAGTATTTTGAGCATATCCTATGAAAATGCAGTCAACGGTTTTTGGTCTTATTTTCACCCTTTTAGGAGTCGGTACTACCACTTTGGCAAGACACCCCCAAACTCGCAATTATTTGTAGGAAGACGGTCTTCCTTTCCATAACTCATATGGAATTTTATTTTGTTTCTTTCGGGGTACCTTATTTAGAAGGTAGTTGGCTGTCAAAACAGCTTCTCCCCACATGTTGTGTGGTAGACCAGAACTTAGAAGCAGTGCATTCATCATTTCTTTTGAAGTGCGATTTTTCCTTTTGGCAATGCCATTTTGTTGTGGAGAATAAGGTACAGTCGTCTCATGTCTGATTCCATGCTGAGCACATAGTTCAGCAAATGGAGACTCATATTCTCCTCCACGATCACTTCGTAGCGCTTTAATCTTCTTGTTAAGTTGATTTTAAACTTCGTTTTTGTAAATGATGAATTTATCTGTGGCTTCATATTTGATTTTAAGAAGATAGACGCTACAATATCTGGTGCTATCGTCAATGAAAGTAATAAAATACTTGTTTCTTCCACGAGTTTGCACTCCTTTCAAATCACATACACCCGTGTGAATTAAATCAAGGGGTTCGGTATTTCTTTCAATTGTTTTGAAAGACGATCGTGTTTGTTTTACTTCAACGCAAATTTCACATTTGTGGCTATTGTCTATTTGGAATGTAGGTATGTTTTTTAAATTAATCAATCTGCGATTGTGTCGTAGTTTATGTGACCTAGTCTACCATGCCACAAGTAAGGAGACTCGAGCAAATAAGCAGAAGGATTAACTTTATTCATTTTGGGCTTAATAGCCATTACATTTAGCTTAAACAAGCCATCACTCACATATCCCCTACCAACATACATTCCATTCTTAGACACAACGACTTTGTCAGACTCAAAAACAATACGAAAACCATGCTTATTCAACAGAGAACCGGATATAAAATTCTTTCTAATATCCGGGACATAAAGCACGTTGTTCAGAGTCAGTTCCTTTCGAGAAGTCATCTTCAAGACGACCTTTCCTTGTCCCTTGATTTCAGAAGTTTCTGAATTTCCCATGTACAACTTCTCACCATTTTCGGATTCTTGTAGAGTAGCAAACATCTCATTATCGGAGCAGACATGTTGAGTGGCACCAGTATCAATCCACCACTCTCTTGGATTTGAACCAATCAGATTTACTTCAGAAAAAACTGAACAGAGATTTATATTTGAGACATCATGAGAGATGTCATCCACGGTGTTAGCCTCTCGGGCTCTCTTCGATTTCTTACAATCCGAAGCCTTATGACCCATCCCATCACAATTGTAGCACTTCCCCACGAATTTCTTCTTGAAAGTGCCTTTCTTTGCTCCCAATTTAGAGTCTTTTCCTGATGGTCGTGGCTTCCTTTTCGCATTATATTTGTCGCCATGTTCAACAACATTTTCTTTGGCAACATTAGGAGTAAAGAAACGCCTTTCAGAGTTCCTATTGTCTTCTTCAATTCGAAGTCGGACAATAATTTCTTCAACGTTCATCTCCTTTCACTTGTGCTTCAAATAATTTTTGAACTCTTTCCATGCCGGCGGCAGTTTCTCGATAATCGCAGCCACCTGAAAAGATTCACTTAAGGTCATCCCCTCAGCATGAATATCGTGGAGAATAAGCTGAAGTTCTTGAACTTGACTTATAACTAGCTTGGAATCCAACATCTTGAAATCCAAGAATCGGCCAACAAGGAATATTTTGGCTCCAGCATCCTCGATTTTGTACTTTTGATCGAGGGATTCCCACAGTTCCTTGGCCGTTTTCTTCTCATAGAAAACGTTGTATAACGCATCGGCCAGTCCATTTAGGACGTAATTTCGGCATAGGAAATCAGAATGATTACAAGCCTCACCAGCGCTGACAGATTCAGCATTCTGTTCCCCTTCCTTAAGAGTAGGGACCTCCTCTGTGAGGAACCTAGCCAAGTTCAATGTGGTGAGGTAGAATAGCATTTTCTGCTGCCACCGCTTGAAGTCCAGACCGTTTAACTTGTCCGGCTTCTCGGCATGGTTAACCGACACAGTCACAGGGGCAGCAGAGTTAGTAGGGCCAGCACCATTCGAAACCATAATTTATATGAATCTGTTTTAAGATTGTTAGGCAAAAGAATGGTAATAACATACACAATGCAGAATAACAAGAAATAATCAGATTGAAGAACAACGTCAGAAACAAAAATTAAATCGAGGCCTGTGTTCTAACACAGTTCCATTAAAACAGCTTCACCTCGCACTAGTGCTTCCAAGGACCAAGCTACGCGTGGTGTCTGTTTCCCTGGGTACAACGACGGAACCGAGAAGCTAACCGAAAGCACGAGGCTACGCTACACCGGCGAACTGAACCGCACCTGCACTGTATCAGCGTGGGAACGTGGAGAGAATGGAGAGAATTGAGAGAATGGTGTGTTTGGAATGAAGAATGTTGGTCCTATATATAGGGAAGTATGTGACTCTTTAGTTGTCTATATTGAATACACAATCAATGTAATTGTGTCTCTTCGTGCATGTGAAGAGTCACGGGCATGTGAAGAGTTTTCATTCAATTCCAACATAAAAAACCTACAGATGAGATGTTCGTGGTTTGGATACAAACTGACTTAACTTGTGTATTGGATAGGCTAAATCAGGTCGTGTAATAGTCCAGTACAAAAGCTTCCCAATTAGCCTTGGATAATAGGATCTAGCAATAAGTCGCCATCATCCGTTCATTTTTTAATTAGCATCAAGTGGTGTGGGGGGCGGGACTTACAGCCAAGAAGTCCAGCTTCTGTAAGTACTGTAAGGCATAGTGCTGCTGGCATATATAGATACAACATGAGGATCTTGCAACCTCGATACCTAGAAAGTATTTCAAATCAAGTCTTTGAGTTTAGGTTTGTCAATGAGGAATGTTGTCAAATCTATTGCTGCCTTTGCGTTGTTCGTGGCAATGACGATGTCGTCAACATAGACCAAGAAGTCAATAAAGATATTACCATGCGAACGGGTGAACAAAGGATTATCTGCATGTGACTTGCAATACCCGATGCTATGTAATGTGGAAGAGAATTTTGCAAACCATTGGTGTGAGGCTTGTTTCAAGCTGTACAAGAACTTATGGAGCTTGCAAACTGCATTACTGGGAAGAGTCACTGATTCCCATTGATAGCCCGGAGGCAAAGAAATGTGAACTTCCTCATCTGAGTCACCATGTAGGAAGGAATCGTTGACATCAAATTGTGTTAGAGACCAACCTTGTAGAGAAGCCAAGGCTAGCAATGTTCTCACCATGACAAACTTTGCATGGGAGAGAATTTTTAAAAGTAATCCACCCCTTCTCGTTGCATGTAGTCCTTTTCAACTAGTCGTGACTTGTACCATTCCGAGGAGCCATCAGATCGAAAATTGGCTTTATATACCCATCGAAAACCAACAACACTTTTCCCAGGGGGTAAGGAGACGATAGACCAAGTGTGTTACTTTCCAAAGCATGTAGCTCAGTGTCCATTGCTTGACGCCTCTCCGGTTGCAAAACAGCCTGGGAAAAGGTCTGGGGTTCAAGAACAGAGAAAAAGTTGAGAACAAGGGTGTGATAAGCTGGGGAAAGCCTATGGGAACTGAGGACTGGGGGTAGAGGATGCATAATAGAATGAGGCGCAGAAGAAGAAACTACATAGCAGTAATAGTCATTGAAACGAAGGGTTTAGTGGAAGGGCGACAATGTGCACAAGCAGTAGAATGGGTGAATCACTAGTGTGATCAGCCAGAGTTTGTGGGAGAGGAAGACTCTGTGCTGGAAGGACTGTGTCTAAGTGAAAATCTAAAATTTCAGAGGGGGAAGCGTGATCATGAAAGGGGAATACATCTTTATTGAAAACCACATCAAGAGATATAAACTTCATTAGTATGAAGATTGAGAAGCTTGTATGTCTTGTATCCCGGAAGATAACTGAAACGAACCAGACTCTAGAAATTTTTTTTTAAAACATGTGCGGAAGCATAAACTTAAAGTATGGCTCGTTCCCTTCTAAAACATCTAAATCATTTTTCTCAAAACACTTTAAGCATAAATAAAGGAATAATTAAAAACGTTAAAAACATCCAATATCATAAAATCATCGAGTAAAAGAATATTGAAAGCCAACATTTTGAAAACCAGTATCGAAAACTGTAACATGACAAAACTAAACCAAAAAGGCGGTCACGAGGTACTGCTGCATCAGGCACTCAGAGGTCCTCACCGCCAGTCGGAACATACTCATCGACAGGATCATCACCTGCACCATTTAAACCTAGTGAGCCTAGAGGCTCAGCATGCTCTATCGTAATGCATAACAAAGTATATACTAATAAAATCGCATGCAAGCACATACTGTAATTAAAATAACGTTAAAGACATGGATGCATGCATGATCTTAAAACATTTCATCCTACAATCATATCATAACATATCACATAACATATATGGCATGGCATATCGTAACCTGAAAAGAAAACGTATGAGTCATATCAATGAATGTGAGCAGCGTGTGACTGATCAGTCGTAATAACCAATGTACGTGGCGGTGTGGTTCACCCGACCTTACATCGGGATCCCTATATGTCACACCTCCTGAAAACTGCCACTTCACCCCGCTGTTACACGAGGATCCATAGGTCCTGAAATCCTGAAATCATTCCTAAAAACAGGGGATCCCCAGGCCCGGCTACCCGGTTAACTCTCATCGTAGACTTGCCACGTCACTTCAATTCCTCGGATTTTTAACTTAAAAAGGACATGTCTGATCGTTTCATAAAATCTCATGATGCGTGAATTCCTTAAAATCATGCAAATTTAAACTTATCCTATTAATGTATATTTAATCATTTCCTTGAAAACGTTTACGTACATAAAATACCACATATATGATTAAATATACACTTCCGGGCTCCTATATTTTCTACTTAGGTCAAGGATTGATTCCGGGGCCTGGCTCGCTACTTCTAGACCAAACGTCGCTCTAAACTCGGCCGATGAAACGAATGTTCACCGCTTTTTCCCATTTTTGCCTATTTTCTTTAAATTTTTGATTTCTTAAAATCAAGACTAAAAGGGACTAATTAAAATAAATTTTGACTTCTAAAAATAAATTTGAGACTTATTAAAATCTATTTTGATCTTTAAAATCAATTTAAATCGATTTTGACCTCGAAAGCCGATTTTGACCAAAAGACCGATTTTGACCAAATTAAATCCCAAAAATCGGTTTTAACTCCAATAAAATACCAAAGGCCCTAATTTTGACTAAAAACTTAAAATTAAACATAACTTAAATTATTTAAAAGGTTGACTCAATTTTGACCTTCTGGCTAATTTCTTTAAAATTGGACCTTTGACATTAATTAAAATAACATGTGCATAATTAAAATAACTTGACCCCATTTTAAAATAATTGACTCGAGACTCGATGAACCGATCCGGTCCAATCGAACCAGCCAAAACCGGTTCAGTTAGACCGAACCTTAGCAAAATTAAGCCCTAAACCGAAAATCACACACACCACACCCTCACGCGCAGCCGCGACCAACAGCCACTTCGCGCAATCGTTCTCCCTGCTCCGGTCACCACTGCCGGAGCCCTTCCGGTTGGACCACCCCCAAGTCCAGTCGGTCCTAACCTGACCAGTCGTGGCCCCAACCATGGTCGCAGGAGGGAGCACGACCCTAGTGAAGGCGACGCACCACGCGGCCGCAGAACACACAGCATAAGGTGTTTTGCATGCAGCCGCTGGTTCGATCACTATATCCCACCTATGGACCACTCCTAGCCCTCTTTA
Source organism: Dorcoceras hygrometricum (assembly GCA_001598015.1). Classification (NCBI taxonomy): domain Eukaryota; kingdom Viridiplantae; phylum Streptophyta; class Magnoliopsida; order Lamiales; family Gesneriaceae; genus Dorcoceras; species Dorcoceras hygrometricum. The sequence continues at coordinate 218,158 of KQ991601.1, forward strand.
GGACCCCTTGGACCACCTAATATCGAGCCAAGGTCCCTTAGGCAGCCCCCAACCGAAGCCATGCGAGAAAATCATCAAAACCGTGAGATGCAACATGAGACATGCATAAAACGTGAACATAGCTGTATAGATCCGAGGCATACACACAAAATTCATGCATAATTTTCATCAAACATGTTATTATGATTTAAATGGTGAGCAAGGAAATTGATATCACATGCCTGGGTTGAAGAAGATGCGGATCTGCGAGGTACGGACGTTGTAGACGCGAGATCGGGCGCAACCGGCCTTGGATCACCAAGCTCCTTCAAAATCTGATTGGTTTTTCGAAAATTGAGTGCTTATGGGTGGAGAGGACGGCTGGTTGTGTGAGGAGGAGGGTAGGTTTGTGTAAACTTGTGATTAAGAATTAATTAAAGTGCCTATAATGACCCCTATGGATTTAAATTAAAAAAAGTACAAGTTTGCCCTCTAATTAAATCAAAAGGTGTTTAAAAACTCATACTTGGGCTTTAATGGTTATCAAATTTCGAAATCTAGGCCTCCTTATAATTTAAAATGCCTTAAAACTCAATATGCTAGCCCGTATAGGTGAAAAACGGGTTCCCCTCCAAAATAATTATAAAAATCCTAATTTCCAAAAATATTTGCTTAAAATAAAATAAATTCATTCTTAAAATCTCTAACTTAAAATATCAATTTATTTTCTTTCCGGTCGACCCATATCTCGTCCACACGTCCGTAGCTCAAGCAGGCTGAAAAATAACACATGCATACCATGCAGCATAAAATCATAAATAAATCATATAAAATTGTATGTAATCATCTAAAAAATATTTTTCCCCTAGTCATGCATTCATTTCTACGTAATCTGGATTTCGGGGCGTTACAATAACCAAGGAAGACATACTTAATTGCCCGGGAGAGAGTACTTGCTAAGATTATTAAGGAGAGTTGAGGCATAACATAAGCAACCAAAAACCTTCAGATGAGAGTAAGAAGGAGGTTTGTGAAATAATGAATCAAAGGGAGTCTTGTTTGAAAGGAGAGGAGTGGATGTTCGGTTAATAAGATAGACGGAGGTAAAGGCACAATCACTCCAATATACCAGAGGAATATGGGGTTCCAAAAGTAGAGCTCGAGCCACATTTAAATGTGTTGGTGCTTTCGCTCCATGACCAATTTTGTTGTTGTCTTTTGACACAAAAATGATGCGCAATGATCCCCTCCGGTTGAAAAGGTCATATAATCAAAGTTCAGGGCATTATCTGATTGAACACATTGTATTTGCTTCCCGAACTGTGTTCGAATTATTTTATAGAAGGACGGAAATACGTGAACTACGTTAGACTTGGACTCAATCAAATGAACCCAAGCATTACAAGAATGATCATCAACAATTGTAGAAAATATCTGAATCCATCAACACTCGCATGGGTAAAAGGTCCACATACATCAATATTTTTCAAATCAAAAGCATCTTTTGACAACAAATTATTGGAAACAAAAGGTAACCTCTTTTGCTTAGACAAATGACAAATCGAACAGTCTATTTGGCTTGAGTTTCTGATGATATTTTTATCAATACGTTCCTTATATAAGAATGATTAGATATGCCCATTCAATAGTGCCAAAGTTGTGAATCAAAAAGGGAAGCTACATAGAATGTAGGAGAAGGCTTGACATGACTTACGGCATAGAAGTTTTAACTCTGTTACCCATCCCAATCATCTTATCCTGATTGAGAACCTGAATTCGACAAGAATCAAATAAAAAGGAGACTAAGCAAGGGATTTTGCCTCATTAAAGAGCTGATAGACAGTAAATTGAACTTGAGAAGAGGAACAAACAACACGTTTTCTAATATTAGCTGAGAAGATATTTGGACCGATCTCACATATCTAACCTAAGCATTCAAGTTATTTGGTAGTGTGACACTTGAATTAAAAGGTTTAAAATCACGAAATAGATGCATGAGTAACAGATATGATGTGTGGCCCCGGTGCCTATGATCTAGGATGAAGAAGTGAATTGGAAAAAGTGGATAAGAAATATGTACCAGTGAAGTGGGATGTGGGTGCTTCAGGTTGTTGTGAAACAAGTGTACTCCCATTCCCAAGTTGAAGTTGTTCACTCAAGAATGCAATAATTTTGCTACAGTGATCTTGACTTAAATGCTTATTTGTAGCAGGCATCCATGAATCAGGAGAGCCATGGGTCTGATTAGCCTGTGGTTTCTTCTCATCCTGTTTTTGCTTGTACTTTGGATGGTTCAGGGGATATCCGTGTAACTTGTAACACCTATCAACGGTGTCATTGGGAATGTGACAATGAGAGCAAACAGGCATGTCAGATCTAGTTCCCTTTGGATTGTTAGAACCTTTTACAGAAGTTATATTCGAGATGTGGCTCATTGCAAAATGTTGATCTGGTAGGATTGCAGAGACGTTCTGATGTATGGACGTTTGTCTTTCTTCTTGCACTACCAAAGAGAATACCTTCGAAATCACCGGGAGTGGATCCATCATTGATATTTGAGCACGGATTTGAGCATATGACTCATTCAATCCCATCAGAAATTGCGTTACTCATTCCTGATTATGATAGTCTGACCACTCCTTCATGGAGCCACAATGATACACTGCGACGGGTTGAAAATCCTTCAGTTCATCCCACAATGTCCTCATTTTAGTATAATATGAGCTAACGTCCATCGACCCCTTCTGCAATTCTGTCAGAATCCGTTTAAATTGAAATATCCATGGAGTGTTGCTTGATGAAATCTATCTCTCAGATCACTCCAGATTTCGTAGGCTGTCGATGCACAATACACCCGTCTTGTTGAAGTTCGAAGCTTGAGCAGGAGGCTGCGCTTGATTATCCCTTGCCATTCCAGTGCTGTGACCTAGCTTACTCTGATACCATATTAGAAATGAAAGTTGAGGAAGAATGTTGCTTGGAACGAAATGTATTGCTCATTCTTATTAACTGCCGAAACACTCGTATTTATACCATTGGAAGTGCATGGAAAAGAGTTTGAAACTAATAAAAGAAACGTAAAGGACTATGAAAGAAACCTGTTTCTGCTATGCGATCTGACAGGTTGATCCAATCCAACTAATGAAAAGTTTTTTTATATAAAAATATATATTATTCATTGCATTTATGGATTAGTTCGACTCCTCTCATCAATATATTATGAAACCATCTCACATAATACATATGAAAATAACATATGAGTAGGTCATGCCTCGGGACCGGATTTGGGTGTGAACGCCGACGATGATTAACAATTATTCATTGCAAAAACACCAAGTCTCGTAATATAGCTAAAAAACAAGTCTGTTACATAATTAAAATAATTATTCTTATATTTTATATCAGAAAAATGCGGAACTTGAAATAAATTTTGTTAGGATCGAAAACGGGGGGATATTCATGAGTTCTGCCACAACTCATGGAGGCTTTCACACAGCCTAAGCACCAACCCCGTAAGTTACGAGCATTATATAATTTTAGGTGTTGAAAACCAGCACGCAACTGCGAAACCAGATTAGCGTCAAACTAGACCAACAGCTCTGCGAGCTGTTCTAGATTACCAGCAGCTTTGCAAGCTGGTTTAACACAGACGATCCGATTCCTTAATCTTGAGCTGAAATAGCTCAGTATTCTTGAATGTTAAGTGCACCGAGATACATATTGATTTATGAATTAAAATCATGCGGAAAGAACTCAAACTGAACTCTTAAATTCGAAAGCCTTTAAACAGTTTTAAGGGTCATAAACAAATATGAATGCATAAAGCTGTAAAGAGATACGCTGCTGTTGGGGATCCGGATCCGCCCCCCGGTCAGGCAGCGGAAGAACAAAATATAATGACCGGGAGGCGATCAATACGAATAACAAAACTACATGTATCGACATGCATAGGGTGTTTCAGGCGTGTTACCTCGCTGGCACTTGTGCCTGGCTCCAACCGGTGTTTCAAGAACCCGGCGCTTCTCGGTAGATTGCGGTAGATACGCCAATCCGGTCCACGACCAGATCCGAGACTCCTTCGTCAGACTGCACTAGAAGTCCTGACGAGATCGGCACGATCGGATGCTCCTCGAAAAACTAGGCCGGAACAAATTCCGGCGAAGTGGCGGCGACGGCGGCGGCGAGAGAAGAGAAGGGAGGGAGGCGTGTGATTTGCTAGGGTTAGGTTATAAG
>KQ991601.1:228359-285362 GCA_001598015.1 Dorcoceras hygrometricum
CGAAGCCAATACAAGATTGAGGTTCCGGAGCCAGTCTTGGTAGTTCAGACCGGTGAACCTGTTGCTATCCAGTATAGCAGCAAGTGGATTTTTCATCGAAACCATTTTTATAGCTGTTATACTGAAAAGAAAACAGATATACATTACTAACTATATATAAAATAAACGCTAAGACATAAAACATGGTCATTTAGTTTTATGAATTACCCTCCCACTATTTTAACGATTTCACCACCCTCTAATGAAATCGAGAAAATAGGTTTCTTTAGTGGGTACACGGAGCCCAATCAAACGATCATGGACCCGAATAATATCAGCCATCCATGACCCCCAAAAGGTAGTTTCCGATTGCAACCGGTGCAACCTCCATGTATTTACCTCACGTCCAGTAAGGGCCCAATAATATGACACCGTTTACTATCACGTGTCAAGATGACCCATCAATGTTGAGTCGTGAAGGACGGTCCCCTTAATGTCCCCAATAATATGAGCCAACGTTAAAGGGAGTTCCAGCCGACTCACAACGATTGTCAATGGCGTGGACAGCTTTTCGGCATACATGACCCCCTCAATAATATGAGCCGGGCCATGTATACGGGTAGCATCGACGTACACCCATTGTTGATGGAATGTAGGGTTAATTTAAACAATTTTAAATACCCTTTAGTTTATCGAATAAACATTTTATCTTGATACAAGTTTTAAATCACATTTAAAACGAGGGATTTTATTGTTTGAAAAACTTTGGTCTCATGGATTTAATTTTAAATCAAATTTAAAAACATGCAGCATGCGGATTCAATTAAACTATATATCAACATATATAAAGAAACATTGGGATGATCGATCGCGAGAGCTATGCGGTCCGTGGTTGCCAGTCACGGACCTGGGTCCAATCCTAGGGGTAATGCAATATGCAATGCAATCCTATTACAATGTTTTCCGGTTTTACAGATCTTCGGTCTTCAATATCTTGATCGTCATTGTCCACCGTCTTCGGATGTCCTCCCACTAAATCTAGTAATTTTACATTTAAATTTACCATGACAAATAAGGGATACATTTATCAAGGGGTGGTAACGGCCACAAACAGGCCCACTTTAAATGATAATCAAATATTTACAAACCGAATCACAAAAACGTCACAGCACTTTTAACTACCTTCTTATAGACACATGGCTCCTCGGGATTCTTGATGAAACCGAATTCCTTAATGTTTCATCGAATCTTAGGTTCCAACTTCGCGATGCTTGTTTGAGACCGTAGATCGATCTCTGAAGCTTGCATACCTTATGCTCGCTTCCGACAGATGTGAAACCCTCAGGCTGCGTCATATAGATCTCTTCCTTAATGTTTCCATTAAGGAACGCAGTTTTCACATCCATTTGCCATATCTCATAGTCGTACCATGCGGCTATGGCTAACAAGATTCTAATTGACTTGAACATAGCGACTGGCGAGAATGTTTCATCATAGTCAACACCTTGCCTTTGAGTGTAACCTTTCACGACCAGTCGTGCCTTGTAGGTCATTACCTTACCATCAGGCCCAAGTTTCCTCTTGTATACCCATTTACACCCAATAGGAACAATTCCTTCAGGAGGGTTAACAAGAGTCCAAACTTGGTTAGCATGCATGGAGTCAAACTCAGACTGCATTGCTTCAAGCCACAAATTAGAATCAGCATCGGAAATTGCCTCCTTGAAAGTTCTTGGATCAGATCCAACAACTTGATCACCTTGATCATCTTCAAGGAGAAAACCATATCTCTCGGGAGCCCTAGTAACCCTTTCGGATCTCCTAGGTGCGACCATTTCTGGTATTGGCTCTTTAGGTGCAGGAGACTCACCTGGTACTTCGATTGGATCTCGAACCTCTTCGAGTTCTACTATCTTGCCCTTTCTATCAAGTAGAAATTCCATTTCCATAAAGGTGACATTCCTAGAAATAAACACTTTTGTTTCGCTGGGATAGTAGAAGTAGTATCCAATGGAATTCTTTGGATACCCAATGAAGTAGCATAAGATGGATCTCGTATCCAGCTTATCTCTCACTGTCTGCTTCACGTAAGCAGGACATCCCCAAATTCTCATGAATGAGTACTTGGGTGGTTTGCCCATCCATATCTCATATGGAGTCTTATCCACTGCCTTGGTGTGGACATTGTTCAACAACATTACCGCCGTTTTGAGCGCATAGCCCCAAAACGAGGTAGGAAGTTCAGTGAAGCTCATCATAGATCGAATCATGTCCAACAAGGTCCGATTGCGACGCTTCGCTACACCATTAAGCTGTGGTGTGGCCGGAGGGGTCCACTATGAGAGAATCTCATTCTCTTTCAGATAGTCTTGAAATTCAGCACTTAAGTATTCACCACCTCGATCAGATCGAAGTGCTTTAATACTTTTGCCTAATTGATTTTCTACTTCAGCCTTGAATTCTTTGAACCTTTCAAAGGATTCAGACTTGTACTTCATCAAGTACAAGTCCCATACCTAGAGTAATCATCGATAAAGGTGATGAAGTATGTGTGACCTCATATTTTAATCATAAAATCGCATTTTATAATAAAATCGTATTTTGTCGATAAAATCAAATTTTAATCAACAAAATCTTATTTCATTACAAAATCATATTTTATAATTAAAATCACATTTTACTAATTTTAATTGTATCATATTGGGCTTAAAACAATTCTAGGCCCAAAAATCTTAAAATTTCAAAATCGACCAAAAACGGGCCCGACATCGCATATCGGCCCGTAAACCTCACGGGCTGCCAGGGACAGGCCCGAACCAAACCCGAGAAGAAATCAGCCGTCACGACATCGCCGGAGCTTCGTCGGGCCGGCGGCCGGCCGGCGGCGGCGCCACACGAAAAACGCATGGCAGCCGCGCGCGACGTCGCGCCAAGCGCGACGCACTGCCGCGTGCAGCGTCGCGCGCCTATGGCGCATCGTCGAACAATCAGCGCGCCGCAAGCGTCGACCAGCAGCGTCGCTTCGTTTGGCCAGCAAGCTTCCAGCGGCGCAACATCGAGCGCAACGACCGGCCACCATGCGCGCAGCGGCGCAACATCATCGGCCTCCAATTGCGCGGCCAGCGCGCGACGTGGAGTCGCCCCTCGCACGGCGTGAACGGCCGCCATGCGCGACAAGGCGCGCAAGTCTCGGCCGCCGTCCATTAGCCTCGTCGCGCAAACGAGATGCGACCAGCGCGCTTGTTTTGTGCGCGACGCGTGAGGAAGCGCACGCATGTGCGCACGGCGGGGAGAGGGGGCCGCCACACACGGCGGCGGCCGGGCGGCCGATCTTCAAGATTTTAATTCGATTCTGAAAAATTAAAACATTAGATACAATATGGCAATATGTATTGATCAGATCCGAAAACCTTGGCTCTGATACCACTGTTCGGATCCGGACCTCGCCTCCCGGCGGGGCAGCGGAAGAACAAAAACATGTGCCAGGAGACGATCAATACGATGAAGAAAACACAAAACTATGACATTCATAGGGTGTTTAGGTGACTACCTTGCTGGCAACTTGTGCCTGGCTCCGACCGGTTTCGTAAAGAAAACGGCACTTCACGGTAGACGGCGGTAGATATCGTCAATCAGGTCCATGACCGGAGACGGGATTCCTTCGTCAGCCTGCACTAGAAGGCCTGACGAGATCGGCACGGACGGATTCTCCTCGTCAAGATTGGCCGGAACAAATTCCGGCGAAGAGGCGGCGGCGACGTCTTATAGAGAGGAGAGGGGGGCGGCGGCCAAAGAGCTAGGTTTAGGGTTTAATGCTTAAGTGTTATGAAGTCTAGGGTTAGTTCTAATTAAATAGAATTAAAGATGGGTTTGGATCCGGCCCAACGGGCCCGGGTCCAACGGGTGAACATTCCGTTCCTCCCCATCACCGAGACTTCATCGTAACTCCAATCGCTGATCAGATCATACGGATCGACTCAGTTTCCGAAACTGAATAATATGATCTGAAAAACCATTTTTCAGAACCCCAGTGCAAAATGACCGTTTTGCCCCTCAACATCGGCAAATCACGATTTGACCTCTGTTGACCTTTTAGGAAGTCGCACTCCCAAAATCCTCCTCGTATGCTCAACACATTGAGCTGAGTATCCGTGCGGGAATCTCGAATCCAGTACTTGTGTGACCCTCAATGGTTCAGGGATACAGCTAGCCGTGGGCCCACAACCATTGTGGCCCCGGAATCACAATTCCGGACCTGCCCAACGGATCATGGTAAAAGCGTCTAGAAACATCGCCCCCTGATCTCCTAGGTATCACTGATAGTGCCTGCAAGAACCAGTTGGTCGTGGTTAGCGTACAGTACGGTCCTTTCAATCCATATATCCCGATCAGATCAACGACCATTGGTAAATCGAGAGTCGCTATAGATCCGATAGCTATGCATACATCTTGGAGATCGAATAGTGACATCGCGAGTGTAACTAGGTAAACACAACCTAAAACACTTCTAGTACTCTGGCCAGAGATTTATACACTATTATCTCCTCAGATAGCATAGGATATCCACGCATGTCTGCGAGGAATCCTCGACAACGATGCATCGACTCCTACATGCATCGGGGTCTCACCCAATCCCGACGCCTTATGACCCCAAGTGAGTCGGCAAACGGGTCAAAGTGAGCGCCTATCATGTAGAGTCTCAATGGCGTTTCGAGTCGTGAGGACTAATCAGTACAACCAAGACCTCGGACTTATCCACTCGACAAATGGTAACCACTTGGAAAGTCCGAAGGAGGGTAGTTCGATAGATCACCAGGTCACTATCCATCTGCATGCTCAGAACATCACAATGTTCCCTACCAATGAAACATGGTACTTCGCATCGCAGATACTAGTCTCGAACTCGGGCGGCCCTATCCTCATTTTCGACGGCCCAATCGACTAGGACATGTTCAGAATACACAGCGACTATCAGATGTGTTTCATGATAGCCGTCATACCCACTATCACATCTAACATACACTTAAGTGCATTCTAGGTCTTTACTCAACGCAATTGTAAATCATCATACACACAATGAAAGTAAAGAATGCCATATAAATAAAATGCGAATATCATATATAAAGATTATCATATACAAGAATCTATAAACCCACACGCCACAAGTTGGCTAGTTGGGCATATACTCTAACAGTTTTTAATATGATTCACTCATTTTTCTGTTTCGCTCAACTCTCAAGTATATGAGTGAATCGTTTGTGAGATTACAGTGTATGTTCAATCTCTCAAAGATAAAATCTCACACACTGGAAAGTGCTCTTGTTCGAGCTGATTTCTCCCAATGTCTTCCCAGAGCTTGTGTTGTGTGTGCTTCTATTTTACATTTTTGATTTGCACAACACTTCGCTCTTCTCTCTGCGCTCTTCTTCTGTTGTGTGCACCTCTCTCTCTCATTTTTCTTGTGCTCTACTCTTGTTATTTATAGCCTGGCGCGGAGATTAATCAATTGGACACAAAGTTGTAGTAGTTGAAAGTCGTCTAGCAATGTTTTACTTTGCGTCCTTTGTCATTTAATGCTTCTGCAGGCTTTTCTTCACTTTAAGCACGTGAGCACTGTACTTTGATAAGAAAATACGAGCAAGTCGATTTAAATACTGAAACGTAATCTTCGTATAGTCTTGTATCAAATCGCTTTGCTCGTAGATTTGATATGTCATGCTATCCGAACTGGTTTGACCTTAACCAGTTTAGCAGCTTATCTCAGTTCTGGTTTGCGCTGAGCTGGTCTTTACTTCGAGCTATTCTCTTCTTCTCTTCTTATCTGATCTTGAGCTGCTCTTGTTCTGTTCTTTCTTGCTCTTGAGCTGCTTCGAGCCAGCTTGTTCATTACACCAAGCAGGTCACTTTTCTGAGCTGGTCTGTCAGCTGGTTTCCTTCCCAGCTGGTTGCTTCTTCCACTACACCAGCCTTCTCTTTCCCCATCATAAGCTTCCAGCTGTTGGGATCCTTGATCAGGTTTTCTCTTCCCTGATTTGGTTTATCATCTCGGCTCTATTCTTCTCGTCAAGAGCCATTGTGTGTTTGCCTGCTCACTTGATCACATTCAGACACCTCATCCTAACCGTCGGCAAGCACACCTTTCTTTCACTGGTTGAGCTGCAGCCCAACACCAGTGAATATATCCCATCTTCTTTGGGATATAATACCCAGTTCAGATTCAGTCTTCCCAAGGACTGAGATCCTTATGATGAGCTGGTTACAAGTGCATTCGGTGATCAGACCTGCACTTGATCACCGCACTTGTCTATGCATCGGCACTTGAATACTGCATTCGCAGCACTTGATCTGCGCTTGAGCCGTTCTGCACTTCATCTCTCTGCGCTTGAACTCTGATCTTCTATCTCATCAAGCTGGTGAACCAGCTTGATGCTTCCTGCGCTCTGGATTCCTGCAGAACCTGCATAGCGTCCTATGTTGGACCAGCTTGGGCGTCCCCTCACCGTTCCAACTTAGATGTTCTTTGCTCGACCAGCTTGGGCGTCCCCTCATTATTTCAGCTTGAACATCTCCTTGTTTCTTCAATCAAGTGCACTACACATTGCACAAAAGTCATTAGTCAAATATAAGCAGGTTTTGTGTTAATCAAAACTTAGATTTTGATCTGTAGAAACAGATCCAACAAATTTGAAACAGAATAATCTTAAACTTGCTTTCGCAGATTTCAAAACATGTCTTGTTGTTCTTTTTCATCTGTTCTTCAGTCTCCACCTGTTCATCATCCTTATCTGGGTGGACAAAATAAGGGTGAGTTTTTGAGGAAAACACGCAGCAAGTGTGGAACAATTCGAGCAAAACATGAATATACATATATTTACAAACCAAACCTTGGATATATTTCAAGAACAATGAACAGAGCAAAGAACAAGTAGCAGTGATATTCATATTTTTCATGGTTTACTGATCAGTCCCTAAATTTTACTCCTCTAAGGGGGCGAGACCTTAATCACATAATGTTTCAGAGTGAATAATTGTGAGTCTTACTGATCTGTTCTAATTTTTATTCTATAAGAGGGCGAGACCTTAATCTTATTATATGATTCAAAGTCCAGAATTCTATATTCACATATACATTCATTTAGATCAGTGTTAATACAGAGCGTGTATTACAGGTATGCATAGCATGGATCTTAACACAAATTTAAAAATAAAACAAGTTCTTGTATTATCATTTGAAAACAGAACATAACATGAATAATCTATATTGTAGAAATGAATATACATAACAAAAGTCCACTTACTTAATTACTACTCAAAACGTGAGAAGTTGCCATTCTTAAACAAGTATCTGGTTGCTACTTGAAATGGATCACGAATATGAAGATTTTTAGAGCATAAGTCCGAAAATTACCGATATTTCATAAACATTTGTGACATATGGAACCAATTGGATCAAGCCAAAATTTGGTTGGAATGTTCACAAAAGGATGAAACAACGTTGTATATAATTTGTACACTATTTCGAAAGACGGTTTGAAAAAATCTAACCATTGGATTATGATGCAATTCAGACATCATATGTCTAATATAACGAAATAGATTCTGAATGGTGGAGATATGATTTTGAAGACATTTGTAACTGTTTATGGATGATGAGCAGAAGTTGCCGGTTTCTCACATATAATCTATATAGCATCCCTACGAAGGTGTTTCACAAAATTCTAACCGCTGGATTAAATGACTATTTTTACCTTGTATTTAAAACATAGAGCAGCATATTCTTGATGTGGAGATCAGATCTGAGCAATGTGGCAGTGAAAATAGGTTTTGGACGGTAGGTCTTCAAATTGTTGTTGGCATGCACGAAACTTCGACCACTTATTTTTTCTGAATGGTGCCGTCTCTTACATGATTTTGAGAGTTCAAGCCATGAAATTTGGTGTGTTTGTGCAGTGTTTGGAGATTCTTTTTTCCTATTATGTGAAGACTATTTATAGGGGAAGGAGTAGAAGCTCAAAGGACTTTCATTTATGGTCATAGTATCATGGTCATTTACTTAGCCAACATGGAGATTACAAAAGTTGTGTATTATGGGTCAATATATCTAATGTTAAATATAATGGTAGTCATATTTAAGCTAGAAATTGCAAAAAAAAAAAAAAGAAAAAGGAAATGAGTATATCCGATGAAAGTTGAACAATAAGCTTTCACTGTTTAAAAATCTCAACAGACTAGTTTTAGAAACAAAATTTAACGGATAAAAATGAATTTTTCTGGATGAAAATAAGAAAAAAAATCCGGGTAAAAGAAGAATTTAACTGGATAGCTCATACGAAATTTTTGGAGTCTCACGATAGACTTTCAGCTATCCAAATATCTTTAATTTTCATAAAAACTATTTTATACGAATATACGACATTTAAAGTTAAAAGATAATAATGTTAAATATTAATGTTTCTCTTATACATATTTTATAGAATTACTAAGCATGGATGATTGAAAATTTATTTAACCACACAACATATGGATGGACCATGGATATTGGGATTAATAGGAAATTTTGAAATATGCATGGAGATTTAAGGCTCGTTTGGACACGTTTTACAAAAATATTCTTATAAAAGTGTTTTTAAAAAAATTCTTGCAAAACGTTTTGGAAGTTCTTTTAAAGTTAAGTATGTGTTTGGACAACTATTTTATAAAAATATTAAATGAAAAATATTAGATAATTATTTTAGAAAATGATTTATAATTAAGAAATAGTATTAAATAGCATTTGAATGATTAATCTAACAAAAAAAATATAATTAACCACTCACATAAAATTTACCTATATTTTGTATTCTAAAAACCTTATTATACATATTTCACTTGTTCTTAAAAAAATGTACTTCAAAAACTAGTTTTTTAAAAATATTTTTCAAAAATATTTTATAAAATCTTGTCCAAACACATACTTTAAGCTTTTTAAACTTTAAAAACACTAAAAACGTTTTTATAAAACGTGTCCAAACGAAGCCTAAGTTCTTTATTATGTATACGATCCACGGGAAGTCGCTACCTTTAACCAACATTCGATATTTATATTATCGCGACACCTATAATTATAGCTATCAAGAACATCCTTTCACTGGTAAACACAATCTTCCGGATATGAGAACAGTGTATTCAAAAACTATTTTGATATAGTAGCTCTATCGAACAAACTTAATCAATCGGATATGCTCACTTTCAGGTTAAATTCTGATGTAGCCAAATTATCTCAGCCGACGAGCAAACACCACGTCGAGGAGCTCGGGAACGTTGGGCGACAGGGGGACTGGATTGTGCTTCTCCTTGATGTCTGCAACCACAAATAACTGGTCAGAGGGCGTCAGAAGTGTGTCCGACGAAGCCCCTCCGATGCTTAAGTCAGGCAGAGGGCGAGAGCAAAAGCGAGAGAAAATATATGCTGAGTGCAAAAGTGTGCAAGAATGAGTGTGTGTACAATAAGGGAGCATACCTGGTATTTATAGAGGGGCTAAGGCGGCTAAGGGAGAATATCTCGGCGAATATTCTTCGCGATCCTCGGGATCCTCTCGCTAAATAAGGAAAGGTGTATCGATCCAAGATTCTTCAAATAAGGAAATACGTATCCCTGCGGGATTCTTCTACACAAGAAAATACGTATACAGGGTGGACTCTTCATCACGTCGAGACAGAGTCCTCGGGAGTAGGGGTGAGCATTCGGTCGGCTCGGTTACCGACCGAACCGATTTTTTTTTAACCGACCATAACCGATTTTTTTTAAAATAACCGAATCGACCGATTTTTTTGCGATAACCGATAATAACCGAAACCGAAAAAAATCGGTTATTTCGGTCGGTAACCGAAATAACCGATATATTTTTGAAATTTTTCCAATGCTTTCTTACACCATTTTAACATGTATTCTTCCTGGGTCAATTCATTTGTTTCAGTACCCTAGGAGACCAACCAGAAAATTTCATCGCTTTCCCCCTAAGAAAGGGAGAAAAGAAAAAAAAAAGAAAAATAGTGTACGAAAGAGAGGAGTTGGAATTGCATAAAAACAAAGGTAAAACAATAATAATTTCAAGGTTCCTTTAGCATTTTAGATAATACCCCAGTTACACACCATTTTAACATGTATTCTTCCTGGGTCAATTCATTTGTTTCAGTACCCTAGGAGACCAACCAGAAAATTTCATCGCTTTCCCCCTAAGAAAGGGAGAAAAGAAAAAAAAAAGAAAAATAGTGTACGAAAGAGAGGAGTTGGAATTGCATAAAAACAAAGGTAAAACAATAATAATTTCAAGGTTCCTTTAGCATTTTAGATAATACCCCAGTTACATAAGAAAATTTCAAATCTGCTGTCACAGTGTAGTTTGTGTGGAAAATTGCAGCGCACAAGAAGTTCTAAAAGCACCAGTACTCGGTTAACCGGTTTATTTAATATTAAAATTAATAAATATTATAATATATTAATATATAAAAATAATAGTTAATATATAAATCGGTTAATTCGGTTAACCGATTTAACCGATTTTTTGAAAAAAAAAAAACCGTAACCGAACCGATTTAACCGATAATTCTAAAAATAAAAATCGAGTAACCGAGTAACCGAAATAACCGAACCGATGTAATTACTCGGTTCGGTTTTGTCGATTATTTCGGTTTAACCGATTTTTTTCTCACAAAAACATGTATGAAAGGCAGTTGAGTCCATAGATTGACAGAACAGATTGTCTTCTTCATTCTCTTGTTCACCTATTTTCTTTCTTCTTGTTAAGTGAGGCTAAAACATCTCTGCGACTTGAGTGATACTGCTCATGGAGCGTGCATATGGATTTCTTGTGTAGAACAATCTCAGAAACTTACTTATTTAGTTGAACGATCCTTGGTTCGAGTGGACCTTCTATTTGTTTCGAACCACTTTAACTCCTGTGTTCTTGTGCATGAATGTGTTTGGTGTTCTTGTTCAAACTCTTTTTCTTTCCTTGCATATTAATTCTCTGATAATTCTTGGATCAACAAACTGGTATCAGAGCCAATTTCTTGCAATAATCATGCCGGCTACACTATAGGACAACGAGAAATTAACGGGAAAAATGATTGTTTATGGAGGTCCAAAATGATTGCTGGTTCATCAGGGGCTCGAGCCCATGCTTTTGGGTGAAGAGAAGATATCTGCTTCAACTCCAGCAACAAAAAGGAACAATGTGCTCGCCGAAGCCCATATTGCGTTGATACTGTGTCTTGGAGACAAAGTACTGAGGGAAGTCACGAAGGAGAATAGTGCTGCTGCAATTTGGTTGAGGTTAGAACAAATGTATATAACCAAACAAGACTCTTTTTAAAAGCAGAAACTTTATACATTCAAGGCGACATGGGGGAAATCGACCGGGGATCAGTAGATGCTTTTTTCTAAAAGTATCTTGGATCTTGAGAATATAGAGGTAAAGGTGGAGTCAGAGGATCAAGCACTCCTGCTGCTTAAATCTCTTCCTGATAATTATGAAAATCTTAGGGATAAAATGATCTATAGAAATGAGTCTTTGATACTAGATGAACTGTATGCTGCTACTCTGTCAAAAGAACTGAATAAGAAAAATGATAGCTCAACATAAGAACATAATGAAGAGTTTTTATGAGAGGCCTTCCTGATAGCACAAGCTGATATCAAAGGAAATGTTTCTTGTGTCACAAAGGACACTTCAAAAGAGATTGTCTGGACATAAATAAAAAGCACAATGATGAGAGAGTAGACCTAAATTTCTTATGCATTGAGTGTCTCTGAGACTATGAATGAAGAAAAGCCATGTACTTATAAAGAAGCAGTGACTTATGAGTTAAAAGAGCATTGGAAAGAGGCAATGCTTGAGGAAATCAACTCACTGCATAGAAACAATACATGAGAATTCATGGAGTAACCAATGGACCGAAAGGTGGTAGGAAGTAAATGGATTTCAAAAGGAAGGAAGGCATACCAGGTGTTGAGACGTAGCTATGCTGGTAGCAAAAAGCTTTAGTAAACAGGAAGGAGTAGACTATACTAAAGAGTTCTCTCCGATTGTGAAGCATATATATAACAGATTCTACAAGCATTTACAGCTAGCCTTGATTTAGAACTGGAACAGATGGATGTAAGAACGACATTCCCACATGGAAAACTGGAGAAAACCGACTACATGAGACAACCCGAAGGGTTTGAAGTTCCACGGGAAGAATCAACGGTATGTTTACTTAAGAGATCCTTGTATAGCCTAAACCAATCACCCCTGCATAGGTATAAGAGGAACGAATCTATATGATAAGAATTAATATAGTAGAAGTCACTACGATAGTTGTGTATACTTCAAAAGAATCCCAAAGCATGTATCAGTTACTTAAAAACAAAGGTAAAACAATAATAATTTCAAGGTTCCTTTAGCATTTTAGATAATACCCCAGTTACATAAGAAAATTTCAAATCTGCTGCTTTCCCCCTAAGAAAGGGAGAAAAGAAAAAAAAAAGAAAAATAGTGTACGAAAGAGAGGAGTTGGAATTGCATAAAAACAAAGGTAAAACAATAATAATTTCAAGGTTCCTTTAGCATTTTAGATAATACCCCAGTTACATAAGAAAATTTCAAATCTGCTGTCACAGTGTAGTTTGTGTGGAAAATTGCAGCGCACAAGAAGTTCTAAAAGCACCCGTACTCGGTTAACCGGTTTATTTACTATTAAAATTAATAAATATTATAATATATTAATATATATAAATAATAGTTAATATATAAATCGGTTAATTCGGTTAACCGATTTAACCGATTTTTTGAAAAAAAATCGTAACCGAACCGATAATTCTAAAAATAAAAATCGAGTAACCGAAATAACCGAACCGATGTAATTATTCGGTTCGGTTTTGTCGGTTATTTCGGTTTAACCGATTTTTTGCTCACCCCTACTCGGGAGATATTCCCGAACTAAGCACGGGTCATCGGTCCATCTCTCGATCTCTTAATACGAAATCCTCGTGTGACTCCCGATCTTGGTGATGCATATCGGGACTTTAGGTGAGCTTCTCGGTCCTCGGGTCCCGAGGTGGTCATGTGGGACATCAAATTCTCTTTTCCGGATTAAACTAGCTTTCTTCTCGAGTAAAACAACTTTTTCGAGATTAAAGAATTTCTTTGAATAAATAGCCTTCTCTCGAATGAAATAGCTTTTCCGGATCTACACCAATTGTCTGGCGTTATGGATTACGCCTTCCCCGAATTACATGTGTACTCTGTTGAAAAACAATCGTCCTTCCATTCATAAAATTCCCGTGAATTGCAATAAATTAATTTTTAGACGTTTTCGTGAGTCACAATCTGCTATATCACATGACTATCCTGACATAATTTATATACATTTACTTTGTGTAAATGTTTATGAAGACGTCGTCCCCATTTGTGCCCCGTGAACCCCCCCCCCCCCCCCCCCCTCTCAGATCAATATGTTCTATTTTTCATTTTGCCAAATTCATTGTACACATTAAATATCACGACAATAGTAACTTATAATATCCACCAACTAATACTGTAGACATTAATCCACAATTACTTAATTTTTTTTAAAGGTTGGCGAGACAACCCCTCTATAGGTCAAATGCTCCTTGGCATGTACAAGTTTTAAATCGAGGGATATGTGGGGGTAGACGAGGACCTGGAGGAGAAGACTTATATAACAGACCGACCCCCACAATATTTCAATTGGAAATATGCTCTACACGAGAATCGAATCCGTGAAGCCAGAGAGTGGAATCTCACATCATCCAAAGTCTTACCAAATCGTCTGTGCCATTTGATTAATCCACAATTATTGAATCTATTTGATTCAAGCTTGATTTGAGATCAATTTAGTTAACAACCAGTTTGAGTCAAATCAAGTATACAAAGTGTGAAGAGAATGTACAAATATTGGTATAGTTGATATAACATGATACGTAATGTTGCCTGTGAAGTAAAGTCTATATAATATCCACAAAATACATGTAAAATTTATATATATTATAATACACGTTAATTGAACCTAATAGAGATAAAATAATGTCTCGGTGAATATCTCTAACTCCCTATGTTGTTAATATGACAAATTGGCCAAAATTGTATCACGGTGAATTTATTTCATATCCCAAAATACCACCATATTCTGGTATAAAAATCATATTTGTGCAAAGAACTCCCTAGTCAAGGAAATTTTAAATTTTGATATTTTCTTTTACAAATTTAGTTCTAGATTTTTGTTTCTGATTAATGCTCGATAGTCAAAATCTTGGAAATGTCACATCATCGTTATTTTGTAAATATGTAGTTTTAAATGTTAATTTACCCGAACATTTTAGAGGCACAAACATCTTGGAAGTCGTTTCTGCTAACATCTCCAGGTGATGCCACATCAAACAAGATATATATTAAAGGTATCCAAGATGTTTTGTGCGAAAATTTTATCATATTCAACGTATTTGGTTTACAAAAATGATGGTGATTGTGATATCCCCTAACATATGTTGGACGAACATATCTTGTGTGGACATTATTATTAGGAGCAAATGGATGAAAAGATAACATATATATACATACATATTCTGTCCATATTTCTTGTGTTGATGAAATGTTCATGTGGTGTCCGAAAATATAGAGTATGTAAAGTGTCTATGGACGCCCATTAATATTTCCTTCCGATTACAAGATAAACCTACATCACGCGCAGAAGAGAAAGAACGCCTCGGACGGTGAAGTTATAACTCTCTGGTCGGAACCGAGGACAAATTTCAGCATCAGATATAACATATATATACATACATATTCTGTCCATATTTCTTGTGTTGATGAAATGTTCATGTTGTGTCCGAAAATATAGAATATGTAAAGTATATATGGACGTCCACTAATATTTCCTTCGATTACAAGATAAACCTACATCACGCGCAGAAGAGAAAGATCTCATCGGACGGTGAAGCTATAACTCTCTGGTCGGAACCGAGGACAAATTTCAGCATCAGATAATAAAATCTTGTCCAAACACATACTTTAAGTTTTTTTAACTTTAAAAACACTAAAAACATTTTTTATAAAACGTGTCCAAACGGACTCTTAAAGAGAGGGCAAAGATTCCGAAAACATGTTGTAAGCTATTTGCGACGAATCGTCAATAAAACTAGATGAGTATGCAAGAGTGCCGAGCTGCAAGCTTCTATGATGGACTCTTCTCATAAAAAATGAAATGTATTCAAGTCCCTAATTGTAGGCACGATACAGTCTAAAAAGGGATTAAAATGTTCAACCATTTTAGTTGGACAAATTTAAGTACGTATTGCTCTGAATCAATATACACTACACACCACAAAATCTCAAGGCAAACCAAAACTCTAAAACAATTTCTAGTCCACATTGGTATAATAAAACGGTCATGGTCAAGACTTGAGAGTTCAAACTTGAAAATTCGTCACGTGGAGCGGAAGTGAGTCTGATTATTCGGGTTTGAGTTTTATATTTTTGTACTAGAATCCGAATATATATAGTATTACGACTTAGGGTTTGGTTAGTTCCCAAACTTTTTTAAAAATTTATATTATAAAACTTACAAAATATTGGTATAGTGGCATAATCAACTACAATATAAATAAAAGAACACAATACGATTTAATTAAATTGTAATATTAGCTATAAATTAAGGATAAGTTATCAATAAAAATAAATAGATTGGTTGCCCAACTTACCGGATCAAATAAATTTTACAATGTGATACTTGATATGATGTATTCACATCAAAATTTACTTAAACCACTAGGGCTCCGTTAGACACGTTTTATAAAAATATTTTTATAAAAGTGTTTTTAAAAAAATTCTTACAAAAAGTTTTGGAAGTTTGTTTAAAGGTAAGTATGTGTTTGGACAACTATTTTATAAAAATATTGTTAATTAGAAAATATTAGATAATTATTTTAGAAAATGATTTATAATTAAAAATAGTATTAAAATAGCATTTGAATGATTAATCTAACAGAAACAAATTTAATTAACTATTCGCATAAAATTTACCTATATTTTGTATTCTAAAAATATTATAAAACATTTTTCACGTGTTCTTAAAAAGTGTACTTCAAAACTAGTTTTTTAAAAATATTTTTCAAAAATATTTTATAAAATCTTGTCCAAACACATACTTTAAGTTTTTTTAACTTTAAAAACACTAAAAACGTTTTTATAAAACGTGTCCAAATGGAGCCTAGATTTTTTATATACGATGTAGCTTTGGATAATGACCTAATCAAACATCCAAATGGTAGTGTTTCTAACACCAAATTCAATTATTAAAAAAAAAAATTGATATATCGAGTCCAAAAGCGTATGTGGACCAATGTAGCATAATTAAAATAAATGGGTATATAACTTCAAAAAAAAAACATCATATTCTAAAAAAAAATTAATTAGGCCGTGTATCACTTTTGTCTCGAGACTGTTAGGCTGCGTTTGGTACGCAGGATAGCCTTGTGATTGACAAGTAATCACATGTTTGGTACGTTTTTTGAACAAAGATTGTCAAACCTTGAAATCGTGATTGTGCTCATCTTTACTACAAACGAAGTGATAACAATCCCTTCAATTCACGTGGGTTTAGTAGTCCTGGTATGCCTGATTTAAAAATTTTAAACAACTTTTACGACTATACCCCTCTTAACCCTTCACAGTTCCATCGTCCTCCCAATTGAAATCGGCAGCTCTCTTCCTGGTGAACTTGCTCAATCGCGTTCGAGAAGCAGTTGCTTGAGCTTTTGAAGACTCGTATACTAGACGAACCACTGTCGTGTACACAGGTATTCTTCGATTGCAATTTCCTGTGTTACCCTTGTAGCTCCTTCAATTAAAGTTTCTGAAATATCTTTTGTTGTGCGTCTAAGTTGGAGCAGTCCCTGTTTTTGAATACCAAGTTTCTGTTTTTGAATACCAACTGTGGTTAATGTTTCTGAATACCAAGTTTCTGTTTTTATGTTTGTGTAAAGTCTCTGTAGAAGTTTCGAATTCAACTTTGAAGACAACGTAATTCCTCAAATTTTGAAGTAAATCTGGGAGCTTGAAAGTTTAATGTACGTCTCAGAGTTGACATCTTGAATGAATGCCTGTTGGTAACATATTTGCTTGTCGGTGCTTTTCAGATGCAAGAGTTGAATTAACAACCGGTAGAATCAGTGAAGACTACTTAAGAGCAAATATAAATCCTTAAAAGCGGTTTTGAAAAAGGTTTCAGTTAGTAAAACTATAACCACAGTTGAATGGATATGATGTTAAAGTCATCTTAGGTAGTTTTGCCCATAGAATTTTTTTTTTTTTGGGTTTCAAATGGACAGAAAAGTTTGTCTATTTGCAAACTATGAGGTGAAGCATTTGTACGTAGTTAACGACAAAGGATGGTAGCAGAATATGATCAGTTTTTTGAATGTGAGTTGCTACATAATGCTTCAGTTATTACTTAAGCATAAACCATGGTTCTTTTTGAATTAGAAAATTGAGTATGGTTGAGGTTAGTAATTCTACTACCATAGTGTAATCGAGACTACATCAGAAACTTTCAAAATGTGTTGTTCAGACTTGGAAAAAAATTCTGGAACAGCTTAGTTCTACAAAATAGTGCTTAAAATTAAACCGTTCCTATAATTTTTCTTACCAATGCCTAACTTTATGAATTTACTTGTCTTATTTCTATATTTCCTTTGTAATGATATTGATTTACTGAATCTAATTTTGTAGTTGTTTTCCAAATGTGCACGAAAGATGGATAGTAAACATAAAAACGTTGTTCTTCTTGTCGTCGTACATCAAATCTTGTGTCGAAATCTTTTGTTGGTATTGCTTTTGTTACGACTCCGTATGAGAAGTAAGCTGAAGACACGTCGTACCTGTCGTACAACGCAAGGCTCGTACAGCATGACCCGCAGAATTACAGCTCAATTGAGTCATATGCACAGAATTATTGAAGCAGGAGATAGTCAATGTGTTGTGAACTTGCGTATGAATCACAATGCATTCGGAAGATTGTGCTACATTTTAAGAAATTTAGGAGGACTAGTAGATTCTAGATATGTCTCGGTACATGAGAAAGTTGCCATGTTCTTGTCAATACTAGCCCATCATAAAAAAAACCGAGTCATAGGCCACGATTACATACGTAGTGGTCAAACAATCAGTGCCCATTTTCACGAAGTAATGCGGTCCCTACTGAAACTGCATCATATCCTTCTTGTGAAGCCGACTCCTGTTGATGAAATTTGTGTGCACGATAATTGGAAGTGGTTCAAGGTATTACTCTGTTTACCTCTTCTTCTGTGTTTTGATTAAAGTAGAACACTCGCAATTTGCTGGCATGCAATGAATGACGTATTATAAACACTCTATTATTACCTTGCAATGTTGCAGGGTTGTTTAGGTGCAATTGATGGAACACATATCGCTGTACATGTACCCGTCCATGACAAAGCAAGATACAGAACAAGAAAAGGAGCAATCGCAGTGAATGTTTTAGGGGTCTGTGATCGTAATATGAACTTCATCTACGCACTGACTGGGTGGGAGGGTAGTGCAGCAGATGCAAGAGTTTTAAGAGATGCATTGACTCGGGAAGATTCTTTGAAAGTTCCTAGAGGTTTGAACTTTTCTTGAAAGCAGCTCAATGGCAGGT
The DNA here is from genome assembly GCA_001598015.1 of Dorcoceras hygrometricum. Taxonomy (NCBI): domain Eukaryota; kingdom Viridiplantae; phylum Streptophyta; class Magnoliopsida; order Lamiales; family Gesneriaceae; genus Dorcoceras; species Dorcoceras hygrometricum. Next base: position 247,038 of record KQ991601.1, read on the forward strand.
TTTGCAATATTGGGACGCCTGGAGAATACCTAAACTATCGGCATCCCAACTTTTTTTTGTTGTGAAAGTTGTATTTTGTTTGTAGGTTGCTACTATTTATGTGATAACGGTTACACCAATGTAGAGGGTTTCTTGACGCCATACAGACGAGTAAGATATCATAGAGATGCGTGGGGGAATCGTGCGTGTGGGCCGCAAGACCACAAGGAATTATTCAACTGGAGACACTCACAAGCAAGGAACATAATTGAAAGAGCATTTGGTTTGCTTAAAAAAGATGGGCCATTCTTCGAAGCCCATCTTTCTACCCTTTGCGAGTTCAAAACCAGATAATACTAGCTTGTATCTTACTTCATAATTTCATACGAACGCAGATGCCGGAAGATCCATTGGAAGAAGTTGGTGAAGATGTTTACAGCCCGTATAACGAAACAGGCCAAGATTTCATATGCACTTTGGAGGCGTCCGCGGGATGGGATTGTTGGAGAGATGACTTGGCTTTATCAATGTGGAACATGAATAACTAAATTAAACTCTTTTTTGTGGACACATGTTACATTGCACAATCTATAGTGAGATTAAGCTCTTTGTAGCTGAAATTAGGTGTGAACGTTGGATTATATGTTGACTCTTTCTGTTTGGAATGTAATAATTTGTGTTTACGCAGCAGTTATGCGAAACCAGAATATGTTTGAATACCTGTAAAATTTCAGCTAACTCTGCTAAGCTCATATGTAACAGCTTAGTTCACATGCATTTCAGGTTACCTTTTATCAAAAACAATCTTCAGAAATGGAAAGCGGCGACACATGCGGGAGTGCAATAGGTCGGCTGAAGAAAGGGGAGAAGACACGACGTACGTGGAGTCCACGTGAGGAGGATGTATTGATATCGGCACTAAAAGATATCATCACAAAGGGGTGGAAAAGCGAGAATGGATTTAAACCTGGATATTTATCTTTGTTGGAGTCTTCGATGAATGCATCCATTCCGGGTACTGATTTACGCGGAAATCCCCACATCAACTCGAAGGTTCACGTATGGAAGAAAACATATGCTACATTAGTCACTTTATTGGGCAAAAGCGGTGTCGGGTGGAATGACACCGACAACACCGTCGATGCAACCGACGAGACATGGGATACAATTATCAAGGTTTTGCTGACTTAAATTTTTCAATTGTGTTTAACATGCAATTCGTAAGTCAATGTTCTAAACGCAGACGGACTCGACCTTCCGAAGCATGCGCTACAAGCAATGGACGCATTATCCTGACTGGTGCGAGATCTTTGGAAACGACCGTGCAACTGGCGAGCACTCGCAGACGTTTCAGAATGCTTTGAACGATGTTCTCAACCTCAATGATGATGTACCTAATGAAATCCCGTTTGGAGACGCTTTCGGATGTAATACTACACATGCGGATGATGACTCAATCTCTGAGACAAATACACCATCATCCAAACCGAATGTCTCAACATCTTCGAAGAAGCGTAAAAGGAAGCAAACAAACGAGGTAGACGACGCAATAGTAGCAGCCATCAACAACCTTGCTGATATAACCAAATTGACAATGAAAGATTTGGTACAACAACTTGCAGCTCCAGACAATTTAACAGATGCACAAGACGTGGTTTTGGATGCATTGCGTGAGATGCATGAACTATCGGAGGAGGATCAAGTAATCGCAGCTCAATTGTTATTCAACAATCACAACAACTTGGCCTTATTCAAGCGGTTGAATGACAAAGGAAAATTAACCTTGGTTAGAAGGTTACTGCGTGGTGAATGAATGTACCTACACAGTGGCCTGCTGTCTAAATATATGGGCGACTGTATGATATTTATTGTATGTGGTGCACCTTAAAGCAGCTATGTTGATATTGGTGTGGCTTTTTGTAGTAGTATATTTTGTAGGTAGTCTTATTACAAGAATGTTGGTGTACTATATTTTTGATCTTGTATCTTGGTTCAAAGAATGTAATTGCGGTAGTTTACCCTACCTGTTTAAATATGAAAGCCACTTCATTATAATGTGCAGCTCAATTGTAATAAAGTGCATGCAGTATAGGTTTGCTTTTGTTGGACATGCTGTTGTACACAATATTTGGATTGGTCTCACATGTAGCTTGGTTTTGGATGGAATTAAACTAAATATTTGTTGTTTTTACATATGCTGTTGTACAGTATATTTGCTTGGGTTTGGATGGGATAAAACTGCCTCACAATTGCTCTCTTGAGTGGGAATTGAACTTGAGTTCCATTTTTGTCGAGATAGACACCCCTTTGGTAAGTATTTCGTTCCTGTTATTAGTAGAAAATCCACCCATTATTCAATTTTCCTTAGAGTTACTCGTGTATTTTATATCTCGGGCTGATCATCTTTGGTGATATTTGTTGTTAGGGGAGATATGGCACCAGAAGCATTGCTGCTTTGACTGTGAAAGCAAATGGAGAGGCCAGCTTTTATGAGATTTTTTTGGACAGGAATATTTGGAAGGAGCATACCTTCAATTATTTTATTGAAAATTTTTGTGATTTAGTCCGTTGAGACTTAATTAGACTCTCCTCTGCATTTGTCTTCATGACGTATAATTCCATGCCAATCGACAAGTGGACGGCTCCCCCTGGTTCTTGGTTTTTGTTATCGGAGGTGTCTGCATATGTTCCCAAAGCGGTTGACTGGGAGTTCCTCCACCGTCATTTGCAGCATCTTGACAAGTATAAACCAGTTGGTGAACTGAGAGGCTCTCTTGGACAAGGAGATCCAGATGAAGGAATGCTTGATATTGAACTTCATTCTGTTGCTTGGATTGGAGACCGTGTCTTTCTCTTGCCTACAATTTCTAATGTTTCTGTTGAGTTACAGTGATCTATGCCATTTCTGTTGTAGTTTATGTAAAGTTCCCTCCAAGTGTGTAAAGGTTGATAAAATCTATAATTCAACGAATAGTTCAATAGAAGTTCCCTAGTTATTTGTCTTCAGTCTTCACTAATCTTTTATCTCTTGTTATGAATTTCGATAATTTCTTGTACTTGCACCAGGTTAACGCTCATGTAAAAGCTCTCAAAACCCTTTGCAACCGGAAGGCTTTAAATACCGACGAAGCTGATTTGCTTGTAAGAAGATGGACTGACCAGCTCCTTTCTAAAGCATCCACAGTTTTAGATTCTTACATGTCCAAAATTTCTGATGCAACTAAAGATAATGTTTTCCTTACACCACATACTGGTGTATGTCAGCCAGGATCAAAACAGCTGCATACGAATCCAAATTATTAATGCAAGCAACCATCGCCATGTACACTATTGGGTCCTTAGTTATTGTCTGCCCTATTGGGTCCTTAGTTATTGACCATGTTCACAAAGCCGATGAGAGCTCCACAGTTGAATCATATACATCATCCAAAATTTGAAGCTTACTTTCAGCTGAAGGATGAACTCAAAAATTGGTACTGAAAGTTTTTAATGGAAATTTCTAATCATTTTGTAAATAATGAAGCTACTTGACAGGAGGTTTCCTCCAGGATCTCATGAATCTCAAATCATGTACCTTCCAAACATCACTACTCAAGCACATTAAAACATTACACTTCGCCTTTTGCAACATAAGAACAGATAGAATATAGACCATTGATAGCACACGACCACAAATTTTCAGTCATCATTTCACCAATGTTGTTGCAATAGAGAAATCAGAAACAGTTACCCTACTGAATCATATGAGATTTCTACTGATGTTGTTTTAAATTTCAGTCATCATTTCACCAAAGCTTGATAAGCTTCCATCAGCAGAAAGAATAAAAAAAAAAAAACTCTGAAACCAGTATAATAACTGCAACAACTCACATTTCTAACACAAACATATTAACATAATTTACACACATTAGTTTGAAACATAGTACAGCTTATAGCATTGCAACCGCATAGGTTCAAAAACATCTTAACGCTACACGTTAAATGACATCCAAAACCATGTTACACGAAGTTAAAGTTGTACTGATATTACACACCATAAACACCAAAACATATGGGGCACGCCTTAGCTACACTGCTCGGAAAACACAGTTACCCTACTTAATCATCTGAGATTTCAATGATAATGGGAACTGTTGGTCCTTGCACCTTCTGATCTTCCTTCGTGTTCTCCTTCACAGGCAGACTGTCCAACTCTGATGCCTTCATAAGACTTGTTGTGACATTAAAGAACCTCATCCTTTTCTTTTCTCGGAGGCCACGGGTGAATGTACACCCATATTTCGCAACTTTTTCTTTCTGCCCGTTGAAGGACCTTCAACATACAGCCCTTCATCTTCATCGGAAGACAAATAAATCATAGGAACGACATACTTGCTTGTCACAGTATCTTCAGAACCGATTTTGGAACAAACAGCCATCTGTGAGAACTTGTTATCTAAACACAGCGTACAAAATGTTAGAAATTGGTAGTGTCATTAAAACACATTAGGGCATTGCTATTTATGTTATTTGGAGGAAGATGCATTCAACGTTATCACCAACTGGAATTAAATATGTGTCAATCAATGTTGTCTAATCAATCTTCCAAACTTGCTGTTTTAGGGTGCCTGCCTTCTGAAATTAAATCTTTAGCCAAATCTAACCTCATTTAATAGCACCTCACTACCTTAACTTATATTTCTCTGTGTCAGTTTTTCAATTTCAAAACTGTTGAAACATACAATGACTTTATAATGGAAATATATCACTGAAACATACACTAACTTTGTATAGAAATTTTGCATACCAAAGACAGGTCCTTTGCATGCCCAGGAGATCGAATGATGATGTCCATAGTCTTCTCCAACTGTCGTCCAATATGGTCGTCAAACGCTTTCACTTGTTCTTCTTCCAAAAGGGTGATTGGCATTGTCTTACTCACTGTAAACCAAGAAGTATGAATAAAGTTGTAGAAGGCAACAAAATACATAATACAAGATTCTCAATAAAAGTTACAATACATATAACTACTTTTCATACCTCGGGAATTGATAGAAGATGAACAGTAAATTCTCGAGTATCTAAAGACAAAAATCAGAGAAATCCCACATTCCTACATGATGGTACGCTGGATGAATTACATTACTTTATACATACACATCATGGGTTAACACAAGTACATTTGTAAGTAACAGTCGGTTACTACATCAGTCTACTGTTACAAAGAAATCATTGGTTCGTGAATAGTTCAATACCACGTCAAAACATAGCAGTACAACAGATACTTGTTTCCGCAAACTACTCGTCATCACTAACAGCCATGTCCTCAAGTATTTCTCCAATCTCCTCTACAACCTTCTCCATTTTTGCAGCATGGTTGCGTATCTCAACGGCTAAATCTCGTAACACCTTTACCAACTTCGCTGAATTCTTTGCACGCTTTGGTTTAGATGTGGAAGGTGTATTTGTTTTTTCACATGCACATTCTTTATGAGCGCGTGGGGCATTCATTGCTTCCAAATAGCAACTAAACGCATCTTCTGCTTCTTTTTTGGTATCAAACCCTTTATAGCAGGCTCCACTGAAACCACGTACTTGTTCGCTAGCTTCGCACCATTTTTCGTAGACACCGGGTTGTCGTCCAATAAAAACTACATATGATTTCGGCTGAAATGCACCACATTAAGTTAAACAAGGTTTTGTTATTTGCTACCCTATCACGAAAACATATCACAACAAAGAGCTTTAACAAGAGTAACACAAAGGATACCTTTTCCCTACCGATATAACATTAACATATTCAAACATTTACTTCAGCTTTGACAAAAAAAATTAAGGTGAGAAAAGGTAAGAAATACACCATTGTGGACTTCGACTAAGCGGTCGTACTACGATCAGTATGCCACGATTGTTGTCTCACGGTTATTCTACTGACCAAACTTCAAATCTGAAAGAATAATGTAAGCTTATCATAGGAGACTAAACCTCATTGCAGATTACCACGACATACAAACTTTGATCTACGACAAACAGTAATAATGATAACAGTCTCAATTGGTGTTCAACCTTCTGTAGGCAAAAAATACTCGGCAAAACCAGAACAACACTCATAAACATCGAAAATCATTACTACAAAATTTATTTATAACAAGAAATTAGAGTCTGGTTTCTCATACGGTCAACTCGATTGTTTCCCGGGCGGTTTAGTCCATCCTTCGTAACCTTAAACGACTTGTAACATGGAAATAAAGTTTTATATTGAAGTAGGCAAACATTCATTTTCCCAAAATACATAAATTAGTGTTGAATTTCCAAGTAAAGCTACGACTAATCCAACTCATGCCATCATCAAATTTGTCCATTACCATTTTTTTAGGATAAATAATAAAAACCTCTGCAGCCAACAACTTGTTAGAATCCTAGCCGTAATTGCTGTCTTTATAATAAATACAACACATAGAAGAAAAAAACATACACACGGGATGCAAATCCGAAGGCTGTTAAAGCCTCATCATAGTAACGAGGCTACGACTTATAAAATACCTTGAAGTTGCCAACTTTAGTGAATTTAAATCGAAGGCACAATTGAAAATGCAAATCAAGAATCGTATAAGGGAAGACTTTGGCCCAGTCATACTTACTTTAAACAATTGATTTGCATGAAATTGTAAATGAAAAATAAAGAACCTGGCGCGGAGATTTATTTGCTTCCAGAAACTCAATACTAGTAAGAGCAGATTAATTTCCAAGCAATTAAAACTGATGAAAACTTGCAACCACTCGGCAGCGACGAAAAACAAATTTCAATCTTTGACAAATTATAAAAACGAAGCCAAAAAAAAAAAAACAGGCGTCGAAAGGGGCTCCACAAAAACAGTGAAACGGGAAAAAATTAAGAGGAATCAGTATGAGATAGGATGTGAAATAAATGAACACAACCTATAATGACCTGCAAACGACAGTGTCGACGTGAATGCTTAAAAAAAATCAAACCTCAAAGTCGTAGAACACCATTTTCGTCGGCACGAGGAATTTACCGTAGCTCCGTCTATCACGGCTCGATCTGTGATGTATTCTCCGTAAACCAGAGGTTCGAAAAATCTCCGACGCAGTGAAGGGGCGTAGGAGAAACAAGATTGATTTTGGAAGGCAAGGTTGCAATCGCGACAAAACGGGGGATTTTGGCAATGTGATTAATGTTGCAAAGGGTATATCGGTAAAAGTATCATCTCAACCACATTTTAATCTATCCCTTTAAAAGTGAACCAAACACAAGTCTACAAATCCCACATATTAACTATCACACTTATATTTTTAAATTATCACTCAAACTATCTATCACGTCCTATCTACCGAGCGCAACCTTAGCGTAATTAAATTAACAGCGCAGTGGCGGCGCGATATCTACACCTGCAATGGAACTCAATTTCTCCGCCGATTGTCCTCCATTAGCCGCCATGGCTGCCGCGAAAATCGTCGGTATTTCTTTTACTGCCAATTCAACTCTTGCACCCGGCTCTACACCAACTCTTGACTTATCTAAGGGGTAATTCTTTTCTTTCTTATTGAAACTTTTAATGCAAATCTAAATTGCTCGCCTACAGCCTTAGACTACGTAAAATTATACATATTATTGTGATCTAGGTTTACGAGCAAGGGGGCGATGGTTTAGGGATCTGGTTCTTGATTCTTCTCGATTACAGGAACGGGCATGGATTATCAGGGTACTACCTAGTTGAATGTATTTGAAGATATAAATATTTATCTCAAATTCAGTAATTTTTTTGTTCAAACTCTTGTTTGAATGTGAATATGGCTAAACAAGTTCGAGATTTGGGTTGTTCATTAAACAAATGTACGGGAATATTGAAACACAATCCAGACTGGAGCGGGAGCCTTTTAGTTCTCTAACTCATTCAAGTCTATCCAATTTCTGCCTTTCGTATAGGATTTGATGGGACTAAAATAGGGCCTGTATCTAGCAACCTTTAGATGGAAATCCTGAGAAATCAACATATCGAAGTAGAATGTGTATTTCAAACTAATCAATTTTCTTTATTCATAACCATGGTGCTCTACCTTGGTTCTGGAATTTTTTAGCCATTTCATATTTTATCTAAAATATAGTAATATACCAAAAAGGAATGGTGGGCACATGCTAACCTAATGGATCTTTAGACAGAGGCTGCAAGGAGCTTATGTGATTCTGAAATATGTGGGTAGGACTGCCAGTTTTCCTGATTTCTATGAGAGGGATGCTTACCAAACATGCCAGGTTCCTTTTCTGAACAGTTTGCTGTTGAATGTGTTATTTATTTTAATTTAAGAAAGTAGATATTGACGCCTGTATTTTATCATATTCCTTGTTCTTTGGTAGAATAATATCCAATTTTAAAGATTGTGATTTCCTTTTTGTCATAGCTGTGGGATTTGGTATTGTTGACATTTATATATATTTGTGTGTTGTATTGCAGATTGATGAATGGCTAGACTACGCTCCTATCTTTGGTTCTGGATCTGATTTTGAGGGAGCATGCAGCTCAGTGGATGAATATTTGCTGGAACATACTTTCGTTGTAGGCAACAGTCTTTCGATTGCTGATGTAGCGATCTGGGCTGGTCTTGCAGGTGAACTTTCTGATCTTGCTTAATATAATTTGTGAAAGAAATTGGTGCAAATTTTTTTGACGTAAATAACGGTACTCCAGTTGCCACTTCTCTAATTCTTGCTCATGACTCCTGATACATTTCTTGCATCCTTATTTTTGTGTTATAGCTTGTTACCTATGTTCTATATATGGTACTGTACTTAGTTTTGAACCGATGATAATTGGCATCTTTTATATTTATTAGTATTTATTATGAAATCAAATTTGGATGTCTACAAATTGTCAAATTTGGGTGTCTACAAAATTGTCAAATTTGGATGTCTAATTATCAATGAAGTGGTTAGGACTTTATATTATTTTAATCATTTCATTTGCCTATAAATAGGTTTGTAATCTTCATTGTAAAAACACACAAAAATATACAAGTTCTCTCCCAATTCTCTTCTCACTAAATATAGAGAAATAATAATTTCCTATTAATATAAAATTAAGAGTTCATTTGGAGCACTTAAGGAGCAATTACGGATAAATTCAAGGTTATTACAAAGGTAATTATTTACTTTATTTTGTTAATGTTTCTTTTAATCTCTAATTACAAAAAGAAGTCGAAGATGATTCATTCAAGTATAATCGTTGTAATTATTTTGATAATTATACTTACTGGTCTTGTATTTACCGGCGAATATCCACCCCACGCTTTTTCATTTTTTCGTGATATGCTTGTGTTCGTAGTTTATCCGTTACTTTTCATTGTTGTACTAATGGATCTTAACTTATGATATATATTGTTAATCATCTCATCATTATTATATATAATTAATTTATTATTGTTGTTTTCATGGTATATAGATTTGATCATGTCGAATATTTTCAAGCTTGAATTTAGCGCTCTTGACATCTCCGGGAAAAATTATCTCTCGTGGATACTAGATGCTGAAATGCATCTAGATGCTATTAGCATAGGAGATACAATTAAAGAGGGAAATATCGAATCACCTCAAAATCGAGCAAAGGCTATGATCTTTATTCGTCATCATCTTCATGATGACTTGAAAACTGAATATTTGACAGTTAAAGATCCATATGAATTGTGGAAAAATTTGCAAGAAAGATATAGCCAATCAAAAAACGGTAATTCTTCCAAAAGCCCGATATGATTGGATGCATTTGCGCTTACAAGATTTTAAATCTGTAAGCGAGTACAATTCTGCCATATTTCGCATCAGTTCACAACTGAAGCTATGTGGAGAAAAAGTTACGGATGACGATCTATTAGAAAAAACATACTCCACATTTCATGCATCCAATGTTCTTCTGCAACAACAATATAGAGAAAAAGGATTCAAGAAATATTCTGAGTTGATTTCATGTTTGCTCGTGGCCGAGCAAAATAATGAATTGTTGATGAAAAATCATGAAATCCGACCTACTGGCTCCAATCCGTTCCCTGATGTGAATATGGCAGTACATGATGAAAAAGGTAATCAAAATAAGACCCACTTTAGTCGTAATCGTGGTCGTGGGCGTGGTCGTGGGCGTGGCCGTAATTATGGACGCGGTCGTGGACGTTTTAATCCATATGGCCGTGGACATGAAAAATCCCATGATCATAATGCTGGTAGCAGTTATAAAAATCAAAAGAATACCAGCAACCAAAAGTGGGGCAATGACCAAGACAGAAAGCAAAAGGCATGAGTCCACCGTGAAGACTTAAGTCAGCTCCCGACATTCCCAGCACACTTTGACGTTTCTGATTTCTTTGCAGGCGAGAATGGAAGAATCAATCATTTTGAGGGTGATGAAAATTATTAAAAGTTGTATTTGTTTATTTGTGGTTTTAAATTATGTTGTTGGTTTGTATTAAATATTTTATTATCATAATAAATGGATTACTCATTTTGCTTTATAAAATATTTATAGAATATGGATTTTGGACATGAAGTCGATTGTTGACAGTGCAACGACACATTCAATATTTAAAAGAGATAAATATTTCTCATATTTACAAATGAGAAAAAGTAATGTCAACACAATTTCTGGTAGCACAAGCATTATTGAAGGCTGTGGAAAAGCAAATATCATATAAATGGAGGGACATATTTTATAATCGATAATGCATTGTTCTCTCCCAAGTCTCAAAGAAATTTGTTAAGTTTTCAAGATATCCGACGAAATGAGTATCATATTGAGACTTTTAGCCAAGATGATAAAGAATATCTATTGATTACAAAAGAAGTGTCGGGAAAGAAATATATTGCTGAAAGATTACCGACCTTTACATCTGGCTTATATCACACTAAAATAAATGTAGTGGAAACAAATGTCACACTTGATCAGAAATTCATGGATATGAATAATTTTATACTGTGGCATGATCGATTGGGACATCCCGGCTCTACAATGATGCGAAAGATTATTGAGAATTCACAAGGGCATCAATTGAAGAACAAGAAAATTTTGAATTTTGGAGAATTCTCATGTGAAGCTTGTTCTCAAGGTAAAGTAATTACAAAACATTCACCAACTAAAGTTGGTATTGAATCACCTTCATTTTTAGAAAGAATACAAGGTGATATTTGTGGGCCTATTCATCCATCATGTGGACCGTTTAGATATTTTATGGTCTTAATTGATGCATCCACAAGATGGTCACATGTATGTTTACTATCATCTCGCAACTTGGCATTTGCAAAACTATTTCGTCTAAGAGCACAATTTCCAGAATATCCTATTAAGAAGATTCGTCTTGATAATGCTGGTGAATTCACATTCCGAACATTTAATGACTATTGTATGTCAATTGGGATAATTGTTGAACATCCAGTACCTCATGTTCATACACAAAATGGTTTAGCAGAATCATTCATTAAACATTTACAGTTAATAGCTAGACCAGTGATAATGAGGGCAAAACTCCCCACATCAATATGGGGACATGCTATTTTACACGCAGCAGCACTAAAACGCATCAGACCAACTAGTTACCATCAGTTCTCTACTCTGCAACTAGTTTTTGGCCATGAGCCTAATATTGCCCATTTAAAAATTTTTGGATGTGCTGTGTACGTTCCAATATGTTCACCACAACGCACTAAAATGGGTCCTCAAAGAAGAATGGGAATATATGTTGGATATGATTCCCCGTCGATTATCAAATATTTAGAGCCAATGACGGGAGATGTTTTCACGGCACGATTTGCTGATTGTCACTTTGATGAGACAAAGTTCCCAACATTAGGGGGAGAAAATATGAAATCACCAAGTGAATTAACTTGGAATGCACCACTTCATCAATTTGATTTCCGGACAAATGAATGTGAGAATGAAGTGCAAAGAATAGTGCATCTGTAAAATATTGCAAATAAATTACCTGATGCATTTAATGATGTAAAAAGAGTAACTAAATCGTATATACCGGATGCTAATGCTCCAGCACATATCGATATTCCTAAGGTACCATCAAACAATGAATCAAGTGCACGACTCAAACGTGGTAGATCGATTGGATCCAAAGATAAAAATCCACGAAAAAGAAAAGGAGCAAATACTTTTGATACTGGAGCAAATAATGTTAATGCTCATAATGAGATATCTAATCCATTGATTGATAAATCTGAAAATGTTGATGATCATTCCCCCGAAAAGGTTCAAATTGTTGAAAATGAAGAGATCTCGATAAATTATGTCAACACGGGGAAAAGATTTAATCGATCGGAAATTATTGTCGATAATAAGTTTGCCTATGTTGTGGCTAACGATGTTGTTAATGAAAATGATGATCCAGATCCTACATCTGTAGATGAATGTCGAAATCGACATGATTGGCCAAGTTGGAATAAAGCAATACAAGAAGAGCTAATTCATTAGCAAAACGTGAGGTCTTTGGACCTGTGGTACATACACCCAGAGGAGTAATTCCTGTGGGTTGTAAATGGATTTTTGTACGAAAACGAAATGAGAAAAACGAAGTGACTAGATATAAAGCTCGATTGGTAGCCCAAGGTTTTTCTCAACGACCTGGTATTGATTATGAAGGGACTTACTCTCCAGTGATGGATGCAATTACATTTCGATACCTTATTGGCATGACCATACAAGAAAAACTTGAAATGCGCCTTATGGATGTTATCACTGCATACTTATATGGAAAACTGGATAATGAAATTTACATGAGAATCCCCGAGGGATTTAAGATATCGGAAACATTTGGTCCAAATTATAGAAATGTTTGCTCCATTAAATTACAAAGATCCCTTTATGGATTAAAGCAATCCGGACGTATGTGGTACAAACGACTTAGTGACTATTTATTGCTAGAAGGATATAAAAATGATCCAATTTGTCCATGTATATTTATTAAAAGGAATGGATCAAAATTTGTCATTATTGCCGTATATGTTGATGATTTAAACATTATTGGAAGTTCTGAAGAACTTGAAAAGACAGTTGATATATTGAAAAAGGAATTTGAGATGAAAGATCTAGGCAAAACAAAATTTTGTCTTGGTCTACAAATTGAGCATCTTCATGATGGAATTTTAGTCCATCAATCAACTTATACACAAAGAATCTTGAAACGATTTTATATGGATAAAGCTCATCCATTAAGTTCACCAATGGTGGTTCGATCACTTGATACAACATAAGATATTTTTCGACCACATGATGAACAAGAAGAAATTTTTGGCCCAGATGTGCCATACCTAAGTGCTATTGGTGCATTGATGTATCTTGCAAATAGCACGAGACCAGACATATCATTTGCTGTAAATTTGTTGGCAAGATATAGTTCTTCTCCGACACGGAGGCATTGGAATGGCGTTAAACATATATTTAGATATCTTCGGGACACCTATGATTTGGGTTTATTTTATTCAAATACTTGTGAGTTGCAACTAACTGGGTATGCAGATGCTGGATATCTATCTGATCCACATAAAGGACGATCACAAACTGGGTATTTATTTACTTATGGTGGAACAGCAATTTCCTGGAGGTCTACAAAGCGAACTATGGTCGCTACTTCATCAAATCATGCAGAAATACTTGCAATCCATGAAGCTAGTAGAGAATGTGTATGGTTGAGATCAATGATTTACCATATCAAAAAAGAATGTGGTCTGTCTACAAGTAAAAGCTCAGCAACAATAATTTATGAAGATAACGCAACTTGCATTGCTCAGCTAAAGGAAGGATACATCAAAGGTGATAGGACGAAACACATATCCCCAAAATTCTTTTTCACACATGATTTGCAAAAGAAAGGTGATATTGAAGTTCAACAAATTCGCTCAAGTGAAAATTTGGCCGATCTTTTCACAAAATCATTGCCTACATCGACTTTTGAGAAATTGGTATACAAGATCGGAATGAGACGTCTAAAAGATTTCACATAATTCTTCAACAGGGGGAGAAAGTTTACGTAACTGCACTATTTTTTCCTTACTATGGTTTTATCCCACTGGGTTTTTCCTAGTAAGGTTTTTAACGAGGCAGTATCAAAACACGTAATAAGGACATCCAAAAGGGGGAGTATTATGAAATCAAATTTGGATGTCTACAAATTGTCAAATTTGGGTTTCTAAAAAATTGTCAAATTTGGATGTCTAATTATCAATTTAGGACTTTATATTATTTTAATCATTTCATTTGCCTATAAATAGGCTATTATTTACTTTTTTTTGTTAATGTTTCTTTTAATTTATAACATTATTCTTATTTTTTTCTCCATTCTGTTTTAATCTATGTTATACTTAATTGTCCACATGTTCATGTATACCATTTTTTGTCTTTAAGGAACTGGTTTGAGATGGGAAAGTTTGAGAAAATCTAAGAAGTACCAAAACCTTGTTCGGTGGTTTAACTCGATATTTGCTGAATATCATGATGTACTAAGCGAATTTCTTGCAACCTATATCGGGAGAAGAGGCTCTGGAAAACCAATACCATCGAAGTCAAAAGAGCCGCAAACTTCTAGTTCTGGATCCATTGCTAAGGAGAATGGTGTCCATGTGAATGGTGCATCAGGTAGCCGATCTGCTTTTGAGCTGGATCTCCCTGATGCTGAGGTTGGGAAAGTGAAGTTGCGTTTTGCACCAGAACCCAGTGGCTATCTTCATATAGGTCATTCAAAAGCGGCATTGTCGAACCAGTACTTTGCCGAACGATATAAAGGACAGCTGATTGTGAGATTTGATGACACAAACCCTGATAAGGAAAGTAGTGAGTTTGTGGATAATCTTCTTAAAGATATTGAAACCCTACGGATCAAATATGATGCTGTGACATATACCTCAGACTACTTTCCCCAACTCATGGAAATGGCTGAGAAATTGATCCGTGAGGGTAAGGCCTATGTTGATGATACTCCACGTGAGCAGATGAAGCAGGAAAGGATGGATGGTGTAGAATCAAGATGCAGAAATAACAGTGTGGAGGAGAATCTTAATTTGTGGAAAGAAATGATAGCTGGCTCAGAGAGGGGATTGATGTGCTGTTTACGAGGAAAGCTGGACATGCAGGACCCAAATAAATCACTTCGGGATCCAGTGTATTACCGCTGTAATTTGACACCTCATCACAGGATCGGATCTTTATACAAATTATATCCAACATATGACTTTTGTTGTCCGTTTGTTGATGCTGTGGAAGGTATCACACATGCTCTTCGATCAAGTGAATACCATGATAGAAATGACCAATATCATAGAATTCAATTGGATATGGGATTTAGAAAGGTCCATATATATGAATTTAGTAGGCTTAATATGGTGTACACACTTCTTAGTAAGCGCAAACTTCTGTGGTTTGTCCAAAATGGCAAGGTTGAAGGATGGGATGATCCTCGTTTTCCTACAGTTCAAGGAATAATACGCAGGGGCCTGAAGATTGAAGCACTGATACAATTCATCTTGGAACAGGTAAGCCTATTTTTTTCTGATTTATAAAACTGCTGGAGCATTCATTGGCTAATCGCAAAACACTAAAAGCTGGTACGAATTGTCCTGCACACTTATGCAATCAAACAAGTTTGTGATGATTCCAAGAAGGTCATAATTGAATGTGTGTTTATGCATCTGTTTGCCTGTTGACCTACATCCGAAGTTCCAAAGTTTGTCTAGTTTCATATGGGCATGATGGGTTGGAGAGAATCTCTAGGTGGTCATGCTTGTCATGTGACAGCCATATCATAACAGTGTTCATTCTTTGTCTTCTTTGTATTGGTTAGGGGGCCTCCAAGAATCTAAATCTCATGGAATGGGACAAACTCTGGGCAATCAATAAGAAGATTATTGATCCCATATGTCCCAGGTATACTGCCGTGGTTGAAAAACGTGTATTGCTGATTCTAACTGATGGTCCCAGTAATCCCTTCGTGCGAGTTTTGCCCAAACACAAGAAATATGAAGGTGCTGGAGAGAAGGCCGTGACTTATTCAAATAAAATATGGATAGACTATGCTGATGCGGAATCGATCTCTGTGGATGAGGAAGTGACTTTAAAAGATTGGGGCAATGCAATTGTGAAGGAAATCAAGAAAGACCAAAACGGCGTCATAAGTCAGCTTGTGGGAGTATTGAATCTCAAAGGAAATTTTAAGGCAACAAAATTGAAGCTCACATGGCTTCCAGATTCCAATGAGCTCGTCAGATTAACGGTAGTAGAATTTGGCTATCTCATTACAAAGAAAAAGGTTACTTTTTCAAAGCTTTCCTTCATAATCCTAACTTTAATGGTTCTTATCAATTCTTTGGGTTTGTTTCTTTAACTGATTCCTGTTTATAATCACCACAGCTCGAGGAAGACGAAGAATTCACTGACGTGCTCAATCCCTGTACGAGGAAGGAGACACTGGCACTTGGAGAATCTGATATGCGGAACTTGAAGCGCGGAGACATAATACAGCTAGAGAGGAAAGGCTATTACAGATGTGACGTCCCTTTGGTTCGTCCTTCGAAACCAATTGTCTTGTTCGCAATTCCGGATGGTAAGCAGCAATCCGCAAGTTAGTATCAAAGCGTTTCTTTGTATCTTAATTTGTTATGTGGAAACGGCTTACTAGAGAATCTATTATTTCTAACATTTGAAACTAATTTTGTTATCTGAATGCATTAAGTGTCTGTTGTTTTTCTCCTTTCGATTAGCATGAACTCAACTGAAAACGGATGGGCAATTGCCAAGTACGGTTGCTATAAAAGTTACTGACATTATGAATGTATTTGTTTCTTTTTTTAAGAACTTAATTGCTGGAAATGTAGGTTCGATTTGTGCCCATAAAGTACCATTAAAAGTTTCAGAATGTTGGAATAGTTGTTCGATGATAGATTTTAAGTAGGAGAACTGAAAAATAAAATTATATTTTTGGAAATTACGTCTTATACAGGGACTGTGCGTAGCATCTTTCTACTTGCAACTCAATCTTCGACTCAAATTAGTCTTTAATCGTACGCTGAGGCAGCCTCTTTAAAGCCAAATTTTCGATTTCTTTTTGAATTAAATTGAAAATTTTTCATTTGTTTTATTTTCGATAATCACAATTTCGATTTGCTCCGATTATTCTTCTATTTGATATAACCAAACATTTTCACCTTGGGTTCGGTCAAGTAAGCAAATGAGTCATCTTCTCTTAGTACTTCGGGGTCGTGATATGGAGAAATGATTTGAATTTATGTTAGATGGCGGCAGATGTGTTTAGCATGATCACGTCGATGCTTAAGTTAGATAATGACTCAAGCATAGAAATGTGAATGTGATCAAACAATACGGAGTAAAGCAATGTGTGAAATATGAGGCATATCTAACATATTTATAGGAATACGAGAGCTCTCTTTACTTTGTTGGAGTCACAAATCATACATGGTAAGTTTCCTTAAAACTCTCTATTTGTTATCATATTTGATCTCGATCACAAGATTCATGGAATTTTTTCTTATTTTGTGCATATTCCATATTTATAGCTTCTCATTGTTAGGCCCTCGAGCTGAGGCATTACGGTTCCGAAGTCATCGACTAGGGGTAAGTTATGCATCATGAAATATTGTATATTCATGAGGTATGCATGCCCAAGACTGGGGATAAGTTATGTCGAGAAACGTACTATGTTCGGGAGGTATGCATGTCTGAACATTTCAGCTGGGGTCCCGAAGAGAAAAATGATAGCTTGGGAAGACCGGACCAAACTTGAGGGTATCAATAGTACTTTCAGCCGGTCTAAATGAAATATTGAAATTTACTATTTCACTAAGATTTGGTTGGGACCCATTATTTCCCAATTTGTATTTTTTAGAAATGGCAATCAATGTGATGTCATTCGATAGTCGTTGATTATTTAATTTAAGCAGTCACGATTTCTTGTCGGCTCACTTCCGATGCGATAGTTTGGATTCCCGAAGTGAACTGAGCCGTTTGATGTTAAATGAGATCTGACGGCTATATCAATCCCGGTCTCATATAAATGAGTTTTAGTTCATTTTACTTTCACTTTTTTACAGTGTCATTAGTATGCCAAAATCTCTAGCGATCCCTAAGCTAACCCGACCTCCTTTTTCCCCGATATCACTCAATACTTTCCTCAATCACTTAGTAAGTATTTATAACAATTAGATAAATATGTCATCCATTATGAGCAAGTTGTTCAGGAGTTAATTGATTTCGTAGATTCCCCTTTTGACTTATGGTAGAGAGTCTCAATGTCTGAAAACCCGTGGAAGAAGCTAGTCCAAATCAATTCAGATGAGGCAAGACTGACTGCCGTGCGATGACTTGGTATGAAGTTAAGGCCTTGGTCCTCAAGGAGTCGGACATATCCCTAACTAGGGAGAGATGGGGTATGTGTCCGATGCCTTCGAGGTGCTCCTCCCTGAGGTCGAAAATCGGGATAATCTTCCCCCACCGGATAGTTTTCTGTATGAATCATAAGTATGGGTCTTAGGTTCCTCATTATTAAGTTCATTTAGCGTGTCTGTGGTCACTAAACGATCAGTCATCACCTGTCTTGAACTCCTATAGCTCTCTGTTAGCCTTAGTGATTTTGCTTAAATTCTTGAGCTCCGATCTCCACCCCTCTGCTCTGCAAATTGACTCATAAAAAGCAAAACATGTCTGGAACTTTTATATTTGCATTAAGTCTGAGCTCGGGTTTATCGGGGATAACTCGAGTTTACATTATGGGTGAATGAGCTGATATTTTTTTGTTAAGTGCAATGTCAATGATGAGGGAGGCTTGGCATTGAGACATGACCTGGACAGAGAATGTGTTGAAGCGAGCCGCTTCTATTCTTGCTCGGGAGTACGACTCTATCTAGTCAATATGAGTGTAAAGTGCTTCCATGCACAAAAGCTGGTCAAAGACGACCTTCCCTGCCATTTTGGGTTGTGCGGAAGCTAGTCGAGGTAGAGGGGGACTTAGGTATAACTGTCCTTTCCACACTAACTTTTCTTACGTCTTTTGTTATTATCCCCCGATAACTAACACACCTTTTTTTTGCCAGGTGATAGGATGACGGAGTCCGAAATGTTGACGACTTTGAAGGAGAAGAGAGAGGGGGTCGAGGAGTCCTCGAGTTCCGCTGCGGTGCCAAAGCAAGAGAAAAGACTACCTCGTGGGTCGAGGAGCGACCCTGGAAAAAACTTTTACTGGAGCCTGCTCCCATGGTGATCCTGGAGACCTCGGAACCAAAGGAGATGACTCTTCCCAATTTTATCCCCAAGCGAGTGACTAAGGAGGTGTTGTCACTGGGGTTCCCTGACCACAGGGTTTCTTTTGTCTCCCGACCTTTCGGTCCAGCTGCCCTAAGCTTCATGCAACACCTTGTGTCTGAAGAGGACCTTGTTGTGGTTGTTTGACTTCTGACATAGCTGCTCGGAGGGCCATGTCCCATTGCGTTATGTAGGTAATTCTTTTATCCCGAGCTCACTTTTCCCTCTGTAAACGTATATAGATGCTCATTCTTCTTTTCTTGCTGGCCTTGGTATGGGGTGGTGAGGTGTCTAACCGCATCACGTGAGCTCGGGAAATGGCTGCTTCATCGAGGAATTCTATGGATGATGTGCTCGGTCGTCATAGAGAGTAGATGGAGCAATTCAATGAGTTCCGAGCCCGACGTGATGAGGATAGGAGATCCTTCCTTCATAAGCTAGAGGCTACCCGATCTCAGGTGCAACTATCCGAGTGCCGAGCTCAACATTCTGAGGACAAGGCACGACAGTTCAGGGACAAGGCTGCTAAGTTACAGGAGGAGGTCGTCCTCATCCTCCAACTCAAATAACAGAGACCTCTTCTCCTCGTCCCTCTAGGTGCGCATCTCCTCGAACTGTCCCATTAGCTGGTCATGACAACTCGACACCCCGTCCATAGATCTTCTAGTCAAGATGACGTCGTCATGAGCTATAATCAGGCGGTTAGTTGCCTCCCCCCAACCCCCCCCCCCCCCCGCCAAGCCATGGCCTGCACAAGTAACATATCAGTACTTAAAAACATATATGAAGATTGATTTATATACTTTTCAAGGCAGCAAGTACCTGCCTAAAGTGAAGGCCAGGGCCTCGAGGACGCTAGCTCGGAAGTTTTCCATGCCAGCTTGAGGTCTTTATCCAGGACTAGGTGGCGAATGAACTCCAGAGATACCCAGCCCTTCAGCGGGTTTCTCCTTGGGAATAGACTTCCCCAGGGAAATCGGCTTGGACACTAGGATCTCTAACTCCCTCTACTTTTGCGGTCTCTCCTCCTCAGGAGTCAGAGCCCTCCTCTTTCCTTTCCCCTTGCTTGGGGACTTATGAGAGCTTTGGGTCCCCTCGGTCCTCGACCTCCTTTACTTCATAGACTTAATTATCTCCACCTTGCTCATCCCGTCGACTGCAAAATAGAGAAATATAAGCCTTAGCAGATAAAAAATACATAGGGCAGAATAAAGTACAAGGGGGAAGCTCGGTACCTAAATCCTCTTCTAGCTCAACCCTTTTCTTGCTGAACCTAAAATGACAGTGAAGGTCCTCCTTGACCAACTCCCGTGCATTGAAGCAATTTATGCTCATGGTGGCTAGAAAGTTAGTTAGGTTAGGGGCTTGGTCGGTGGTGGGTGGAGATTGGGTGTAAGCACTATCACACCAGACCATATCGCAACATCAAGGATCTCGCTCCTAACACTATGGTTGACAAAAAGGTACCAACTCATCCATCCCTTATGGGAACTCGGTTTCCCGCCTATGAACACGAGCTCCGTCTTGTTGGAAACATGAAACTTTCCAGGTCCTAACTTCTTGACCTGGATGAGTTGCATCAGGGTATAGGTTGAGAGAGGAATTTCGAAAAATTTGAGCAAAAATCTTAAGGATAAGAGAAAACTATATGAGTTCGGAGCTAGTTGACTAAAGCTAACCTCAAGGTGGTTACATAACCCTACTCTGGAATGAGGGATGGGAAATCTAAGACCCATATCGATCTGGTTGATGTAAAAGTTGTGGAACCCTGGGGTGGACGGTGAGCTCAGTCCCCCATGTCGGGGACGATTTCTTCACACCTACTGGACATCCAGATTTCTCCACAATCGTAGGATGTCCGCCTCACCGAGGGTCGAAGCCTTAATTTCGTACCAAGGACACCATGAGGAGGCGAGCTCGGCCTCATCACGAGCTATTCTCGCCAACCTCACTCTACAGGCCTATTGGGCGGTCGGGGTACCTCCTCCCCACTACGCGAACCCAAGGTCGAAGGAGATCTAAGGATTCTGCCAATTTCCTAACAGCACTATTATCGAGGGACGACATATTTACGGTGTAAGAGGGAACTAAACACTTACGAGTTTGAAAGAGTAGGTTGAGAAAAAGCATAGGCTGCTCGAGTGCTCGGGAATAAAAGGATATTTTGAAAGAGTTTCAGTACGGTGAAAAAGTGAAAGTGGGTGAATAGGAGGAGTTACCTATTTATAGGAAATCGGGAGCCACCATTGTCGTCAGATCTCCTCCACAACAAACAGCTCATATCATCATTGGAATTCCAATCTTTACCTCGAGTATCGAGCTGGAATCCACCAGGACCGTCTGATCTCGCTTAATCAACGGCAGCAAGGCGAAGTCCCACGGATCATGGTTTTCCTCAGAAAGCACAAATAGTGCTTGGGTCCCAACCAAGAGTCTGCATGGTCCTAAAATTCAAATTCTTCATCTAGGACCCGTCGGGGGATACTCTTGATACCTCATATAAATACCTCGGAACCTGAGATCCGAGCACTCCAACAAGTCTCACCCCAGGATGCCAAGGCCCAAACATGTGTCCGAGCACCCGAGCACACTCCAAACCCCCTCCTCTGATATTCCAGTGCACTGGTCACCTCAGGATGCCAAGGCCCAAACATGTGTCCAGCCACGGGTACATATTGAATTATTCCCGTATCAAGAAGTCATGCCGGTAATCTCACCTTGAGATGTGTTCAACACAGTCATATCACCAGGTGTAAGACTCACTAGTTGAAATGCTTGCAATAATGGCTCGCCCCTCTATAAAGCTCAGTTACGCTTCACGCTGTACTCACTTACTATTTATTTTCGACTACCCGACCTAACTTAAGCATCTCGATGGACTTCTTCAGAAACATTTCCGATACCCTTGAACTTGTCTGTGTTTGCGGATCATCAAGTGAAGCACACCTCCATTCGCCCAATTTTCACATTTCTCGAGGTACGAGCTCCCGACCTCCGACCTAGTGACAACTAATTGGTCTCGAGGTACGAGCTCCCGACCTCCAACCTAGTGACAACTAATCGGTCGAGAAAAAGTTCGGATACATAAAAATTATTAGTTTGATAAGGGGTCATTCCATTACTATTAAAATGATTTAACTTTGATTATGACTACCATAATTGTAATAATTGAGGGTAATTGAAACTATATTTTCTAAAACAAAAACAAAAAAAGAAAAACACTAAAACTCATCATTATACAATTTTGTTTCTCTCTATTGGGTAGATTCTTAATTATATAGTAATAGGCATATGTTAATATATAGTCACATTAATTTGTGTCTAGCTCGATCATTTAAAATAAATTAACAAGCCATATATAATGTAGAGAGACAAGTGAGTCAAACTAACATTCAAGTAGGTCATTAGCGATTCAGTCAAAACTCGACTAAATAGTTTGAATATTTTTCAAGTAGAGTCCGAGTTTGAACCGTTTGTACTCAGAGTAGCTCACGAGTTAATCAAGTACTAACAACATATATATTTTTATTTAAAAGAATGAAAAAAGAGGGATATTTTCAATTCATGCTCAAGCTTGACTAAAGTCAAGACTCGTGTTAGAATTCAGACTTTTGAACTTTTCAAGTTCAAGCACACAATACCACTATTGATTCCGAGTAGCATGGTCTGTATAAATGCCTAACAAATTCTCAACTGAGTCATGATTATATTCGTTGTTTCGAAGTTAGCTTCCTCTCTGGCACATTAACGAAGAAAATCATGTTCTGACTAGAATACGATACTCACTATTTGTTAAGGATAAGCCTGTATCATTACTTTCTCTAGCGTTTTGACTCAGATTTATAATACTTTGAGCTAAAAATAATACATATTTTTTTTATGGAGTTGTACTGTTGTACTGCAACAATAAAATCTACCTTAGGTTTAGAAAATGATTGGTTCTCCAGCTATTGAAATCATTTTTAAAAAGGTATCTATAAAGTTCCACAAACCCATGCATTCCGTTAACGTCAACGGGTTCTGTTTCTTTTTTTTTTTTTTTTTTTTCTTTTTTGCACTTTTCTCACAAAGGAATATAAGCATTCACATTGATCATCGTAAAACTGGGAAACTTATGGTTCAGTTTCGTACATTTGACATGTGTCTCGCTTCGGTTCTAAATATTTGGCTTTCCACATTGAGCCCTAAATGTTTCAAATTTTTGGCAGAGTTAATCTATCCTTCAATAAATGGTTAAAAGTAATGAGAAAAAGACTAAGTTCATTTTGGCCCCTTAAAGCTTTGATCCCAGATATTTTGCTGTTCCCAGTTTAGTCTTAAAACATTTAAAAAATTTAGACTGGGTTTTATTGGTTAAAAATAAGAGTTTCAAATTCATCCTTTTTTTTTGTCCGAATCAATTAAGATTTTGTGTAGAACTGCAGCTTCAAGTTGCGCAACCTGCACTTGATATATCCATTTACGAGTTTAAAGTTCTTATTGCCACGTCTCTGCTCCAATAAGAACTATGGTACCTCCTATAGTCTCGTCCCTAAAAACATACCAATGAAAATTAACATAAAATCCAACCAAATAACAACAAATTTCTGGGAAACGTTAAGAAAAAAAAAGAAATTCTAAATCTAAAAAGTTCAAGAATGCCCGAATCCAAAAATAGGAAAATGGGGTTGTCGTGCGAGAGAGGAAGTCGGGCATACTGCCAAAGATTAGTTATGTGCAACAAAGTCGAATTTATTTCAAGGTTGAACCAAATTTCCTAACGTGGTGACAGCGAGAAAGAAAACAAATCATCCCTACCGGAATTGATTTGGAAATAGAGCACTTGTTTTGGGTTTTAGGGCGCGAGACTCACATTCATACCCACTGTTAGTTAACCATTAAGTTAGTGGTTAAATTGAGATCGTAGGAATATTTGGAACCAAACTGGAATAGGGAGGTAAAAACCTGCGGCGAACTAGGTCTTTTCTCAATACATACAAGAGCTTTAACGGTTAAAGTAATAGAATAACCAACTTGGTCAATATTTGTAAATGTTTAGAACTATAATACATTTGGAATCATATCGAGAAAGGGGTCAAATATGGAAAGAAGTTTTTCCAAGATATGCTCACTTTTTCTTAAAAACTCATATTTGTCAAATTTGTGGTTTCGCAATTTTTTTTTTATTTTCTTTTTGCGAAAAATTGAAATACAATACATTTGATGATGAATACCTCTAACGGGTCCATATACAGGGGCGAAACATAGTATGGGCTAGCCTGAGCTCTGATTTCGAAGCCCATATATATATATATATATATATATATATGCAAATATGCAATTTTGATATGATGGGCACCCAACATGGGCACCAGACTGACGTGGCAACATCTGAAAGTGTCACGTCAGCCTGGTGTCCACATGATGCCCATGTTGGGTGTCCACCATATCATTTCTATATATATATAATATATCCATACTTTCATGTGAAATAAAAAAAAAAAAAAAAACCAGCCCCCAGCCCCCTCCCCTGGTTTCGCCCATGTAATGGACCATATACATATATTTTTCTTACTTTAGTGAAATGCTATCTCGCGCGTTAAACTCCAAGTTATAAAATTTTGTGTATTAGAGTTAAATACGTTGGCTTATTTGAAAAAAAGAAAAAGAAAAAAAGATTTGATCAAAGCGGTTACTATTAGTCTAGCTCTCTTTTGCTTTATAATAATATTAATTAATAGTATATACATGGATATCACAAGCGTGACATGGAAGAATAAACCTTTTATCAATTTGTATATTTTTTTTATAAAATTCCTTATTTATTGAAACTTGTGGATGAAACGAAAGAAACAGTCTAGGGATGTAAATCTGAAGTTTAGGCGATGGGACGCAAAGAAAATTAATTGAAAAATCAATGCTCTGATTTGGATAGCTGATCTATATGAAAATTTAGCACAGTAAATAAAATCGATGAATTTAGACGAAGTCTTGTGATTCCGGAAATCGCCTTATTGTTGAGATACTGTGTTTTTAATCTTTGAGATATTATAGAAAGTTTTAATAATAAAATTTGGCCCCACCAACGTATCATTTAAGCTAAATGATATAAGGATCCATATTTTCTTCAGAAAAAAATGCTATATATATAAAAAGGGTTACACATTCCTTAAAAATTAAAAACTATCACCAATTATATCTTTAGAAGAGTTATCGATTGAAATGAACTTGTTATGGTTTTACAATTTAATGTAGCATATAACCGTGATCCTAATTCTCGTTGCAAACTACAACTTAGCTTTTACTTTAGTAGTTTCTAGTTATTATTAGTTAGAACCTTTATGTGGAATTTTATTGGTGGTATTACATAATTTAGTCATGAAGTATCCTTATGTCAATCGGTTGAACCTGTTAACAGCCATAAACGTAACCCAAGGGGAAAAAAAACACCAAATGGACTAAATATTGGAATAAACCATTTTGAAAGTATTAATCATCAAGGCTTGTCATATCTGCAATTAATGCCAAAAATATCAGCCACTTGCGCATTGCCCACTGCCAGCTTGCTCATTGCCTATTACATTTCGACAAACCTGTCATGATAGCTTTGCCTTGGATAATAAATGACCAAAAATATCTACAAAATAATTAGTGATATAAACACCAAGTACAAGTTTATCATTGTTAAATATAAAAATTCAAAGTTTTGGTGTAATAATTACCTCTTAAAAAAATCGTTCAAATCAGATCAAATCATTCAATAAAGTTTTGTCGGATAAGAGTTATGTTGGATAAGAACAACTCGGTTTTAAAACAGAGCTTAAAATGGTTTGGAGAACAACTCAGTTTTAGAACAGAGCTTAGAATGGTTTGGAGAACAGATCAGTTCAAAAGTCAATAGTTAAGAAGAACAACTCAGATCAGAATAAAATTGCATATCAGATCAACTTGAGTTCTTATTCCAAAAAAGAACATATCAGATTAGTTTGGAGCTTCGTTTGATAGTCGGTTTATAGCAGAGTTTGAGGTATTGACTTGCGACAACCTTTATAATCGTTGAACAACTCAAGAAACTAACCAGCATTTGTCAGAGTTGTAAATGTACAAAGATTTCTTGTTTTAAGCAAATGGAATGTGCATTGCAAACTCAGTATGAGCATTCATTGCTCATTAATGACTTAAAGACAATCATACAAGGATTCATCGTCTGAGTCTACTAAAAATTTTATTACTGTTTGAACCGAAGACTATATAGGGAGTGATGTTTTGAATTGATATTTACAACATCATCAAGGAAGAAATCGAGCAAACAATCAACCTAGCTTACAAGCTTTTGAAACCAAACTCAAACTTTCAGAAGATCATTTGTCCTTTATTTCTTGTTGATCTTATGTAATTATTTCAGCTTTGAGCTAAAAGTGTTGATCTTGCATTCTATTGAACATTTGTAGAAAGCCATAGAACTATTCGGAATAACAACATCTGTGCTGTTATCAAAAGAGAATTTTCACATCAGGTGTTTTTTGATTGACCAATTTAGGATATGATGTATCTTATTCAAAGTCTTCTAGTGAAATACTTTCCATATCGGAAGAAGGAAAAATGTAGAAGCTTGACTTCGAACTTTCAGAAACAAATTCTTTCTCTCATTTGATTTGCTTTAATTACACATATAGTTTTTTTTCACTTTTCAATTACGCTCATTTTGCATAATTTATCTTATTGCTTAAGAGATGACCTCGACTAAGTTCTGATATCAGTTGGTAACTCAACTTGTTAGGACCCGGAAGCTGGTGTCGTGAGCTCTCACACAGCTCAGACACCATTTCATGGATCAAAATCACAGATTACGTGCTTTATAAAAGATTTTAAAGGAACTGCACGCAATAGAAAAACAGCATATCACGCCTAATCTGGATCAGCATGGAGCAGCGCTGCGTGCTGGTCCAGATCGCGTGCGATCATATCTGTGAAACCATGAGCTGCAATAGCTCTGGTTCTTGAAAGGTTTTTGAATCGAATTAGATCAGGTATGATTACAAATCATGTGGAAAGGAACCCAAAATTTTCTCTGAAAATTAAAAGCTTAAAGATTGGTTTTAAAATATGTATGCGTGGATGCAATACGCTGTAAACAGAAAGCTTTAAAGAAGGACAAACACAGGAATTTCTTTCTGGAAGTTCGGAGCTCAATATCCTACGTCTCCCCTTCTTCCATTGCTGGAAGGATAAGCTAGAAGATTTAATCTTACAGCACTCTGTACAGACCCGATCCAACAGTCTGCAAGCTGCGAGAACTCCTAGACTCTGCTGCACACCAGCTCGCACCATGTGTGACTTGTTAACACTTCTTTTACGTCTCAATGAGAAGACTACAATGGTTTGTATGTGTGATTCACTCATCTATTCTATTAAGCTCATATCTCGTATATGTGAGTGAATCTGTGTGTGAGAAATATACAATGTAAGCTCACTCTCTCTTGTTTTCTCACACACTGGGAAGTGCTTCTATAAATCTGATATTTTCATCTTCTTCCCATGTTGTGCAGTCGACTAAGGATTCGACGTTTAATCTCTCGGCCTATGCACCAACTCACATGGGCAATAGCTCAGCTTGTACACCAACTGCCATCTGAGTGTACAAGCTCTCGACTATTGCACATGCACTGCTCTCTGATTTTCTCTCGTGCATCTCTTTCCTTGCTCTTGTTCTTAGTCTCTGTATATAAAAAGCCTCTGTGCAAATCAATTCGTTGGACACAAGTTCCTATCCGTTGAAAAGGCTTCTGTAAAGTTCTGACATAGTTGTACCTTGTCTCATTTATCATTTAATGTGTTTGTAGGCTTTGTTGACTTTGAACATTATTCATTAATGCGTTGCAGCCTTTGTTGACTTTGAGCATGTGAATACTGCACCTCATGTTGACAAGACAAAGCGAATCAGCTTGAACTAACAGTATTCGCATACACTTGTGTTCAAAATGCTTTGCTATGATCTGATCTGGTCTCGTCGAAGCTTTGATCGCTGAGCTGTTCGCTTCTTATCTGATCTGCTCTTGTTCACATCTGCTCTAAGATGATTCGACTCTCTGTTGGCTCTTTCTGTGCTGTTCTGTTCTGTTCTATGCTCTGAGCTGATTTGATACTCGTTGCAATTCAAATCTGATCTGAACCTGCGCTTTAACTGATCTGAGCTGATTCTGATCTGTTTTGATCTGAGCTGATCTGTTCTAATCTCTGAATTGATCTAAGTTGATCTGAACTGTTCTGTGCTGCACTTTGTAACTGAGCTCAGTTCTTCTTATAATGTACATCTGATCTGATCCGTTGAACTGTAAGCTGAAATTTGATCTGCACTTGATCTCTGAACTGAACGCTGTTCTCCCGAGCTGATCGAGCTTGACGGTCCTTAGATGGATCAACTTGGATGTCCTCTACTGGACCAGTTTGGGCACCCCTACTGTTCCAGCTTGGACATCTCCTCAATATGCACAGTTCGTCGCTATCATCTCGCATCTGTTCTGCTACAGTGCTCTTCTTATTCGACACATAGCTGATCTCTGAACCAGCTTGCATCTGATCCGAACCAGCTTTGGTCTGCGCACTTGATTAAAACGTTAGAAACATAATAGCAGGTTTTGTGTGTATCAAAATTAAGATCTGAGCTGTTACACAGATCCAACATAACTGATTTGCAAAAACTTTGAAATCACAATATTTCAAAATGAGTTTATTCACCCCTCCCTCTAAAGTTCATGCTCATATTTTCAATCCTATCAAGTGGCATCAGAGCAGGAAAACTCAGTTCTTGAACAAATCTTTACAAATACATTCATATTATCTATGACATATTTTCACAAAACCCCCATAAAAGATTATGATGACTGGAAGATTCGCATGCAGACACATCTGGCAGCGCTGGATGATGACATGTAATTTGTCATCAACGAGGGGCCGATGTAGATTCTGTAGGTGAATACATACATAGAAATATCAGATGGGCTCAGAATATGGTTGAGAAGACAATATATGAATCAAACTATCTTTATCTATGTAAAACTATCTTTATTTATGAAATTCGTATTCTTATATGGCATTCTTTATCTTTATTATTATGATTACAATTGTTGGATAAAGACCTTGAATGCACTATAGTGTATGTTAGATGTGATAGTGAATTTTATGGCTATCATGAAACACATCTAATAGTCACTGTGTATTCTAAGTTGGTTCCTGGTCGCTTGAGACTAGCAACTGCGAGGCAAAGTATCACGTTTCATTGGTAGGGAACATACTGATGTTCTGAGCATACAGATGGATAGTGACCTAGTGATCTATCAAACTACCCTCGTTCGGACTTCCAAGTGGTTATCATTTATCGAGTGGATTAACTCCGATGTCTTGGTTGTGCAGATTAGTCCTCATTACTCGAAACGTCATTGAGACTCTACATGATAGGTGCCTCACTTTGACCCGTTTATCGACTCAGTTGGGGTAATCAAGTGGCGGGATTGGGTGAGGTCCCGATGCATGTAGGAGCCGATGATTCATTGTCTAGGATTCACAGCTCGCCCTTGTGCATGGATATCCGTGCATGCACATCTGAGGATATAATAGTGTGACAAATATCTGACCAGAGTACTAGATGTATTTTAGGTAAATGGCTTTACCTAATAGCACATGTGATGTCACTATTGATCTCTAAGATGTATGCATGGCTAAATCTCTAGCGACTCACGATTTACAAATGGTCGTTGATTCGATCGAAATATTTGAGCTGAGAGGACCGTACTGTACGGTAACCATGGCCAACATGTTCTTGCAGGCACTATCAGCGATACCTAGGGGATCATGGGGCGATGTTGTTAGACGCTTTACCATGTCCTATGGGTAAGTCCGAAAATGTGTTTTAGAAGTCACAAAGAGTTGTGAGCCCACGGCTAGCTGTATCCCTGAACAATTGAGGGTCACACAAGTATTGGTTTCCCAATTCTTGTACGGAAATTGTGTTCGTTTTATTGAGTATAGTAGGAGGAAGGATAGAAGTATGACTTCCTATAATTAGCTGGGTAAGTATGACTTTCCTTAAAGCTGACATGGGCCTAACTGCTATTTTAGATTAGGTGGTTTGAAAAATTGTTTTCACATCATAATGTTCAGTTTTGTAAACTGCGAAGATCGGTTCGATCTGATCGTCGATCAAAATTATGATGAAGCCACAACGATGAACTTGAAACCAATGTTCAAAGCATGGCCTAACCTGGGCCCATTAACCTGGTTTAAGCCCATGAAAAATCTATAAGTAGGGGCCTTAGGATATTCATTTATTCGTACCAAGTTGTGCTGACAACTCTCCCCTTCAGCTTTCTCTTCCCCTCTCGCCTCCTCCTTCCTCCGCCGTCGCGCCCGTCGCCAATGCCGTCGCCGTCGTCTTTGGAATTCATTTTGATCGTCTCGGCATGGAAATTCCATTCCTAGAACTTTTGCTGATTTTCTAGTGCAAATCAGCAAAGGAATTGAGATTCCGGTCGTGGACCGGATTAGGCGTTGATCAACCGTTCAACCGTTGAAGGTCCATATCCCTCGTAGACTGGTTGGGCTAGGCGCCTAGTCGCCCAAAGTAAATTCCTAAACATCCTATGTATGTTTAGATTCAGATTTCGTGTATTGACCATTCCGAGACTGTTCAAAAATTTTAAACTTCCGTTGTGCCCCGGAAGTGGGATCTGGATCTATGGCTGCGCCAATAGTGGTATCAGAGCTTTAGGCTCGGATCTGTCAATACATGATTTCCGCCAAATTGCATCAGAATCTCGTTTTTCAAAAAAAAAAATTCCCGAAGCTGCCTCGCAGCCATCTCGCCGCACGTCGTGCACCTACTACGCGCACATATCGCACAGGAAGGGCGCACGTCGCACGTGCACGTTTCGGCATGCGTTGCACGCCTGTCGCGCACGCCACACGCTCACGTCTCGTTGGCCGTTACCCGTGCATGCACGTCGTGTACGGGGATGCATGCACCCGCCGCCCTGCCTGCCCGAGCTGGCCCAGCAGCAGGCTGCCACCCGTGCCCGCACCCACTGCGCGCATATCGCTGCACGTATCGCACGGGCAGGGCGCACTTCACACGTTCACGTTTCGGCATGCGTTGCGTGCCTGTCGCGCACGCCACACGCTCACGTCTCGTTGGCTGCTACCCGTGCATGCACGTCGTGCACGGGGCTGCACGCACCCGCCGCTCTGCCTCCGCGAGCTGGCCCAGCAGCATGCCTCAACCCGTGTGCGCACTATGCGCAGGGGTGCTGCACGCGTGCGACGGTGCTGGGGCGGCGATGCAGCGGTGAATTTTGATCCCTAGGTTTTTTCGGGCCTGTCTCGGGCGGTCCGACGTGTTTTTGGGCCGATAATTGCTATCGGGCTTTTTGGTTGGACCCAAATTATTTTTGAAAAATTTTGAGATGTTGGACCTAAAATTGTTTTAAGCCCAAATTTATTTGATGCAATTAAAATAACAAAATATGATTTTATTTATAAAATAGATTTAATATTTAAAATATAATTTTTTTTGTATAAAAGCAAATTTGATTTGTTTATTTTATTTATTCAATTAATTGGATTAATTGAATAAATAATATTGTTTGGAATGATTGAGATCCATGCCCAATATGTTAGGTGTATACTAGGTTTTACATTGTTTAGTTTTAATATTGTTGAAATAATATCAAAGTGGGCCTGGTTTATAGCCCGTTCCCACCCCTTTTAAATATATCCCTATTTGTCATGGATATTTAAATGTAAATATTAGACTTAGTGGGAGATAATTTTGAAGATGGTGGAGATGATGATCAAAGATATTAAAGACAGAAAACATGTAAAACTGGAATCTTAGGTAATAGGATTGCATTTGCATATTGCATATCACCTAGGATTGGACCTAGATCTGTGCTTGGCAACCACGGATCGCATAGCTCTCGGCTATCGATCATCCCTATTATATATGTGATATATATCTGTTTATTCGTGAATTTTAAATTTGATTTAAAATTATTGAGAACAAATTTCAAAATTAAAATCTCTCATTTTAAATTTTATTTAAAATTTATATCAAGATTAAAAGTTTCATGATTAAATTAAAGGAACTTAGTTTATTGATAATTATGAGGACGTGTGACAATACGTAATCTAAGAGAGTCCTTCACAGACCGACTCAAAAATGGCTTGTATCGGCTGGGCTCACCGATGGGCATTGCTTTGTCTTAGGAAGTTGAGTTTTAAGTAGTTCTTAGCCCCTCCAATAATCTGGAAGCACTCTTAGAGAAAAAACAAGAGTTTATTCGATAAGATCATGAGGCTAAGGGAACTTAAATATTGTTTAAAATTTTCTACCTTCCATCAATTCGTCGATACTACCGCATACATAACCCGACTCATATTATTGAGGGTATTCTACATGCCGGAAAGATATGCACTCCATCGACACTTGCTATGAGTTCGATGGAACACCCATGACGTTGCTCATACTATTGGGGACGTTATGGCGAACGTCCATTACAACTAAACATTGATGGGTCATCTTGACACGTGATAGTAATCGACGTCATATTATTGGACCCTTACTGGACGTGAGGTAAACACATAGAGGTTGCACCTGTTCCATTTGGTCTCTACCTTTTAAGGATCATGGTTGGCTGATATTATTCGGGACAGTGATTTCTTAATTGGATTCTATGTACCCACTAAGGAAACTGGCTTTTTCAATTTGATTAGAGGGTGGTGAAATTGTTAATATAGTGTGAGAGTAATTCATAAAACTAAATGATCATGTTTTATATCTTACCGTTTTTCATGAATAGTCTGTAACACATGTTTGTTTTTCCTTTCAGTATAAACTTCTATATATCATGTCTTCGATTAAGAATCCACTTGCTGATATACTGGATAGCAACAAGTTCAATGGCACTAACTACCAAGATTGGTTTCGAAATCTCAAGATTGTCTTGGCTTCGGAGAAGCTTCTCTATACGCTAGAGAAGAGCCATCCGAAGGAGATCCCTACCAATGCCAGTCCTGAGGAGCTGACAAAATTGGAAAAATGGTGGGACGACGAGCTTAAAGCTCGGTGCTACATTATGGCTTCCATGTCCAACGAACTGCAGCGGCGATTGGAGGAGACGGGGTATGCTGCTGCCATACACCTTCACCTCAAGGAGCTATATGGGGAGAACTCTCGGACGGATAGGCTCACCACTTTCAAGAGCTCATGAAGATCCGCATGCGCGAGGGGACTTCGCTCTTCGAGCATGTGGTCCGTATGATTGGGCTCATTGAAAAGCTAGTGGGCCTCGAAATCTCGCTTCCACATGAGCTGTCTGTGGATTTGCTTCTCCTCTCCCTCCCTGCTGTATTCGACCCGTTTGTGGTCAACTTCAATATGAACAAGCTGGATGGCACCCTTGAAGAGATGGTAAAATGCTTGTCGTGTTTGAGGGGAGCATAAAGAGGGACAAACACGTCCTTCTTTTGGGTTCTTCTTCATATGCGAAGAAGGGGCCCAAACGCAAGGGTAAGAAGCGTTCTGCCCCTGCGAAGGAGGAGAAGCCCACCAAGAAGCCCAAGGCAAGGGCTCTGAAGCCGAACAAGTCTGAGGATGTTTGCCACCATTGCCACAAGCCTGGACACTGGAGGAGAAACTGTCGGGATTACCTCGAGCAGTTGCGAACTGCAAAATGTATATTCTACATTGAAATAAATATATCTCTTAACTCAACTTATTTGGTACTTGATATCGGATGTGGATCTCATATCTGCAATGACTTGCAGGTAATGACAAGAAGTCGATGTCTTAGGGAGGGTGAGACCCACTTGAGGCTTGGAAACGGAGCAAGGGTTGCGGCCGTAGCAATAGGAGATATACATTTATTTCTTCATTCAAATTTTAATTGTTATTGAGAGATGTTTTTGTTCCCGAATTAATAAAGAACATTATTTTCGTTTCTATGCTTGATAGTGATGGATATTCTTGTCATTTTTGCTAATTCGATTTGAAATATTTACATGAATGAATGTTTAATTGGAATTGGGGAACGTGAAAATTGATCTATTCAACTTAAAATTGAGAGAGGCTCCAACTCACGATGTGGAAACACATACAACAACAATCAAAAGGAAATACAATAGTATAAACACGGCACAACTTTGGCATGCTAGGCTAGGTGATATTTCCTTAAATAGGATGAACAAATTGGTTAGGAGCGACATGTTTAATATGTCTGATATTAACTCCTTACCAACTTGTGATTCTTGTCTCAAAGGAAAAATGACAAAATTTCCCTTCAAGGGCAAGCCTGAACGTGCTCAAGACCTATTGGATTTGATCCATACTGATGTGTGTGGCCCGCTTAGCATTGGTCTAAGTCCGATCACACCTACTTCATCACCTTTAACCAATAATTACTCTAGGTATGGGTACTTGTACTTATTGAAGCACAAGTCTGAATCCTTTGAAAGGTTCAAGGAGTTCAAGGCTGAAGTTGAAAATCATCTAAAAAAAAGTATTAAAACACCTCGATCCGACCAAGGTGGAGAATACTTGTGTGCCGAATTTTAAGACTTTCTTAAGAAAATGAGTTTCTCTCACATTGGACCCCTCCGGCCACACCACAACTCAATGGTGTAGAGGAGCATCGTAATCGAACCTTGATGGACATGGTTTTGATCTATGATGAGTTTCACTAAACTTCTGCCTCGTTTTGGGGCTCTGCGCTCGAAACGACTGTAATTTTGTTGAACAATGTCCACACCAAAGCAGTGGATAAAATTCCATATGAGATATGGATGGGCAATGTTAGGCCACGTGCGCTAATACAATAATTAGTCACAAATATGCGGAAGCATCATAAAAATATGGACTAAAAATTTCCAACAATGGGCCTGATCCAATATCATTCAAAATACATTCAAACTTAAAATAAGAGTTAACTCAAAACTCAAATAACAACATTCAATAACACAACACATGATCCCCAACATAAATAAAGGCACAGGACATCCCCTGGCTCAATATAACTATAAATACACTGGGACTCAAATCAGAAAGGGGATCAACCAGCTGAAGCTCCACTCTGTCCAGATTGGTTACCTGAGGAACCTGCCAAAGCCAATACAGACCAAGGCAGCCCAAAACAGGGAAAATAAACGAGGTCAAACCTCAGTATGAAGATCACAATAAAAGAATCTATCATATCAGACAATGCCATATCTCAATAGTGCAATGCATGAAAAAGGGCTACCAAGAATCATCGGTAGGCAAACATATAAGCACAACGACTCAAATGTGAGACCTGGAATTGTATAAGATTAATTGTTGGATTAATCGGTTTTAAGAATTCTGGAATTTCTCGTAATTTTGGTATTTTGAGTTAGAAATTGGTCGGTGGTGAAATTCAGTCGCAACACATATTTGGAATCACAGGAGATCAAAACTCTGTCGTTTAGCGTTTGGTGAAGTCTGTCAGCAGTTAGCATTTAGGCGTTGCGTTGTGTTGGGAACCAGCAGCAACACTTACGTGGATTTCAGCAGAGAGCGCTAAGGAACTTGGAAACGGCGACGTTTTGTGAGGTATCGGTTTGGTGATATCTGTTAGCAGCAAGTTCTTGTAGCGGGTGCAAAACGCCGTCGTTTGGATTAGTGGAGGCAACGTCGTTTTGGTTAGCGCTAAGGGGATCAGCCGTGGCATGTGTTTAGTTCAGCAGATTTGCTGACGTGTGCGAAGCTACGTCGTTTTGGGAATTCAGCAGTTGGTGTGTTTCCCTTTAGTAGCGATCAGCTGTTGGGTTATGCGACGCCGTTTTAATTAGTTGAAACGCAGTGTTTTGAGTATCAGCTGGTAGTTGCGCTATACGTTTACTGTTGAGATCTGATGCGCTATTTCATCCAGCTGCTGGTTTAGATGATCAGCTGTCGACAGATATGGTGACGTATTCTATGCGACGTCGTTTTGTTAAGTTGATGCGACACCGTTTTGTCTAGCGTTGTTTGTAAGATTCATCTGTTGATTTGTTTTGCGAAAGCTGATTGTGTCAACAGCAATGCCTGCTGGTTAGTTTATTGTGTTGTCGACTGGTTTTGTCGGCGGAGTTGTTCTTGCTGGTGAGAAGCTTATATATATATTGGGAGACTTAGTCTTCGACTAGATATCAGATTCTATACTTAGCTATATTTTCTCCCGATTGGTGTTCTTCGCTTCGAACCCTAGAGCACTGTTCACCGCAGTATTTCTCCGGCGAATTCCCGTCGTTTCGGCCACCGTTTGTCATGATTGAGGTAGCGTTGGACTCCTCTCGAAAAGCTCTTTCATCTCATACCAATTTTGGAGGCTGTCGTTGGCTGGAGCAAAAGCACAAAGTTGCTGTTTTCGTGCGTGTATTTCGCTGTTCAGGTAGCCGTTAGTTTTAGTTGTTGAAATATTGTTCCTAGCCTTGAATTAAGCTTCCTGTTAAGTTGTGTTGAGGGAATTGAGCACTGGTTGAGTGTATGACTCCCAGCCGTGAGTTCTGTAGATGGCCGTGAGTTTTGTTGTCTAATGCCTGAGATCTTGCGTATGTTTAGCAGGTTGGCTTCAGATCTCTCGAGGCTTGAATTGTGGTAATTTTTGCACGAATCAGGTACGGATTTTGAGCTTGTGATAGCTTGGAAGTTGCGTGAGGTATAATGTGAGGCTGCTGGGATGTGGTGAGAGATCTTGCGTATGTTTAGCAGGTTGGCTTCAGATCTCTCGAGGCTTGAATTGTGGTAATTTTTGCACGAATCAGGTACGGATTTTGAGCTTGTGATAGCTTGGAAGTTGCGTGAGGTATAATGTGAGGCTGCTGGGATGTGGTGAACATGGCTGTGTATTGCTTGCTGTGCATCGGTGTTTATGCTAGCTGTTTTATGTGAATTGCATACACGAATTTGTCATATTTCAGATCCCTTGCTTCGTATCATGTTGTATTGTTGTTGTTTGATTCTTACCAGGATGCGAGGGCGAGCGGCAATACCACACTCTCATCTCTCTGCTGGGATCTGTTAGCCACCATGCGCCGAGTGGTTAACTACCACAGTTCATGGGCGAGGCAACGACAGGTTGAGTTGTTTGATGCATCTGGTATTCGAGTGTAGTGTCAAGGCGAGTGGCTCATTACCACACTTTGAACACACCCCGTGGCCACTGTTTGTTGCAGATTCGATGGAGCTATGTTTGAGTCCTTGGCTCCCTTTCCGGTTGTAGCCTCAGCGGTTGTTCAATGTCTCATGCATAACATCTGCATTTTATCTTATGTTTTTCTTTAACTGTTTCAGTTGCTCTCCGTACTGGGGTTTGACCCCATGTCCCTCTAGGGCTTGGTTGTTTTCCTTTCCTATTGTGTTGTTCAGGTTTTCCAGGTTATTCAGCTGGTCGTGGTGCTGACCCAACTAGAGGTGCCCCAGGAGGTGGTTAGAGTATCCCAGTAGCATATAGCATATTTATATGTATCAGTATTGTTAGCTAGGGGATGCCCTGTGCTTTTGGATGTATCTTGTGATATTCGGTTGTGGTTGTTACTAGGTGTCTGATACATGTTATGCTGTATTGGTTGTTGTGGGCGTGTAACCTTTGTTTTGTTGGTTGTTGTTAAACTGGGATTACTTTGAGTATCGTACTATTTTTAATTATATCGTTTTAAACCGTCAGGCCAAAAAGCAAAAATTTTACCCGTATTTTAGTAGCTTCCGCTTGTGTTTATGTGATTTTACTCTATTGTGAGAACGAGGCCTGACATTTTTGGTATCAGAGCTTAAGCTGGGATAAGCTCGATTTACGAGGCCTGTTTGGTATCAGAGCTTAAGCTGGGATAAGCTCGATTTCTTTGATCACACTTGAGTCTAGGCACAGTGTCGTGTGTTGCATTGCATGGACTTATGTGCTTATGTGATGCTTGTTGTTGTGATATCTATGCTGTATCTATTCTCTGTGCCTTATCCTGTTGAGTGTATTCATAGATGCCGCCTAGACGTCGTGGTAGAGGTAGGGGGCAGTTTGAGGAATCGACAGGATATAAC
>KQ991601.1:356240-366373 GCA_001598015.1 Dorcoceras hygrometricum
TCCCTACCAATGAAACATGGTACTTCGCATCGCATATACTAGTCTCGAACTCGGGCGGCCTTATCCTCGTTTTGACGGCCCAATCGACTAGGAACATGTTCAGAATACACAGCGACTATTAGATGTGTTTCATGATAGCCGTCATACCCACTATCACATCTAACATACGCTTTAGTGTAATCTAGGTCTTTACTCAACACAATTGTAAATCATTACACACATAATGAAAGTAAAGAATGCCATATAGAAGAATGCGAATATCATATATAAAGATCGTTTGTACAAGAGTCAATGAAAACCCACATGCCACAAGTTGGCTAGTTGGGCATCTACTCTAACACTTTGTTCTCATCTTCAAGCTGATCTTCTTCTGGAGCATCTTCTATATCTGCGCCTCTTTTTGTCTGCAGCTGAGCTTGTTCTGTTCTTTCCTGCTCTTCGATCTGGTTCGAGGCTCCATCTTTG
This sequence comes from Dorcoceras hygrometricum, assembly GCA_001598015.1. Lineage (NCBI taxonomy): Eukaryota > Viridiplantae > Streptophyta > Magnoliopsida > Lamiales > Gesneriaceae > Dorcoceras > Dorcoceras hygrometricum. Next base: position 356,706 of record KQ991601.1, read on the forward strand.
CTCCATTCCCAGCTGATCACCAACCAGCTGGTTGATATATCTGTGAGATCAAGATTCTCACAGATATCATAAGGCCAGCTGGTTTGTCTGCTCCCGGCTGGTCTCCTTAGCTTCAAGCTGGTTTGTCCTTAACCAGCTGGGCTCTATTCTTCTCATCACGAGCCCTTAGTGTGCTTGCTTGTTCTCTTGATCCATTCGGACACCTCTTCCAATCCTTCGGCAAGCACACCTTTCCTTCACTGATTGGACTACAGTCCAACACCAGTGAATATATCACATCTTCTTTGGGATATGATAACCAGTAGTCTTCCCAAGGACTAAGATCCATAAGATGAACTGGTTACAAGAGCATTCTGTGATCAGACCTGCACTTGATCACTGCTCTTGTATACGGCTCTGCACTTGAACACTTCTCTTGTACACTGCACTTGATCTGCGCTTGAGCCGTTCTCCACTATATCATTATGTGCTTCAATTATGCTCTTCAGTTCTGCTCTTGATTCTGCGCTTGAACTTCTCTTCATACTCTGCTCTTGATCTTCGTGCTGCTCCAACATCAAGCTGATGAACCAGCTTGATGTTCCTTTACTTCTGGAAGTAAACTGCCAAACCAGCTTGGGCGTCCCCTTACTGTTCCAGTAGATATCTTCGACCAGTAGTCCAGCTCAGGTTCACTGTCCTAGCTTGGATATCTTCACATCTACTCCAGTCTAAGCAAGGCTGCGCGTGTCAAGTAGAGCGTTAGTACAATAGACGCAGATTTTGTGTGAATCAAAACTTAGATTCTGATCTGTAAAACAGATCCAACAATCTCCCCCTTTTGATCAACAGCAAATCTGGATAAACATATGCATGTATGTTTATGCTGAAAATATTTCTCCCCCTTTTTGTGGGAATCAAAAAGAGTTTGAAACCTTATCTCCCCCTTAAAGTTTAAAACAAAACTCCCCCTCAACAAAAAATGGGGTAGTTTTATTTTCGAAATAAAAATTATTTTATGCACAAGGAGACAGTTTGTCGAAATCTTTGTGTATGCATGAGATTTGTAGACAAAGTCTATGCTACTCGAAATTTCTCATACATATAGACCAGAGGAGCATCAAGAAGTATGCCTCCCCCTATCCATATGCTGAGGTTTGAAAACTTAAAAATTTTGTAGCACAGACAGGCTTACGAACGGATATCAGAGCATAAACTGTTTAACAACATTTTCGAAGAAAATGCACTATTCAAGAACAACCTGCTCTGATACCACTTGTTGGATCGATTTAAGCGAGACCCTCTGTTAAAGTGCAATGACTAGTTATTCGATCAATAACCAGTGCTAGTGGGTGTAACCAGATCGAATGACAAGACGTAGGTTCAGCCAGAAGTTGAAGTCGGGTTCGTAAAGATCAAGCTGGTTTCAGCTGAAAGTTGAAACCAGCCCGATATAAGGCGAGCGCTAAACATGCCAGTTCCAGTTGGAAGACTAGAACCAGCTCGACACTTCGGACGAACGATCTGGTTAACTTAACTTGAGCCGCAATGGCTCAGTTTTCTTGAATACTTTGTGCACCGAGATACAGATTGAGTAATGTAAATAAAACATGCGGTAATAACTCAAACTGCACTCTATCGTTCGAAGCCCAATTAAACAGTTATAAACGCGTAATCAAATATGTGATGCGTATAAATGTAAATACTGAAAACAGTAAAGAAAGATACGCTGAATTTGTTTCTGGAAGTTTGGAGCTCAATCTCCCACATCTCCCCTTCTTCCGCCATGGGAAGGATCCACTAGAAGACTTTTATTACAACGACCCCCGCTGCAACCCACTCCTACGACCTGAAACCGCAAGAACTCCTAGCTTCTTCTCATTGCAGACCAGCCCGCAAGCTGTGTGACTAACTTCACTTCTTTAACGCCTCAGTGAGAAAGGCTACAAAGACTTGTTTAACATCTCTGTCCAAAGACTAAACACACTACTTTAACGTCTCAGTGCGAAAGACAACTATACTTATTTAACGTCTCTGTCCAAAGACTACAATGGAGAGTATTTGAATCACATTCACTCTTTATCTATTTCGCTCAACTCTAGAATATGAGTGAATGTGTGTGTGTGAGATTTACATTGTAAGCACAATCTCTCAATAAATTAAATCTCACACGCTCTAGGAAGTGCTCTTGGTTTGAGCTGGTTTTCTGCTATCTCCCCAGATCAAGTGTTGTGCGTCTTCAAGTGTTTTCTTTTCGGATTTGCACAACACACTCTCACTGTTATGGCGCATGTTTCTTCTGTTTCATTGCGCCTGTATATAAAGCCTCTGCCTGGATTTATCCGTTGGACACAAAGTTGTAGCCGTTCTGAAAAGTCTTCTGACGCATATGTACTTTGTGTCCTTTGGCTTTTAATGTGTTGCAGGCTTTATATGACTTGAGCTCTTTTCGTCGGCACTTCTGCAGCCTTTGATCACTTCGAGCTCTGTTTTCTTGTACCTGATGTGGACAAGACAAAACAAACCAGTTTGAACCAACAAATTTGGTCTTCGTAAGATTATTCAAACTGCTTTGTTTGACCAGATTGATTTGTCTGGATCTGTCCTTCAGCTGGTTTCTCTGTCAAGCCGGTTTCTTTATTAGCTCCTGCAGAGCTCTCTCCTTCTCCTCACCATCTTTTTTGTTCTCATCTTCAAGCTGATCTTCTTCTGGAGCAGCTTCTATATCTGCGCCTCTTTTTGTCTGCAGCTGATCTTGTTCTGTTCTTTCCTGCTCTTCGAGCTGGTTCGAGGCTCCAGCTTTGCTCCATTCCCAGCTGATCACCAACCAGCTGGTTGATATATCTGTGAGATCAAGCTTCTCACAGATATCATAAGGTCAGCTGGTTTGTCTGCTCCCGACTGGTCTCCTTAGCTTCAATATGGTTTTTCCTTAACCAGCTGGGCTCTATTATTCTCGTCACAAGCCCTTAGTGTGCTTGCTTGTTCTCTTTATCCATTCGGACACCTCTTCCAATCCTTCGGCAAGCACACCTTTCCTTCACTGATTGGACTACAGTCCAACACCAGTGAATATATCCTATCTTCTTTGGGATATGATAACTAGTTTAGATTCAGTCTTGCCAAGGACTAAGATCCATAAGATGAACTGGTTACAAGAGAATTCTGTGATCAGACCTGCACTTGATCACTGCTCTTGTATACGGCTCTGCACTTGAACACTTCTCTTGTACACTGCACTTGATCTGCGCTTGAGCCGTTCTCCACTACATCATTATGCGCTTCAATTATGCTCTTAGTTCTGCTCTTGATTCTGCGCTTGAACTTCTCTTCATACTCTGCGCTTGATCTTCGTGCTGCTCCAACATCAAGCTGATGAACCAGCTTGATGTTCCCTGTACTTCTGGAAGTAAACTGCCGAACCAGCTTGGGCATCCCCTTACTGTTCCAGCTAGATATCATCGAGTCCAGCTCAGGCGTCCCTTCACTGTCCTAGCTTGGATATCTTCACGTCTATTCCAGTCTAAGCAAGGCTGCACACGTCAAGTAGAGCGTTAGTATAATAGATGCAGATTTTGTGTGAATCAAAACTTAGATTCTGATATGTAAAACAGATCCAACAGATACTGAATCTCACACTCAAAATCCTTCAGCAGCTCCATCCAGCGGCGTTGCCTCATATTCAAATCTGACAGCGTGAAGATATGTTTCAAACTCTTGTGGTCGGTGTACACCACAAATTGTTCATCATACAAATAGTGACGCCAAATCTTCAAGACAAACACTATCGCAGCCAACTCAAGATCATGAACGGGGTATCTCGCCTCATGGGGCTTCAACTGTCGAGATGCATAGGCTATCAAAAACCCGTTCTGCATCAACACGCATCCTAAACCACTTAGAGAAGCATCAGAGCAAACTACAAAACCTTCAGAACCCGAAGGCAAAGCTAACACAGGAGCAGTAGTCAACTTCTCCTTAAGCAACTGGATACTCGACTCACACTCATCAGTCCAAACAAACTTCCTATCTTTCTGGGTTAACTGAGTCATCGGCCTAGCTATCGAAGAGAACTTCTCAATAAAACGCCTATAATAGCCAGCCAAACCCAAGAAACTACGGATCTCAGAAATATTCCTAGGTCACTCCCAGTTAAGAACTGCTTCGACCTTACTCGGATCCATGGAAATTCCTTGCGCTGAAATGACATGACCCAAAAAGACAACTCTATCCAGCAGAATTCACACTTGCTGAATTTCGCATATAGCTGTGAGTCTCTCAGTTTCTGCAAAACCAATCTCAAGTGCTCTTTATGCTCTCTGAAGTTCTTCGAATACACCAGGATGTCATCTATGAAGACAATCACAAAACGATCTATATACTCACTGAAGACGCGATTCATCAAAGCCATGAAGACAGCAGGAGCATTCGTCAATCCAAAAGGCATCACAAAAAACTCATAATGCCCAAATCTAGTCCTGAAAGCCGTCTTCGCAACATCAGCGTCCCTGATCCGCAACTGATGATAACCAGACCGCAGATCAATCTTGGAGTATACAGCATATCCCTGCAACTGATCAAACAAGTCATCAATCCTCGGCAATGGATACTTGTTCTTAATCGTCGCTTTGTTCAGCTGCCGAAAATCCACACACATCCTCATAGATCCATCCTTCTTCTTCACGAAAAGAATCGGAGCTCCCCAGGGCGACATACTCGGTCTAATGAAGCCCTTCTCTAACAGATCACGCAACTTCTCTTTGATTTCCTTCAACTCAGCTGGCGCCAACCGGTACGGAGCTCTAGAAATCGAGGCTGTCCCTGGCACAACTCTATACTGAAGTCAATCTCTCTTCTCGGAGGGAATCCAAGAATCTCATCCGGAAACACGTCAGGAAACTCTCGAGCAATCAGAACATCGCTCAACTCTACTCGTGATACTCGGGAAACATCCAAGGCATAGATCATAAACCCTGAATTCTCTAGCGACAACAAACTAAACATCTCCATGGCAGACACAAAAGGAATCTTAGGTCGCGAATCAGCACCATAGAAATCCCATTTCTCTCCAGATTCAGGCCTAAATCTCACTTCACCATGAAAACAATCCTCCGTCGCTTTATACTGGACAACACGTCCATTACCAAAATACAATCAAAATCTCTAATCTCAAGGACAATCAGATTAGTCACTAACACATGCTCATCAAACCTAAGCGCATAATCCAACACCACCTCACGAGACAACAAACTCACGCCAATAGGGGTAGATATGGAGACAACATCACACAGTGGGGAAGAACTCAACCCACACCCAAACACAAACAACTTAGAAATAAAGGAGTGTGATGCTCTAGTATCAAACAAAACTCGTGCAGGAAAATCAAAGATAGCACAAGTACCTGTAATAATCCTTTCAGGCATATCAGCAGCTTGCTCACTCGTCAAGGCGTTCACCTAGGCCTGCTGGGGTCCCGGAAACTGAGATCTCGAAGATCCACCAAACCTAGACGGTTCACGGGGTTGGAATCCAGAACGTTGGGACTGAGCAAAAGGTTGCGGTCAAAGGGCATCGAGAGCCATCCCGACAAAGACCCTCCGATGGTTAAGTCAGCTGGGGTGATTGAGAGTATACAGATAATGTAGATAATGAGTCTGCTGAATGTGTTGTAAAATGAGAAATACCTGAGTATTTATAGGAGAGCCAAGTGGTTGCGTGTTGTACAACCTGGGTAATCATGAGCAGGGATGAGTTTAGCTGACATCACGTGTATGCTACCCCACCACCACGCAGGGATGTGTCTTGCAGCTTTGTCAGTGCACTAATGTTAAGATAAAATTTATTAGTTTTGATGATAATAAAATAAGACCAAGGAATGACATTAAGCCTTCGCAGAAGTTTTCAGAAGTCGTGACGTCATCCCAGTGTTTTGAAGTTTTCAGAAGTCGTGACGTCATCTCAGTGTTTTGAAGTTTTCAGAAGTCGTGATGTCATCTCAGTGTATTGAAGTTCAGAAGTCGTGACGTCATATAAGTGGATTGAAGGTTTCTAAGTCTCGAAAGATTCTGAGCGCTAAGCGTTGACATCTGAGTTGACCTTGCGAAGCATTCAGAACTGAGTAGAATTTATTATTCAGAGATTCAGTCTTTGTTGTCAGGTCGATGTTTTGAAACATATTTGGCTTTTTGGATCAGTTCAGATTTCAGGAATAGTGTATTCAGACGTGAGCTACAGTGGAAGATCTTTTGTTGGAAGCATAGTTGGTTCAGTTCGAGTATTTTTTGTGAACAGTATCTATTCAGTTATCTCAGATCTCAGTACTTCAGAAGTGGATGTATTCAGTTTTTGGATAAAGCTACTTTCAATCATAAGTGACTTATAGGGAACGAAGATTCAGATTTTGGGATATTTGTATATCGAAATAGTATCAGTTGTTACATTCAGTAGTTGCATTTCAGATGTTGATACATTCAGATGTGACAACTACGTTTACTCAAATCAGTGTTAAGATAGTCATCTTCTTCAAGAAAGAAAGAACTGTGTTAACGAAAAGAGATTTCAGGCACAAAAGACGAACCGATTCAAACACGATCATATATTCAAATTGGAAAGAATCAATGGTTGCGATTGGATCGTACATATGCCTGGAATTAAGGAGACAATGTCAGAGATATTTTGGGCGATTGTACACAGTATACTGAGGACGTTATACGACGATTGCTCAAAAATGGATATACGACAATTTGGCCCCGATGAAGCACAGATTACCATTTGGTGGAGCAGAATATACGGTTGTATGATGAATCTATGTTAAAAAAGGATTTTGTTTCCTTAGGCGAAATTTAATGACGGTTGAGATCAAAGGGTATAAAAGACTGAAGAATTCAAATTGAGAAGTCTTCTGCTAATTCAAAAAGACACTCTGCCAATTCTCTGTCTCTCATCTATTCTACGAGCTTATTGTTTATCGACGCTATCTTTCAAAAGCTCACACAGTCACTGGAAAAGACATTATTGCTAAATATTTTGAAGTCCAGTGCTTTCAATCTCGAAGAACAATTTTCTTAGTTTCTTGATAGCTTAATCTTCGAGATATCATCTTTTGGTTCACCTTTATGAATCAAGTTTCATAGTATAGAAACCAGAAGATTTACAGTCTCAATAGTTGTGTATTTCACTGTAATATCATTTTGAGTCTGTAACGAACTGGCTTTGTGAAGCAGTTTTAAAAATCTCATTACTTGTATTCAGCAACTGCTTCTGCTTGTTGATTGGAGTTGCTAGGAGTTCATATTGAGCGAGGCTCGGTGACTGGGAGGTTACAGAGGCTGTAAATATCAAACTCTTCTAGTGGATCCTTCCTGAATAAGGAAGAAGGGGAGACATAGAATTTGATATCCGAACTTTCATAAACAAACTCTCGACCTTATACTTTTACTTTACTGCATTTATTTATCATTACACTGTTCACAGATTGATCGACTTTATTCCGTACATTATTTGTTAGTCGAGAAATCTGATTTTAGATTGAGATACCTTAAATATGGTAACTCGGATTTAAGTTAAGCAGGACGCTTGTAAAAACTGTTTTAAAGGTTTCAAAAATTTAAAATCCCAAAGGAGTTCATTCAACCCCCCCTTCCTGAACTCCTAAGGCTGTTTTTCGATCCTATTGATCCTATCAACTAATCATGAGTTATTCAAGAGGGCCAAGTTGTTTTGATAGGTCACTATAACATTAGACCTCTTGCCTTGAGGTCATGTAGGCACACCGGTGCTCGTGCAGACTCATCACACTTCAAGGTCCCGAGGTGCACTCTCGGGTCAAGAGGTCTTCCTGCAAGAGGTGAGGGCTTCCTCGGGGTAGGAGATCTTCCTGGAAGAGCTGAGGTCTTCCTGCAAGAGCTCTCCCTGGAAGAGCTGAGGTCTTCCTGCATGAGGTCTTCCTGGAAGAGCTGAGGTCTTCCTGGAAGAGCTGAGGTCTTCCTGCAGGAGGTATTCCTGCACGAGGTGTTCTTAGAAGAGCTGAGGTCTTCCTGTAGGAGTTGTTCCTGGAAGAGCTGAGGTCTTCCTGCATGAGGTCTTCCTGGAAGAGCTGAGGTCTTCCTGCAAGAGCTCTCCCTGAGGAAGATCTCAGCTCTTCCAAAAGACCTCAGCTCTTCCAGGAACACCTCCTGCAGTAATACCTCAGCTCTTCCAGGAAGACCTCAACTCTTTTAGGGAGACCTCTTTCAGGAAGACTTCAGCTCTTCCAGGAAGTTCTCCTGCCCCGAGGAAGCCCTCACCTCTTGAGGAAGACCTCTTGACCAGAGAGTGCACCTCGGGACCTCGAAGTGTGACGAGTCAGCACGAGCACCGGTCTGCCAACATGATCTCAAGGCAATAGGTCTGCTATGATAGTGACCTATCACAACAACTTGACCCTCTTGAATAACTCATGATTAGTGCACTGACAAAGCTGCAAGACCCATCCCTGTGTACAGGTGATGGGATAGCATACACGTGATGTCTGCTAAACTCATACCTACTCCATGATTACCCAGGTAGTACAACACGCAACCCCTTGGCTCTCCTATAATACCCATGTATTTCTCATTTTACAACACATTCAGCAGACTCATTCTCTGCATTATGTTTACACTTTCGATCACGCGAGCTGACTTAAGCATTGGAGGGCATTCGTCTGGATGGCTCCCGATGCCCTTTGACCCGTGTCTGTGGTCGCAGGTCAAGGAAGAACGTCCAGATTGTCCCCCGAGGACAGACCTCCAGATCTACCTCAGCTCACTACTTGATGACAGACCTCCAGACCTCTAGATCTCCCTAAGCTCACTACTTGAGGACAAACCTCTAGATCTCCAGATCTCCCCCAGCTCATAACTTGAGGACAGACCTCCAGATCTCCCTCAGCTCACTACTTGAGGACAGACCTCCAGATCTCTCGACCTCTCGACCTTATGATCTGACGTGGTGGCAACTCATTCATTGACAAAATTCGGTTACATCAATTGAGGCCGTCCGTGGAAATTGACAATAGAAGAAACTGTTAGAGTAGATGCCCAACTAGCCAACTTGTGGCGTGTGGGTTTATAGACTCTTGTATGAAACAATCTTTATATATGATATTCGCATTTATTTATATGGCATTCTTTACTTTCATTGTGTTGTATGATGATTAAAAATTGCGTCGAGTAAAGACCTAGAATACGCTAAAGTGTATGTTAGATGTGATAGTGGGTATGACGGCTATCATGAAACACATCTAATAGTCATTGTGTATTCTGAACATGTTCCTAGTCGATTGGATCGTCAAAATGAGGATAAGGCCGCCCGAGCTTGAGACTAGTATCTGCGGTGCGAAGTACCATGTTTCATTGGTAGGGAACATTGTGATGTTCTGAGCATGCAGATAGATAGTGACCTGGTGATCTATTAGAATACGCTAAAGTGTATGTTAGATGTGATAGTGGGTATGACGGCTATCATGAAACACATCTAATAGTCATTGTGTATTCTGAACATGTTCCTAGTCGATTGGATCGTCAAAATGAGGATAAGGCCGCCCGAGCTTGAGACTAGTATCTGCGGTGCGAAGTACCATGTTTCATTGGTAGGGAACATTGTGATGTTCTGAGCATGCAGATAGATAGTGACCTGGTGATCTATCGAACTACCCTCGTTCGGACTTT
>KQ991601.1:371023-399776 GCA_001598015.1 Dorcoceras hygrometricum
GTTGTCGAGGATTCACCGCTCGCAGACATGCGTGGATATCTTATGCTTATCTGAGGGGATAATAGTGTATAAATCTCTGGCCAGAGTACTAGAAGTGTTTTAGGTAAATGTGTTTACCTAGTTACACTCGCGATGTCACTATTCGATCTCCAAGATGTACGCATAGCTATCGGATCTATAGCGACTCTCGATTTACCAATGATCGTTGGTTGTCGAGGATTCACCGCTCGCAGACATGCGTGGATATCCTATGCTATCTGAGGGGATAATAGTTATAAATCTCTGGCCAGAGTACTAGAAGTGTTTTAGGTAAATGTGTTTACCTAGTTACACTCGTGATGTCACTATTCGATCTCCAAGATTTATGCATAGCTATCGGATCTATAGCGACTCTCGATTTACCAATGGTCGTTGATCTGATCGGGATATATGGATTGAAAGGACCGTACTGTACGCTAACCACGACCAACTGGTTCTTGCAGGCACTCTCAGTGATACCTAGGGATCATGGGGCGATGTTGCTAGACGCTCTTACCATGATCCGATGGGCAAGTCCGGAATTGTGATTCCGGAGCCGCAATGGTTAGGGCCCACGGCTAGCTGTATCCCTGAACCATTGAGGGTCACACAAGTACTGGATTCGAGATTCCCGCACGGATACTGAGCTCAATGTGTTGAGCATGAGAAGAGGATTTTAGGGAGTGCGACTTCCTAAAAGTCAACAGGGTCAAATCATGATTTCCCGCTGTTGAAGGGCAAAACGGTCATTTTGCACTGGGGTTCTGAAAAATGGTTTTTCAGATCATAGTATTCAGTTTTGGAAACTGAGTCGATCGGTCCGATCTGATCGGCGATCGGAGTTACGATGAAGTCACGGTGATGGGGATGAACTGAATGTTCACCCGTTGGACTCGGGCCCGTTGGGCCGGTCCAAGTCCATCACTAAGTCTATTTAATATAGACTTAGGCTTTAATCATAACTAATTCAATACTCTCCTAACCCTAAACCTAGCTCTAAGCGCCGCCTCCCTCCTCTCACAAAACCGCCGCCGCCGCTAGTCGCCGCCGCCGCCGCCATTCTTCGGAAATTGTTCCGGCCAACTCGACGAGGAGAATCCGTCCGTGCTGATCTCGTCAGGCCTTCTAGTGCAGGCTGACGAAGGAGTTTCGCATCCGGTCGTGGACCTGATTGACGTTATCTACCGCCGCCTACCGTGAAGTGTCGGTTTCCTCGAGAAACTGGTCGGAGCCAGGCACGAGTTGCCAGCAAGGTAGTCATCTTAGGCCTTCTAGTGCAGGCTGACGAAGGAGTTTCGCATCCGGTCGTGGACCTGATTGACGTTATCTACCGCCGCCTACCGTGAAGTGTCGGTTTCCTCGAGAAACTGGTCGGAGCCAGGCACGAGTTGCCAGCAAGGTAGTCATCTAAACACCCTATGAATGTCATAGCCTGTTGTTGATTTTAATTGTATTGATCGTCTCCCGGCAATTTTTTGTTCTTCCGCTGCCTCGCCGGGAGGCGTGATCCGGATCCGCCGCGGTTCCCCAACAGAAACGAGATAGAACACCCATAAGGATCAGCTACCGGGAGGCAGGAGAACCCGAGAACCCGAGCATGAGGGCCTCATAGTAGCATGAACTGCTCAACTGATGATAGAACATTTTCTAGATCGATGACCAGAGGTCGATCATCTCTATCTACACGGACTCTCCGTGAAAATACTGATGTGCCAGGAAGATGCTGATGACACTGGAACATCAATCAACCACAGAAAAAATCTAAGCTTAGGTCGGTTCTCATTTTGTTATGCAATTACACTACTTAATAAAAGATTGACTTTTGGCAAGAAGTCGATCCGATCAAAAGATGTTCTTTTTCTGCGTTCACCGTCCTCGGGTTACATCCTTAACTTAGCATTATTAGAACAAACTTATAAGCCCGATCAGCTCGGTACTACAGAGCCCAACGTCCGTTGGCGCCAAATACGATATGCTCAGAAATCTGTTATCTTACCCTGCTCGGAAATCTGTTATCTTACCCTGCTCGGAAATCTATTATCTTGCCCTGCTCAGGAATCTGTTATCTTACCCTGCTCGGGAATCTATTATCTTGCCCTTCTCGAGATTCTGTTATCTTATTCTGCTCTGAAATCTATTATCTTGCTCAGCTCGGGAATCTGTTATCTTACCCTACTCGGGAATGTATTATCTGTCTGCTCAGGAATATATTATCTTGCCTTCTCCGGGATCTATTATTTTCTCTGCTCAGGAACCTATTATCTTAGCCTGCTCCGGAATCTATATCTGCTCTACTCAGGAATCTGTTATCCAACCAGCTTGACAATTTGTTATCCTGACCTACTCATCAATACCTAAGCCCGACCAACTCGACACCATAAGCCCAACTCTTGTTGGCACAAAGTCCCACCAGCTCGGCACACTAAGCCCGACAGATCGACACCATAAGCCAAACTTCTGGCAACAAAGCCCGACCAGCTCGGCACCATAAGACCAACTCTCGTTGGCACACTAAGCCCGCCCAGCTCGGCACCATAAGCTTAACTCTCATTGGCACACTAAGCCCGACCAGATCGGCACACTAAGCCCGACCAGCTCGGCACCATAAGCCCAACTCTCGTTGGCACAAAGTCCCACCAGCTCAGCACACTAGGCCCAACCAGCTCGGCACACTAAGCCCTACCTCCTTGGGAACTCTATCAGTCGATTCGAACACCGGGCTAGGACTTATCCAGACCATCCAATTAAAATTAATCAACGACTGCGTAACGAGTACACTCAGATTGTGGTTTTTGTCGAAGGGCACAAGTTTGCACCTCGGGTCCCGATCGATACTCCAAGTCCTACACTTCACTTCTTCATCTAGGACTCGTTGGGATGTTACTATTGGTATCACTATTAATTTCCACCTCGGGAACCTATGAAAGATATCCTCTTAAATACCACTGGTAATCTTCCATCTTGGCCCTCACCTTTTGCAGGAAGAACTCCTGCAGGAAGACCTCAACTCTTCCAGGGACACCTCTTGCAGGAAGGCCTCAGCTCTTCCAGGAAGATCTCCTGCCCCAAGAAAGCCCTCATATCTTGCAAGAAGGTCTCTTGACCCGAGAGCGCACATCGGAACCTCGAAGTGTGACGAGTCTGCATGAGCACCGGTCTGCCAACTTGACCTCAAGGCAAGAGGTCTGCTATGATAGTGACCTACCACAACAAATTGGTCCTCTTAAATAACTCATGATTAGTATACTGACAAAGCTGCAAGACCCATCCATGCGTACATGTGGTGGGGTAGCGTACACGTGATGTCTGCTAAACTCATCCCTGCTCATGATTACCCAGGTAGTACAACACGCAACCCCTTGGCTCTTCTATAACTACCCAGGTATTTCTCATTTTATAACACTTTCAGCAGACTCATTCACTGCATCATATATATACTCTCGATCACCCGAGCTGACTTAAGCATCGGAGGGCCTTCGTCGGGATGGCTCCCGACGCCCTTTGACCCGTGTCTATGGTCGCAGGTGTCACGCCCCGAGACCGACTCATAACATCGGCAATATTAAACAATTATAAAATTGTAAAACATTAAGCCTCATAGTATAGCTCAAAAACCAGTCTATTACATAATCAAATAAGCGTCTTTACAACTGAAAATCGGAGAAATTGCGGAAGCGAAAAATAAATTACTTAACAAAAACTGAATCTTCACCAGCCCCAAAACAGCTCCTGTTCTTATTCTTCAACCTGTTCTTTGTTCTTATCTGGTGGGAGAAATAAGGGGTGAGTGTTTGGGGAAACACTCAGCAAGTGGGGGATACCATTCGAGCATACAAAATATACATATACATATACTGAAAAACAGATCTCAGAACAGAGCATATACAGAACAGAGCATAACATAACAGGTAGCAGAGCGTATCACAGAACAGGTAGACTGATGATTACTTCGTTTCTATGGTTTACTGATCAGTCCCTAATTTTTACTTCTCTAAGGGGTCGAGGCCATATAATTACACCACGTAACTCAGAGTACGGAATATTCCGTAGACCTATATTACGACAGAAATATCAGTGCTAAAATAGAGCATAATTCATATCATGAACTTGACACGAAACAGAATTTGATACGGAAAAATTGCTCGAACAGTAATTCAAAACAGAGCTTAGTATGAATAATATATATAATATTTGAAATGAATATATAACAAAAGCCCACTTACAGAATCTGAAGTTTGAATGGAGTCTGGTTTACGAAATATGGTGTAATTCGTACAGTACTAGGATGCAGCAATTGTACAAAGTTTCAGCGTGGAAGTTTACTGTAGTTTTTTTATGAGGGATTTCTGAATGAATGTAGGGAAGTATGTGCCATCAGCTGGGTATTTATAGGTGCAGAAAAAGAAGTCAAAAGGTCTGTCATTAAGGGCATAAATTCCTGATTTCATGGCCATTAAAATGGCTGTTACAAGAGCATTAGTGTAGGCATTGATTTGGGTGTCTTAATTGGCCATTAACCCCTTTAAATTGGCAGTTAATATTGCAAAATTTGCTCTGTACGCGTGAAGAAGCTTTTTGAAATTCGAGGGCGAAGTTTTTTTCTTTACCAAAATCTGAATTTTCGTTGCCCAAAATCTGAATTTCCTTAGTCATAGCTGAGTTGACCCTTTCCAGAAGCTGAGTTGATCGACCAGAAGCTGAGTTGACCTTTTCCAAAAGCTGTGTTGACCGACCAGAAGCTGTGTTGATCGTACCGATTTTTTTTTTGGAAGATGATTTTCTGGGTTTTCACATCCCTCCCTCCTTAAAAGAAGTTTCGTCCTCGAAACTTTGGTTACTTTGATCATCGAAAAGGTAGGGATATTGACTACGCATCTTCTCCTCCATTTCCCACGTGGCTTCTTGATCGATATGGTTGGATCATTGGACTCTGACGTATGGGATCGTTCTTCGTCTAAGTACCTGATCCTTCGTGTCCACGATTCGAATTGGGACTTCTTCATAGCTCAGTCATTGGGTCAAATTCCCTTTCACAAGAAGTGGTCCTTCATCAAGAACATGACTAGAATCCGTGATATATCTCCTTAGTTTGTGAGACATGGAAGACGTTGTGGATTCTTGACATAGTGGGTTGTAAGACCAGTCTGTAGGCAAGTGTTCCTACTCTTTCCAATATTTCAAATGTTCCGACATAACGAGGGTTTAGCTTTCCGGCCTTATCGAATCGGACTATCCTTTTCATTGGAGAAACCTTGAGATACACTTTTTCACCTATCTCGAAGGCCAAGGGTCTTCTCTTTAAATCTACCCAACTTTTCTGTCGATCCAGGGCTGCCTTCAGTCTCTCCTTTTTAATGGATACCTTTTTCACTGTTTCCTGGACGAGTTCAGGTCCTGTGATGACCTTCTCTCCAACTTCATCCCAATATAGCGGCGATCGACATTTACGTCCATAGAGGGCCTCATATGGTGCCGTTCCTATGCTGCTGTGGTAGCTATTGTTGTATGCGAACTCTATTAGAGGTAGATGTTCGCTCCAATTACTACCGAAGTCCAAGGTGCATGTCCGCAGCATGTCATCTAGTGTCTGGATGGTTCTCTCAGTTTGGTTGTCGGTCTGTGGATGATAAGCCGTACTGAGGGTGACCTTACTTCCCATAGCTTTTTGGAAGCTCTTCCAGAAACGAGATACAAACCTTGGGTCCCTATCTGACAGAATGCTGGTTGGAACCCCATGCAGTCTGACGATGTTGTCCATGTACAACGCAGCGAGCTTGTCCAGGTCGTAGTTCATTTGGACAGCAAAAAGTGCACGGACTTTGTTAACCTATCCACGATTACCCATATTCCATCATAGCCTAGTCTCGTCTTCGGTAGACCAACTACACAGTCCATGGATATGTTTTCCCACTTCCACTCTGGAATTTCCAGCGGTTGCAATAATCCTCCAGGTCTTTGATGTTCTGCCTTGACTTGTTGGCATACATGGCATCTAGCAACAAAATCAGCAACGTCTAGCTTGTCCAGGTCGTAGTTCATTTGGACAGCAAAAAGTGCACGGACTTTGTTAACCTATCCACGATTACCCATATTCCATCATAGCCTAGTCTCGTCTTCGGTAGACCAACTACACAGTCCATGGATATGTTTTCCCACTTCCACTCTGGAATTTCCAGCGGTTGCAATAATCCTCCAGGTCTTTGATGTTCTGCCTTGACTTGTTGGCATACATGGCATCTAGCAACAAAATCAGCAACGTCTCTTTTTATCCCATTCCACCAGAAGTGTTCTTTCAGATCCCTATACATCTTTGTACTTACTGGGTAGTTTGAGAACTTAGATTTATGTGCTTCAGACATCACTTCCTGGTGGAGGTTATCGACGTTGGGTACACATAGTCATCCGTTCATCCAAAGAATCCCATCTTGGTCTGCTCGGAAATCAGTCATTTTCCCTTCCTTGATCTGTTCTTTTAGCCTCATCAAGCTGGGGTCTTGATCCTGCTTTAGCTTGAAAAATTCTCTAAGGCACGGTTGTGCTGAGATCGATGATAGTATCACTTTGTTCATATTCTTCCGACTTAACGCATCGGCTACCTTATTTGCCTTTCCTGGATGGTAGTTGACTGTAAAGTCGTAGTCTGTCAAAAACTCGAGCCATCGCCTTTGTCTCAGGTTCAATTCCTTCTGAGTGAATATATATTTAAGGCTCTGATGGTCGGTGAATACTTCGAACTTTGCCCCATAAAGATAGTGTCGCCAAATCTTTAGAGCAAAAACTACCGCAGCTAGCTCTAGATCATGGGTTGGGTAGTTGTTTTCATGCGTCTTCAGTTGCCTTGAGGCATAAGCAATTACTCTGCAATCTTGCATGAGTACACACCCTAATCCTCCTTTAGATGCATCGCTGTAGATAGTAAAGCTTTTGTCTCCTACAGGTAGCATCAGAACAGGGGCAGATGCAAGCTTTGTCTTCAAAGTTTCGAAACTTGTCTCACATTCTTCGTTCCAGTTGAACTTGGAATTCTTCTGTGTGAGTCTAGTGAGTGGTAAGGCTATTGAAGAGAAACCTTCTACGAACTTTCGATAATAGCCAGCCAATCCCAAGAAGCTTCTAAATTCTGTCAACGTCTTAGGTATAGGCCAGTCCATGATCGCTTCTACCTTCTTCGGATCCACTGATACACCTGCTTCGGAAATTATATGGCCTAGGAATGCCACACTCTTCAGCCAAAATTCACACTTCTTGAAATTGGCGTACAGTTGTTTCTCCTCAGGGTTTGAAGGGTAAGTCGAAGATGTTCTTTGTGTTCTTCTTCACTTGGTGAGTACACGAGTATATCGTCTATGAACACCACCACAAATTTGTCGATGAACAGTTTGAGTACACGGTTCATGAGATCCATGAAAGCCGCTGGTGCATTGGTTAGACCAAATGGCATCACCGTGAATTCGTAATGGCCATACCTTGTTCTAAATGCAGTTTTAGGAACGTCTTCAACCTTGATCTTTAGTTGGTGATAACCCGACCTCAAATCTAACTTGGAGAAGGTTGTAGCTCCCTTGAGTTGATCAAAGAGGTCTTCAATTCTTGGAAGAGGTTCTGTAGTCGATACACAATCTCATAAACCATCCTTCTTATTGACAAATAACACTGGAGCTCCCCAAGGTGACACACTGGGTCTGATCTGCTTTTTGTCTAGCAGTTCTTGTGGCTGATCCTTGAGCTCCTTAAGTTCTGTAGGTGCCATCCAGTAGGGCGCCTTGGAGGTTGGGGCCGTTCCTGGCACTAGGTTGATTTCGAACTCAATTTCTCTGTCAGGCACTTTTTCAGGTAAGCCATCTGGAAACACATCTGCGAACTCTTGCACCACTGGTATGTCTTCTATTTTGAGTTCGTCTCCTTCTTTTACTTCAGATCATTGCCAAGAAAACTTCTGCTCCTGACTTCATGACAGTCCATGCTTGGGCAGCAGAAAGTAGGGACTTTTGCTCCTTGTTCTTCCCATAGTACATCAGCTCTTCTTGGTCAGGGGTTTGGAGTTTCACACTCTTGTCTCGGCAACCTACCAATGCATGGTTCTCAGATAGCCAATCCATCCCTAAGATAGCATCAAACTCGACCATGTTGAGTTGTATCAGGTTTGCGGAGAAGGAATGGTCGTGTATGGATATCTTGCACTTCCGATGGATCTTATATGTTTCAATGGTAGTGTTGGTAGGAGTTGCTACTCTATAGAGTTCACATAGAATTTCAGGCTCTAGCCCTAACTTTTTAGCAAATCTCCTAGATATGAACGAATGGGTAGCACCACAATCAAACAACACGTAAGCAGACAGCTTGTTGATAAAAATGGTACCTGCCACCACGTCGCTGGCACCTTCAGCTTCTTCCTGTGTCATTGCAAACACACGAGCATTGGGTTTATCCTCCCTAGGCTCTGGCTTGTTCTGAGCCGCATTGCTCGATCCAGCCTTTGGACCTTGGTTTTCCAAACAATCCGCAATTCGGTGGCCCAACTTTCCACACTTAAAACATGCACCACTCTGCTTGCGACAATCTCCACTATGATGGTGACCACAAGAGGTGCAAGTTGGCAACATTTGGTTGTTCGGTGCAGATGTTGATCCGCGGTTGTTGAGGTTTGGCCGCTTGGTCTTAGGCCCACCGTGTGAAGTCTGAGCATTGAGGGGGCGTTTGTTCTTGTTGTCAGTTTCCTGCCTCTTTATGTCAGTCTCTGCTCGGATTGCAGCTCCCATTAAGTCCTCAAAGCTTGTGGCTTGATAGACTGCAAGGGCTGACTGGATACGGCTATTCAGACCCTTCTTGTATCGGTGCATCTTTGGAGTATTATCCGCCATGATCGGTGGGACATAGGTGCCCAATGAATTGAACTTGGAGGTATACTCTACTACCAACATGTATGCAGTCTGGGTGAAAGTTTCGAACTCGATGAGCCGTTGCATTCTGACTTCCATGGGAAAGTATTGTTTCAAGAATGCTTCCCGAAACCTTTGCCATGTGATTTTTCCATTTGCAGTCATGGTTGGCTAGACTGCTTCCCACCATTTTCCAGCTTTACTGTCGAGGAGTGGTGTTACGACATCTACCTTGACAGCGTCTGGGACTTCCAGTAGTCGAAGTTGCGTTTCATATTCTTCATCAAAGTCTGGGCAACTTCGGTGTCAGGGCTCCCATCGAAGGTGGGGGCTTTGTTCTTATGAAGGGACTCGTAGTAGTACTTAGTCCCACGAGATGTAGGAGTAGGAGGTGGAGCTTGGTTGTTGTTTTTGGGGTTAACCAACCCTTGGAGAGTTGCAACTATAGTAGCTATTGCCATCAGGTCTTCTCTGCTAAGACCAGTTCTTGAATTGGAGGACCCTTCACCTCCATTGTTACTGTCACTTCTCCGGTTTCCTGCCATATTCTGCCATAGGAGAGCTTGCTAAGAATGGATGCGTATAAATGTGAAACGATCTAGAATATTATATCATGAAGGGATAAGCAAATTTTGAATAGAAGGATGAATTGAATACAAGGCTTAATCGAAAGGTAAAACATATTCTATTCATCCACAATCTCTCCCTCGCCTACAGGGATTTCCTCAATCTCTTCTTCTTCCGGGTCTTCTTCCGGTTCTTTATCCCATTCATCATCGAATGGAGCAGGGGTACCGTTAGCTTCTTGTAGACCTTGGATTGTTTGGAGTAGGCTATCTTTCTCCTCTACCAGGGCCTCGATGATTAGGTGTTGCGCTTGTAGAGAATCTTCGGCCTCTTGGATACGAGCCTGCCACTTATGATGACACTCCAGATGGCTCTCTCTATTATGTCGTTTCTTTGCCTTCATTCTTTCAATTTTCTTTGACATACATAGGCCTATTTTCGTGAGCCCGACAATGGTCTTGTGCGAGGCTTCTAGCGCTACTTGGGTACTCTCATGTTCTTTATTTATAGTAGCTAATCCTCGTCTCTCGGTTGCTAGTAGGACTCTAAGACGCCTAATCGCGCGGCTTTGGTTGTCAAGGGCAATCTGCTTCATGCGAAGGGCAGCAGCACGAGTACGGGGAACAGAGGGGTCCATTTCCTAAAATCGAAGATATTTCGAAAATAGAAAGTTGTGAGGTTATTCCATAAACTGAAAGTACTAACCATAGGTATTACAGACAGTCGACGGAACTGAAATCGGAGTCCTGTACAAAAAGTTATTGAATTTTCAAATCTTTCCAAAAATGGCAAAAATGCGATTTTGGAAGCCTAAACGAAAGAATTCGACCGAAAAGCGCCTTAGATCACAATAAAGTGAGTATTGCTCATTGGGCCGTTTCGGAGGGGGTAGCATAGGTCTCTTGCCAAAATCTGAAAGTTCGTCCCGGAATTCGCAAAATTTCAGATTTGGTTTCCCAGCCGGATTATGAACCTGGTAAGCTCTGATACCACTAAAATGTCACGCCCCGAGACCGAGACTCGTGACATCGGCAATATTAAACAATTATAAAATTGTAAAACATTAAGCCTCATAGTATAGCTCAAAAACCAGTCTATTACATAATCAAATAAGCGTCTTTACAACTGAAAATCGGAGAAATTGCGGAAGCGACAAATAAATTACATTAACAAAAACTGAATCTTCACCAGCCCCAAAACAGCTCCTGTTCTTCTTCTTCAACCTGTTCTTTGTTCTTATCTGGTGGGAGAAATAAGGGGTGAGTGTTTGGGGAAACACTCAGCAAGTGGGGGATACCATTCGAGCATACAAAATATACATATACATATACTGAAAAATAGATCTCAGAACAGAGCATATACAGAACAGAGCATAACATAACAGGTAACAGAGCGTATCACAGATTCGTTTCTATGATTTAATGATCAGTCCCTAATTTTTACTTCTCTAAGGGGTCGAGGCCATATAGTTACACCACGTAACTCAGAGTACGGAATATTTCGTAGACCCATATTACGACAGAAATATCAGTGCTAAAACAGAGCATAATTCATATCATGAACTTGACACGAAACAGAATTTGATACGGAACAATTGCTCGAACAGTAATTCAAAACAGAGCTTAGTATGAATAATATATATAATATTTGAAATGAATATATATAACAAAAGCCCACTTACAGAATCTGAAGTTTGAATGGAGTCTGGTTTACGAAATATGGTGTAATTCGTACAGTACTAGGATGCAGCAATTGTACAAAGTTTCAGCGTGGAAGTTTACTGTAGTTTTTTTCTGAGGGATTTCTGAATGAATGTGGGGAAGTATGTGCCATCAGCTGGGTATTTATAGGTGCAGAAAAAGGAGTCAAAAGGTCTGTCATTAAGGGCATAAATTCCTGATTTCATGGCCATTAAAATGGATGTTACAAGAGCATTAGTGTAGGCATTGATTTGGGTGTCTTGATTGGCCATTAACCCCTTTAAATTGGCAGTTACTATTGCAAAATTTGCTCTGTAAGCGTGAAGAAGCTTTCTGAAATTCGAGGGCGAAGTTTTTTTCTTTACCAAAATCTGAATTTTCGTTGCCCAAAATCTGAATTTCCTTAGTCATAGCTGAGTTGACCCTTTCCAGAAGCTGAGTTGACCGACCAGAAGCTGAGTTGACCTTTTCCAGAAGCCGAGTTGACCTTTTCCAGAGCTGAGTTGACCGACCAGAAGCTGTGTTGACCGACCAGAAGCTGAGCCGCCCGACCAGAAGTTGTGTTGACCGAACAAAAGCTGAGTTGACCGTACCGATTTTTTTTTGGAAGCTGATTTTCTGGGTTTTCACAGCAGGTCATTGTAGGAAAGACATCCAACTCATCCCTTGAGGACAGATCTGTAGGATCGAGCGCCTGCCGTTTTACCAAAAGCTATAGCTGGTGGTAACGGTGCAACTCCAATCTTTTTAAACCATATAGCAACACAAGCGCCACGTTTCGATCGCTCTACTTAACAGGGACAATTATTGCACTCCAACAATCCCCCTCCCAATAATTGCACTCCTTGCAATCAATGGAAATCGAACCCGTGACCTTGGCTCTGATACCAGTTGTAGGACCGAGCGCCTGCCGCTTTACCAAAAGCTATGGCTGATGGTCGGTGCAACTCCAATCTTTTTAAATCGTATAGCAACACAAGCGCCACGTTTCGATCGCTCTACCTAGCACGGGGAAATTATTGCACTCCAACAAGATCTCTAGACCTCCAGATCTCCCTCAGCTCACTACTTGAGGACAGACCTCCAGATCTCCTACAGCTCATCCCCCGAGGACAGATCTCCAGACCTCCAGATCTCCAGATCTCCCTCAGCTCACTACTTGAGGACAGACCTCCAGATCTCCCTCAGCTCATCCCCCGAGGACAGACTTCCAGACCTCCAGATCTCCCTCAGCTCACTACTTGAGGACATAATTCGGTTGCATCAAAATTATTTCTCTCATCTGATTTATTTTAATTACACTTAAACTTTTATTCACTGTTTAATTGAGCTCATTCCGCATAATTTATTTTATTACTCAAGATATCAGCTCCGACTGAGTTCTTATATCAGTTGTGTTAAGATCAAGCGCTTACCGCTTACCACTAGGCCAAAAGCTATAGCTATTAGCGAAGGTATAACTTTATTTCCTTATAATGTGGCAGCGTAGAGTGCACCTATGGTATGCGTCAGGGTTGGGCGGTTAGGCCCATGAGTCAGAGGAAATGCGTATCTAACTGCTGGTGCTATCTCAATTCCCTTAGAGATCATTCTTATCCTTCCCCTACCATCGATCATATCCCCAACAGAGATAGTATTACCCGTTAAGATCTGACATCATATTTTTACAGCCCACATGGTCAACCAGATCAAGCGGCGCAATGTTAGCAGATTGACGTACGAGAACTTCCCAGGAGGTCACCCATCTCAGTACTGCTCTCACCCATGCACACTTAACTCAACGATCCCCCGAAAAACGTATAGAAAAAGCTTCTTGGGTGACGCAAATCCCTGACCTTGCTCTGATACCAATTGTTAGGATCAAGCGCTTACCACTAGGCCAAAAGCTATAGCTATTGCCAAGATGTAACTTTATTTCTTTATGAAGTGGCAGCACATAGTGCACCTATGGTGTACGTTAGGGTTGGGCTGTTAGGCCCATGAGTCAGAGGAAGTGCGTGTCTAACTGCTAGTGTCGTCTCAATTCCCTTAGAGATCAATATTACATTTCCCCTATCGTCGGTCCTATCCCCAACAGAGATAGTATTACCCGCTAAGATCTGGCATCACATTTTTACAGCCCATATGGCCAATCAGATCAAGCGGCGCAACATCAACAGCTTGACGTACGAGAACGTCGCAGGAGGTCACCCATCTCAGTACTGCTCTCATCCACGTGCGTTTAACTCAACAAGTTGGTAACTTAGTTGATTTGGAAAAACTTTTTAAAGCACAAAAATTCAAAAGGAGTTTATTCATCCTCTCTAAACTTTGTGCTCATATTTTTGATCCTGTTGATCATTTAACTTGAAATTTCATATGGGTCATCATACTTACCACATAAGTGTATTAATCTATGTAATTTCATAAATAATTATAGAATTAAACACTTGTGTTTTTTCAAAATTTATTACTAGTTGTGATGCACATTTCCCATCATTTAGTTGTATGACACTTTAACACCATGTGTGGATCGATCTCATAGCTAACATGGATAGTAACTTATTACTATAATAAATCTCTTCCCAATAATTTTGTTCATTACGGTCCAGAGGCACGACCACATGATATAATTTTGATATCAATTGTATGATCAAATTTTTGTCAATTTATCGGTAAGTTATAACTGGCTATACAATTTTTCAAGCCTATGTTGTTAGTTTTTATTTTCTTGAAATTTAGAGTACATAGATGTTTTTAGTCAACATTCATAATAATAATAATAATAATAATAATAATAATAATAATAATAATAATAATAATAATAATAATAATAATAATAATAATAATTCTTGTATTATTTATGCTTCAGATGTTTCACCTTCTCAAAAGTTACAATTACAATCCACAGTTATGAGTTTTAAATTTATGAAAAGACGAATTGTTATGGTTTCTGTAAGATTAAATTAGGCCATCCCGTTTGACGAATCAACCGTCGTAATCTTGAATATGGATAAGACTATATGACAAGATATCGAAGACCGGCAAGTTAAATGGACATCACATTCATTAAAAAATATATAAAATAAATGTACATTCACATTGACTTGGTCATAGTATGTAATTCGTATAATATATTAGTCACGATGGTTATCGTGAAAAATTATTTATGATAAAAACATCGACAGCTATTTTTATAATTATTTTTTAAAAACCATTGCAACTTTTACTGAAATTAATGGAAGTAGATTTACAAATTAAAATTATATTTAAGGACCTTCAAAACACCTGCTTTGTCAATTTAGAACAATAAAGAGAGTTATTAATATATGATGTTTCGGTTCTTGTTCAATATAAAATTAAGTTTCACGTATTATGATGAAATAAATACAAAAATTAATCTAATATAATTCGTTTAGATATATATATTTAAAGTTAAATAAGTTTGACAAATATTTTCAAAATTTCACTTGAATTTTTTCAAAAAATAGTGGAATATTTGTTATGTGATAAATGAGTATTTTATAGATAGACAAAAGCATTGTAGTAAAATGGATAATGCCAAGGTATGTTAAAAAAATTCAATGCATTTGTGAGATAGATGTTTTACCCTATTGTCCGTTAATTTATAGTCTATTATTCACATATTTTTTGACCAATTCAATATCTTAAATATTCTAATCATAAACGATGTATAATTTTTTTTTGTTATAAGTTGCTTAAAATACAAAAATTTAGATATAATTATTAAACCCAACATTCTGTAGAAGAATTTTTACAGCGAACACAACAACCCAAAGGCCACGTGTTCCCATGCGTCAATTTGACTTTTTCCCTCTGAAATTTGTTTACTGCTAAAACCGGAAAACAGTGAATCTTCTTCTTCAACATCTCACTTTGCTGCCCGACAGACATCTTCATTGGGATCAACATTGTTCGAATCTTGCAGAAATCTGGTCTCCGAAGCAATGAGAAGAAGAAGGAAGTTGCTGGGCTCCTCTGCAATGGCATTTCTTTTCGGTGCCTGCATCTTTACACTGCTCCCATTCAGCTTCCTGCGGTGCGTTCAGTGCCAACTCGATGCTTTGAGTCCACCCCCGCTGCCAAATCCCGGGACTTTTGACCTCTTGACTCAAGTAGCTCACGCCAGGCTCGATAATCTCACCACTGAGTTGCTTTCCAGCAAACTTGTGCAAGAATACAGCTTTTGCATCGAGGATCCGTAAATGTTCTTGTTTTTCTTCTCTTTTTTTTTTCAGTTGGTTTTTTTCCCGAAGATGGTTTGTTTTTGCGTTTATTTGGCAGTGTGCTTTGGTTTGTTTAGAGCTGCTGCGATTATCTTGGACTTTGCAGGAAAGCTGATTGGGATAAAGCATTTAATTATTCTTCAGATTGGAATTTCTTCACCGCTTGTATGCTCAAAGTCGGAGGTGAAGTCGCTTAACTTTTTTCACTGTTTTGTCAAATGAAGGAGACGAAATGATTGTGTATTGGATCAAGTTTTAGAATTTATGATTTGTTTCAGTTGCATCTTGTTGTTGGAAAGGTGTACATGTGAAGTTACAGCTGGCTGGTTGAATTCTGTGTTTCTTTGTTCTGGTGGTCGTGTTTAATGTGAATTTCAGTGAGCTTGCGGTTCGGATCTATGGTTGGAAACACAAAATGGGTTGAATAGTAAGTTATGATGCAAAGGATTCATCAAATCATTGATTGTGCATCGTTCTTGATTAGTTTCATATGTTCATATGTTCTCTTGTAAGAAACATGCTAATGGCTAGGCCTTGCCTAAATAAGTACATGCCTATGTTTTTCTCCTCTATGGTTGGTTTAATGTGTTCACAAGATTCTTGGCCAATTGAAAGATTCGTTCCTATTCTAGGATTGGGCCAACCTTCTAGAGCTTATTTCCTTCCCGTATAGAGCTTCATTTTGCATCCTATGAGGCTCCTCTATTATGTTTTGTACGCTTCTAGTTTGTTTTTATTTATGCGCTTTTACCTGTTCAATGCCAGATGCTAGCCGACGTTTATGCACAGCGGCGGAAGTAGAGATTTATTTTAATAATTTGCTTAATGGGATGAATCGTGCGAGGCCTAACCGGAATTGTAACTCGACCTATTGGGTTGCTGGTTGTGAGCCTGGATGGGCGTGTATGACCGATACTGAGGAGCAAGTTGATCTTAGAAATTCTCAGGAAGTACGTGCAAGAGTAACTGATTGCCAATCTTGCTGTGAGGGCTTCTTTTGCCCATCTGGCATCACCTGCATGATACGTGAGTCATCAAGATTTAGAATTTCAATTACTTACTGTGTATATACTGATAATGTAATTTTGTGTATCAATCCAGGATAATCTCACAAGTTTTCTTACTGTTCTGAACATGCTTGCTTTGCTACTGAACTTCAGTTCTTTCTTACCCATTTCTTCTTCATATGCCCTTTTGGATAAATAAAAGCTAAATAAACATCTCAAGTTTCTATATACCTCCATTACTCTTCTTTCTTAAAAAGAGCCTCCTTGTTTGATTATTGTATCTTTTTCTATTTTGTGCTGTGCTAGCTACCTTTAAGTCTGATGGGATATGTATTGAGCTTTGAAATTTACTCCGTGTTCTTTTATGATCATACAATGACATCACTAATCATTCCATTTTAATCTTTTAGCATGTCCATTGGGTGCCCACTGCCCACTCGGCACTCTCAATAAAACTACAGGCATATGCGATCCGTGAGTTCGAACTTTCTTGAAACGCTTCTTTTATCATCATCATAGCTAACCACTGTATGAGTTTTCTAACAAAATAATGGACTGCACAGATATTCATATCGAATACCTCCGGGACAGCCAAATCATAGTTGTGGTGGCGCAAATATATGGGCTGATGCACGAACTAACAGGGAGGTGTTCTGTTCTGCGGGTTCATATTGTCCAACGAATACATTGGAGCTACCTTGCAGCAGTGGGTAGTAATTTGCTTTCCGATACCCATTTCCTCTATATCCTCTTAGGTTTTGTTTTTGACCATTAGTATTTTGGGCATAAGATCCTCCGGTTATAATTTTTCTTTTTTTGTTTTTTAATTGATATAATACCTATCTTTCTGTTTCCATGTTATTTTTTTGCTAATACTTGATTTACTAAATTCTCAGGAATTACTGTCCAATGGGTTCCACTGGTGAAAAACGTAAGTGCTTCAATTCTCTGAGAGTAAAATTTGACACATCAATGTTCCTTTTCCATGAACTCATTGTCTGTGTGTCTGAGAAGATTATGTTCTAGGAGTATTCTAAAATTGGAAATTTAAATTTAGAAGTGCTCAACTGTTTTAATATTTTGCTTTGCGTTTTAATTTACAGGATGCTTCAGGTTGACTACATGTGATCCGAAAACTGAAAGTCAGAATATTCATTTATATGGAGTGATGCTTATTGTAAGTTAATCACTTCGGAGTAATGACTACAACTTCATTATGTTTCCTTGAAATCTTTCCCTTACTACTATATGGCTACATTACGGCATACTGTTTGAAAACCTTTGAATCATGGCATTTTACTTGGTGCCTCTCTTTCCACTAGTTCTGAGTCAGTTGGATGTTGATTGACTGTCCATCAATACTGCAGGGTGCATTAAGTACTCTTTTGCTCATTATATATAATTGTTCAGACCAAATTCTTACTATTCGTGAGAGGAGATACAGAAAATCCAGGGAAGCGGCAGTAAGAAATGTTAGGGAGAAGACTCAAGCACGCACAAGATGGAAATCTGCCAAAGATGCTGCTGTGAAGCATGTGGCTGAATTGCATGCGCAGATTTCTGGCAGATTTTCTAAAAGGATGCCCATGCCCTTAAATCCGGAGGAGATCAATATTTTAAATGAAACAGAAACTGAAATGAGTGATGATTTATATCCAATCATGTCAACTGATGGTTCTAGAATGCCTCAGCAATCAAATGCCAGCTCCACAGGAGAGAAAACAGAATCCAGTCTTCATATTCACACGTCAGATGAGAAGGAAGATATTTTAGGCAAATTCGATATTGATTCAAGAAACAAAGATGTCAAAAACAAAGTTTCAAAAGGAAAGGATATTCATACACGTAGTCAGATTTTCAATTATGCATATACACAACTTGAGATAGAGAAAGCTCAGCAGCAACAGAGCAAGAACCTTACTTTCTCAGGTGTACTTTCGATGGCTACAAATGATGAAATCAAGAAAAGGCCTCTCATTGAGATCGCTTTTACAGACCTGACTGTCACTTTGAAAGGCAAAAATAAAAAACTTTTGAAGTCCGTCACTGGGAAGATAAGCCCTGGTCGTGTTACGGCTACCATGGGCCCATCAGGAGCTGGGAAAACTACTTTTCTTTCTGCATTGGCAGGAAAAGCAGTCGGATGCAATGTGACTGGCTTGATTTTGATAAATGAGAAAGCAGCATCTGTCCATTCATATAGAAAAATTGTAGGTTTTGTTCCACAAGATGACATTGTGCATGGAAATTTGACCGTGGAGGAGAATCTGTGGTTTAGTGCAAGGTGCAGGTGTGTAAAGTTAAACTGTGCATTTGCAGGAGTAATACTTGTTTTTATGAAAAAACACTATACAGTCATTGCTTGTTTACATGAATCAGTTATGCATGCAAGTGGCAAGCATTATACCGAGTTAGTCCACGGGGCAGGTTCACCCTCTGATCCTGACCATCACGTCAACGAGTAAATTATCAAATTCATGTATAATATCTGTAAAGCTTAACAGAAATATATAAACTAACAATAAAATTACTCTTCAAACTGTAGTTTTTCCTTTCTTTTATCTTGTTAAATATGATTGCACAAGGTCCAAGCCACCGATATGGTCTGATTCCCTAATATCAAGTATGCAATATCTGTCTCGTATGAAAATAACAAATACATTATACTCATTGGATCATTCCAGCTGTTAGGCTTTTCAAAGTTGTGTAAACACTGGAAATTAGATACTTCAAATATCCACTGTGGCACCGGTATCAGTGTTTCATAACATTAACTTTTTTTTGTCAAGATTCTATATATTGACATGGAAATTCAAGCCTAAGTTCCTCTAGATTCTTGTATCATGCTGTAGAATATCTAAACCATCATTGTTAGTGAACTAGACCTCCATGACTAGTGGCTTCATGCCCATGAAAGAGGAGATCTCCTATCTTGGTATTCTTATTAGAGTTGTAAACATACTTATTCAAGGGTGTTCGTGAATGTCAGTTGGTACAATTTAGAAGTAACTAAAGGAACAAAGTTGCAAATCGAAATTAATCACACTACATTCCAAAATAATTAAATAAAATCTCTAAGTCAGAGTAAAAGAGCATGTTTAACCAACTTTAAAGAATCCAAATTATCGTTGCAGTTAAGTCTTTGATTTCTGGATGCGATCCGCGTTTACTGTAAGAAGTAATTGCAACTGATATGTTATTGATCAGATTTCATTTTAATTTTGAAGACTATCTGCAGATTTATCGGAGCCAGAGAAGGTGCTTATAGTTGAAAGAGTCATCGACTCCTTGGGTTTACAGGCTGTACGAACTTCCATAGTTGGAACAGTGGAGAAGCGAGGAATCTCTGGAGGTCAGAGGAAACGAGTAAATGTTGGACTGGAGTTAGTGATGGAACCATCACTATTGTTCTTAGATGAACCGACATCCGGGTTGGACAGCTCATCTTCACAGCTACTTCTTAGAGCTCTTAGACGGGAAGCTCTAGTGGGGGTAAATATATGCATGGTTGTCCATCAACCAAGGTAATAACCACTATATATTGTACTTTGATCCTTAATGCAATAATTGAAAACTACGATAACCTTGTTCAATCGATGTAGCGGAAGTAATATGTGCACAATATGATTTTGATACAAACTTACTACAACATGAACTTTGAGTATATAATTTCTTCAGGTCAAGCCTATTTTAACAAGGTTGCTGTTTATATCCATTTGTTTTCTTGTTGCAGCTATGCATTGTTCCAGATGTTTGACGATTTGATACTTCTAGCAAAAGGAGGCCTTACTGTATATCATGGACCTGTAAGAGAAGTTGAAGAATACTTTGCAGGTCTAGGAATCTGTGTGCCAGAGCGTGTTAATCCACCAGATTATTTTATTGACATTTTGGAGGGGTTAACTAAAACAAGCTCAAGTTCTGGTGTTAATTATGAGGACCTTCCTGTTCGATGGATGCTACATAATGGTTATCCTATCCCCCCTTATATGAGAACTAATTCAACTGGAACTTCAACGTTTGTGATGAACAACGATCAAGATCATGAGTTACATGATTCTGTCATGGAGGAACAGTCCTTTGTTGGGGAAGTATGGCAGCATGTTAAATCCCATGCCGCGCAAAGGCATGATAGGATACGGCACAACTTCTTACAGTCAACTGACTTGTCCAACAGAAAAACCCCAAATATTTTCTTACAATATAAGTACTTTCTTGGAAGGTACATGAATAAAAAGCATTTTCAATTAGAAAGTTCCACTTGTATTAGATATTGTTTAGTGCTATACAAAACGAACAAATAGTATTACATGGTATTTGTGCAGCTAAATTCTTTTTATTCTTGCAACAATTCAGTGACCACTTTATAATCATTGCACCAGCAATGTAAACTGTTGGTGGCTTACACTGTACCTGTTTGCAACTCATTGAACTCGACCACATGACATTAACTCTAATTCGAATCGTAGGACTAAACACTCATAATGCTAACAGCTTATTTATGTTATCGTCATGTCTATTTTCATTAAAGTAGATCTTACTTTACGTTTATTTGTTTAACAACATTAATTTCTCCTAGTTCAATTTCATGGAAATCTCAGGCTTAGTAAACAGCGATTGCGAGAAGCTAAAACACATGCTGTAGATTATCTTATCCTCTTAATTGCTGGAGCTTGCTTGGGATCACTTACAAGTGCAGATGATGCAACCTTTGGTTTTGGTGCTTATACATATACCATAATTGCTGTTTGTAAGTTCATCTAGTTCACTGCTTTTTCATACCTTATTGATCCTTTCGTCATAAATTATTTCACTCTATCATGGATCAATAAGCTAACATCATTATGCTTGTGTTTCAAAAAGGATTAAGAATGCCCTTTGATGCTTTGCCTCCCCCCTCCCTGTTTAAGACTAAATTATTCATTTATAGTCGTTTACAAATGTAGCAATTCCATGTTACAAAATTAATTTTATTTAAAATATCATGTATTGAAATTCTGTTTTTAACCACCATGCTAGGCCAGATGCATCTGCTTAAAGTTTATGCCTTTTCCTTGCAAATCATTATATCTTGCTTTATAATTAAACTGGCAAATTTCAGCTCTATTGTGCAAGATTGCGGCTCTAAGGTCGTTTTCTCTGGATAAGTTACAATACTGGAGAGAGAGCGCTTCCGGGATTAGCAGCTTCGCTCATTTCATGGCCAAGGACACGGTTGATCTATTCAACGTACTTATGAAGCCAGTCGTCTATCTCTCAATGTTTTATTTCTTTAGCAATCCAAAATCTTCCTTCGCAGACAACTATGCTGTCTTGCTCTGCCTCGTTTATTGTGTAACTGGTATGGCTTATGCATTGGCCATCTTTCTCGAACCAGGTCCCTCTCAGCTGGTAAATTTAGGCTTCTCTTGTATTTATTTTAATTTGAGCTGCCAAAAGAACAATGGAAATGACTTTCACTTTCTGTCTTGCTGTAGTGTGCAGTCCTTCTTCCTGTTGTTTTGACTCTTATTGCAACGCAGTTGAACGGAAGCAAATTTGTAAAGACTGTGGGCAGCTTTTGTTATCCAAAGTGGGCACTCGAAGCATTTGTTATTGCAAATGCAGAAAGGTAGATCTTCTTGTAGAGTATTCAGCATTTACAAAGATCAGAAATTAATGAAATGATCCAACTTAGTCTGTGATTTTAGCATCTAGTGCTTTTATATTTAGTTCCCAACTGGCGCAGCTAGTTATGGCCCAAACCTTGCATGTAATAAAAATAAAACGAATCACAGGAGAGGTCAAATAATTGGTATTTCAAAAAATTACAATTATGTAATGTGAAATGGTTGTACACTTTGATGCGTACAAATCATCATCCTTGATTGCTTATTAGTATGGTTATGCGCTCATCATAGTGAGTTGTTTGAGAACTGGAAACAAACGGGCATGAGAAAGGCTTTTCTCAAATACAGGAGGACACCTTTCCCAGTTACCTAAACTATTCTGTTAACAATTATATGAAGTTGTAAGGCCGGCATTGTATGCAGTATCTTCTGTTAGTTATTGCAATCGATGTATCATGAACTCCTGGTCAAGCATAAAGTACTCTAAAATCAGCAAGTTTAATTCATGCTGTAACTGGTAATATTTCGATTTCAGGTACTATGGTGTGTGGCTCCTGACACGATGTGGTGCGCTTCATAGATTTGGCTACAATGTAAATCATTGGGGTCTTCATTTAGCTGTGCTGATTCTTGCTGGTGTAGGATTCCGTGCCATGGCTTTCATCGGTATCGTAACTTTTAAAAAGAAGTGACATACCAAGAGGAGTCGAAAAATGTTCTGTTGATATGGTGATATTGCAGAAAAGTTGAGCGAATTTCTGCGTTATTTGATTGGAATGAGAAACATAAGTAAGATCAGTTGTAGTTGTAGCAGAAGATTTGAAATGCTGGAAAAGCTAGTTCAACCTGCGGTTTTGATTGCATTGTTCTTTATTGAACAATAGATGCTTGGCCGTTAAGTGGTGGATCCTATGGCTGCTATAAAGGGTTACGTCATTGTTCTACAGGACGCAGTATCTTGGTACTCGTGGAACCCATTGTATCAATCCTCGGGCAGGCTGTATAAATCTACCTGTATGCGTACGTCTGTGTAAATGATAGTCTCACGGTGAAATATAGTACATGAACTCGTGCTATATGATGTATTATTAAGAAAATTAGATGATTTTTTTTATTTTTAAAAATATTATTTCGTCAAAAAAATAAAAATTGATAAGAGATATCTTAGTATCTTATTATGTCTTCCATCTTATTTAAAAGATAAGGCTGTAATGTAAAGTTTTATATTAGAAAGAATAAAGATCGAAAGAGTATAGAAAGGGAACAAAAAATTAATGAGAATGATTAGAGGATAAAGTTTTTGTTTTTTCAAACTTGATTATGGAACAATTTGGCTCATGAGCAAATTGAATAAATCATTGAAAGAGTAAAATGTATGTTGGTATCAGGTGTTGTACATTGAGAAAACAAAATATGAAATTGAAAAATAAAACTGGACAATATTTTTGCATGGAAAATAAAATTTATTAGGATAAAATTCATGGAGAAGATAAAAAGATATTACTATAATGTTTTTGGGAAATATAGTTTCCTATTATGTTTACAAAGAGACGCACTATCTCTTGATATAGTGGAATATTTATATCACAAATATTATAAAACACTCACATATGCAAATGTGACGAGAGAAAAGTTACTCGAGATGGGACACATTATCTGAAAAAAGGAGCTCCATTTACAGAGCTTCTCGGCCTTCAATGAACATGAGTACTTGTGTGTTATTTTATGAACACTCACGATGATTCGATTGCCACTAGAGTTGATTGATCATCAATCATATCTCCACACATCCTTTCATCTTGTCGTTTATTTCTCCCACTTGGAGAATTGATTGATAATGAATCATATATCCACACATCCTTTCATCTTGTCGTTTATTGCTGCTCATATTTCTGTTAGGTCAAATGAGGATCTACACCACTCAATTCATAAGTATTCACTGGTCTGGTAAAAAAATCAGCTGTGTTATCCTTTTTATGGATTTTTTGCATATCCACACTTCCTTCCTCTACTACTTCTCAAACAAAGATAAATTATACTCCAACGTGTTTAGTCCTAAATTGGATTGTTAACTGACTCCTCCTACTCCTCCTACTCTTTTAGGATAGGATAGTCAAATGAGTTTTTGGGGAGCTACAGTAATTACAAGCTTATCTAGCGCCAAAAAATCCCTCAAAGTGTGGAACAAGGCTAACTTCGGTAAGAAGATCTTCGATGCAAGTGCGGATTCCTTATAATGAGCAAGTAACTCTGATTGTCATAAAACAGAGGAACTTTCTCATATTTGTATCTAAATTCCTCTAACAACCTTTGAATCCATATAGCCTCCTTGGAAGCTTGAGTAGCTGCCATATATTATTCCTCCATCATAGATAACGTCGAAATTATCTGTAGTTTTGAAACACAACTTACTGCACCTCTTGCAAGTGTAAACACATTAACGATAGAAAATTTAATTTATCTGAATCACCTACATAATCTAAACCAACATAGCCCGTAAGTGTCAAATCTGATCCTCCAAAATATAATACATCATTTGGGTAAGTCTTTATGTATTTAAGGATCCTCTTAACCTTGCTACAATGTTCTCGTCCGGGATTTGCCATGTACCGACTAACTGCCCCCACTACTTGTGCAATATCTGGTCTAGTACAAATCATAACGAACCTCAAAATTCCCACTGTCAATGCATATGGTACTCGAGATATCTCCTTCCTTTCTACTTAAACGCTAGGATACATTTCGGAGGATAACTTTAAGTTAACAAGAATAAGGTTGAGAATGAGTTACTATCTTGTTGTTGTAGTCGTGCAAGACTTTTCCAAATAACTTTTTGGGAAAGTCAAAATTTTCTGTTACTTCAGTCTTGATGAACTTGCATCCCTAAATTCTTGTTTGCTGGTTCTAAGTCCTTCATATCAAATTCTCTAACCAACCGTGCCTTCAATTCTTGGATGATATTTGTTGGGGCCTGCAACCACTATATTTTCCACATACAAGAAATGATACGATTACTTCCTCCAGACTTCTTGAAATATGTACAAGAGTTTGCACTAAGTATATTGTATCCTAGACTAATGATATATGAAGCAAAAATCTTGTACAAACACATTGACGTCTAAAGACTGTACAGAGATTTGTCCAAAATACAAACGAAGTTCTCTTTACTTTTTTCAGCAAACCTTCTGGCTAGAGCATATAGGTTTCCTTTTCAAAATCTCCATGAAGAAAAGACCGTTTTCACTTCTAACTATTCTAGATGTTGGTCAAACACTATAGTCAATGCTACCACTACTCTGATTGTATAAGCCGGACTATAGGAGAAAATATTTAATTGAAGTCAATGCATTCTTTCAGAGCATATTCTTTCACCAGTAATATGACATGATTCCGCTCCACTTGGTTATCCTCACGCTTGATCTTATAGATCCAATTGTTACCGATGGTTTTCCTCTTTTGTGGTAGTGTATATAAGATCCTAAGTTTTATTCCTATGTAACGCCTCCAATTCTTCCTATATTGCTGGCATCTACAAGGAGACATCTTAGCTTCAAGTAGTCTCTTGGAAACTCGTTGGCTTACCATCCTCTCTTATAGGCAACATGCCATATTTTTTCAGTGATATAATTTGAAATTCAACATGATGGTCCTCTCTCTAGTTTACTACCTCACTTTGGAAACTTGTGACTCAACTGATCTTGTTACTCGTGCTCTGATACTGCTTCACAAGAAATTTTATCTTCATTTGTATTATTTTCCCTGAATTATAAGAGTTTTTGATTTTGCACTTTTTGCTCCCTTTATCTTTCTTTAAAACAACATATCTACTGATGATCAGCTTATGCATAATAGTATTCTACAAGTGAAACCCCTTTACTCTTTGCATACTCCAAGAAGATACATTTTCTGGATTTAACATCCAAATTTGATTTTTCTTGTTCATTGTATAAAACATACACTGAACTTCCAAATTGCAACCAAGATTAATCTGTTGGCTTTCCAGTCCATACCTCTATTGGATTTTTTGAATCAATCGCTACTCACGGAGATTGATTGATAAAATAACAAGCGATTTTACTGCTTCTGCCGATAAAGACATGGCTAGGCCTGCAGTACTTAGCATTGCTCTTGTTCTGTTCAAACAAGTTTCTATTCATCATCTCTGCCACTCTATTTTATTGGGGCGTGTAAGCCATCGTAAATTGATTTTTGATGTCCCCATATCGGCAAAATACATTAAACTCATTACGTTATATCTCCTCCATTATTAGTACTCAAACACTTGATTTTCTTGTCAGAATCAAGTTCAACCCGCGCTTTGGAAACTTTGAAAATTTCAAGAACATCTGATTTCTTCATAGTTAGATACACCCACATCTCCTAGATAAATTATCAATGAACGATACAAAGTATCTCACTCTTCCTAGGGATACAACTGGTGCTTATCTGAAATATGAATGAATAAACTCCAATATACTTTTACTTGTGGCAGTAAAAGTGTCGAACATTAATCTATTT
This sequence comes from Dorcoceras hygrometricum, assembly GCA_001598015.1. NCBI lineage: Eukaryota > Viridiplantae > Streptophyta > Magnoliopsida > Lamiales > Gesneriaceae > Dorcoceras > Dorcoceras hygrometricum. The sequence goes on from KQ991601.1 coordinate 397,548, forward strand.
TGTTTACTGGTAATACGATACTCACAAATGGTAATACTAATTTTGTAAGTCTTGGCAACATATTCCATTCAGCGAGAATCTTCAATCCCTGTTCTAACATATGCCCGAGCTTTGATACCATAAAATTAATTCTTCTCCTGAACCACTTGATATAATAACTAGTTCCGCCTCTTATATTTTTTTCTCAACATACAGATTTGTAGTAACATTTTCTGCCTTTATACCACAAGTGCGTCTTTTAAAATTTTCATGATCTCTTTCTCGATACGAGGCTTATACCTAATTGTTGGCGCAGTGGTGGATACGGATCTCACTCCCGGGGCACAGCGAAAGTTTAAAAATTTTTGTGCACGGGAACGCTCATACGCGAATAAAAAGAACACTAAACATGCATAAGATGTTTGAAATATTTACCTTTGGTGACTTGGAGCCCGACTCTGACCAGTCCGCTAGGGTGGTGGCCCTTCAACGGTTGATTCTTGATCAACGCCTAATTCGGTCCATGCTCAGAATCTCAACTTCTTTGCTGGTTTGCACTAGAAACCAACAAAATTTTAACGGATGGAATCTCTTCGCCAAGAAGGCTTGGAGTGGATCAGATCGAACATGAGCTGATCTGAGTAGAACAGTTTGGGTGAGAGCTGAACTGTTCGCGTAGCGTTGATCTGATCTGATGGTACTGTGCTGATATGTTAGTGCTATGCTGATTGTGCAGCGCATGCTATTAAGAGTTGAGCTGGTCTAATATAAGCTGTAGTGAGCTGGGATGCAGCTTAGAGGAGGCTTTGACATCGGCGTCGGCTACGGAGGCCGAGAGATGGAGGAGGGGAGGAAGTGAGTCAGTTGCTCAACTTGATGAATTTGAATAGCTCATTTTAGGCCCCTATTTATAGATATTTCATGGGTTTAAACTAGGTTTGTTAGGACACTTCTCATATAGAATTAAGCACACAATTAACACTAAAATACGGAAGTTTAAAAAGTGGTTAAAATTTTTATTTGCCTGAACAGAAAATGCGCTCTTCAAAATATTCGCATACTCAAAAATTAACTTTGATTCAAAAGCCGACAGTAATAAACAACATCATCTCATCAATCATATATGGATATATCATACTCAAACAATCGAATAATAAATAGAATAACTACACAGGGCATCCTCTGGCAATGACTCGATACAATATATACATAACTGGGACACCCAACGCCTATGGGGCTCCATCAGCTGATGCATCACTCGAACCAGCTGATCTACCTGAAAAACCTACAATTGTCAAACACAAGACCAAAGCAGCCCTAAGGGAAAACAAACGAGGTCAGACCTCAGTACAAGGAGCAATCGCAAAACAGGAATCTAATAAACATGTAATATATCATGTCGTGTAATGCATGAGAGGTACAAAGAATCATCGAAATCCAAAGCACAATGACTCAGATGACAATCAAATATCTCAGTGTCCACAGCTCATGAGAGCGTGGGTGCTACCCACTCATCTCACACACAGTACCAGAAGCACATCAAACAACTCAACTGTTGGGGAACCGTGGCGGATCCGGATCCCGTCTCCCGGCAAGGCAGCGGAAGAATAAAATTAGGCCGGGAAACGTTCAATACAATTCAATAACAACACAATATGAACCATTCATAGGGTGTTTCTCAGGGTGTTACCTTGCTGGCGACTTGCGCCTGGCTCCAACCGGAATTACAAGAAGACCGGCTCTTCACGGTAGGCGGCTGTAGATTCGTCAATCAGGTCCACGACCGGAAGGGAGACTCCTTCGTCAGCCGACACTAGAAGGCCTGAAGAGATCAGCGTGGATGGATTCTCCTCGAAAAGTTGATCGGAACAAGTCCGATCACTTAGCGGCGGCGGCGATGGTGGTGGTCGGCGGCGGCGACGGCTTTTGAGGAGAGGAGGGAGGCGGCCGTGAGTTTTAGGGTTAGCGTTAAGTGTAATCAAGTGTTATGATTAAAGCCTCCAAGTCTACATAAATAGACTAGTGATAAACATGGACCGGCCCAACGTATGAACATTCAGTTCATCCCTATCACCGTGACTTCATCATAACTCCGATCGTCGATCAGATCGGACCGATCGACTCAGTTTCCAAAACTGAATACTATGATCTGAAAAACCATTTTTCAGAACCCCAGTGCAAAATGACCGTTTTGCCCCTCAACAGCGGGAAATCACGATTTGACCCCTGTTGACTTTTAGGAAGTCGCAC
>KQ991601.1:400336-412336 GCA_001598015.1 Dorcoceras hygrometricum
TTCCTAAAAACCTGTACACTTAAGTAGAATTGTTAGAATCACAATAATAGGTTTTGTGTAATTCAAAACGTAATCAGGATCTGTCAAAACAGATCCAACACGGTCCCCTTAACGTCCCCAATAATATGAGCCAACGTTAAAGGGAGGTTCCAACCGACTCACAACGATTGTCAATGGCGTGGACAGCTTTCCGGCATACATGACCCCCTCAATAATATGAGCCGGGCCATGTATACGGGTAGCATCGACGTACACCCATTGTTGATGGAAGGTAGGGATAATTTAAACAAATTTAAATTCCCTTTAATTTATCTAATAAACATTTATCTTGATATTAGTTAAATCGTATTTAAAACGAGGGATTTTATTTTCGAAAATTTGGTCTCATGCAATATATTTTAAATCATATTTAAAACATGCGGATTCAACTAACTATATATCACATATATATAAATATTGGGATGATCGATCGCGAGAGCTATGCGGTCCGTGGTTGCCAGCCACGGACCTGGGTCCAATCCTAGGGGTAATGCAACATGCAATGCAATCCTATTACAATGCTTCCGGTTTTACAGATCTTCGGTCTTCAATATCCGTGATCGTCATTGTTCACCGTCTTCGGATGTCCTCCCACTAAATCTAGTAATTTACATTTAAATATACCATGACATATAAGGGATACATTTTTCAAGGGGTGAGAACGGGCCACAAACAGGCCCACTTAAAATGATAATCAATATTAATACAACCGAATCACAAAAACCTATCGCATACACCTAACAAATTGGGCACGGCTCTCGATCATCCCAAACATGCAATTAATCTAATTAAAATGCATAAATTTAAATAATCAAATTATTTATCCACAAAATCATATTTTAATTACGAAATCGCATTTTATAAATAAAATCGTATTTTGTTGATAAAATCAAATTTTAATCAACAAAATCATATTTAATTTATAAAATCATATTTCAAAATTAAAATCGTATTTTGCAATTTAATTGCATCAATTTGGGCTTAAAAACAATTTTAGGCCCAAAAATCTCAAATTTTAAAATCGACCAAAACGGGCCCGATATCGAATATCGGCCCGAAAACTTCACGGGCTGCCCGGGACAAGCCCGAACTAAACCATAGAAAACAAACCAGCCGTCACGACATCTCCGGAGCATCGCCGGACGGTGGCCGCCGGCGGCGGCCGTCGCCAACAAATTGCGCGCGGCACAAGGCCGCGCGCGGCCGCGACAAGCGCGGCGCTCCCATGCGCCATCGTGCGCCGATTATGGCGCAACAAATTGCGCCATGGCCTGCTGGCCATCGGCCGTCCAGTGTGCAACGATTGCACCATCGCGCGGCGTGAACGGCCGCTATGCACGGCAGGCGCGCACATCTCGGCCGCCGTCCAGCATCTTCGTCGCGCAACCAAGCACTGGACATGGGCCAGCGGTCGCACGCCATGCGCGGCCAGCGCGCAGGCGTCGCGCGCGCTCATGCACGCGGCGATGATGAGGAGGCACCGCCGTGCGCGGCGGCGCCGTGGCCGATGCAACGTCGATTTTGTTTCGTTTCGACTCTAAAAAATTGAAAGTTAGATATAATAAGGCAGCAATTGTATTGAAGGATCCGAGCCATAGCTCTGATACCATTGTTGGGGAACCGTGGCGGATCCGGATCCCGTCTCCCGGGAGGCAGCGGAAGAATAAAATTAGGCCGAGAAACGTTCAATACAATTCAATAACAACACAATATGAACCATTCATATGGTGTTTCTCGGGGTGTTACCTTGCTGGCGACTTGCGCCTGGCTCCAACCGGAATTACAAAAAGACCGGCTCTTCACGATAGGCGGCTGTAGATTCGTCAATCAGGTCCACGACCGGAAGGGAGACTCCTTCGTCAGCCTGCACTAGAAGTCCTGACGAGATCAGCACGGACGGATTCTCCTCGAAAAGTTGGTCGGAACAAGTCCGATCACTTAGCGGCGGCGGCGGCGGCGCCGATGGCGGCGGCCGGCGGCGGCGACGGCTTTTGAGGAGAGGAGGGAGGCGGCCGTGAGTTTTAGGGTTAGGGTTAAGTGTAATCAAGTGTTATGATTAAAGCCACCAAGTCTACATAAATAGACTAGTGATAAACATGGACCGGCCCAACGGGCCCGGGTCCAACGTATGAACATTCGGTTCATCCCTATCACTGTGACTTCATCATAACTCCGATCGTCGATCAGATCAGACAGATCGACTCAGTTTCTAAAACTGAATACTATGATCTGAAAAACCATTTTTCAGAACCCCAGTGCAAAATGACCGTTTTGCCCCTCAACAGCGGAAATCACGATTTGACCCCTGTTGACTTTTAGGAAGTTGTACTCCCTAAAATCCTCTTCCTATGCTCAACACATTGAGCTCGGTTTCCGTGCGGGAATCTCGAATCCAGTACTTGTGTGACCCTAAATGGTTCAGGGATACAGCTAGCCGTGGGCCCACAACCATTGTGGCTCCGGAATCACAATTCCGGACTTGCCCATTGGATCATGGTAAGAGCATCTAGCAACAACGCCCCATGATCCCCTAGGTATGACTGATAGTGCCTGCAAGAACCAGTTGGTCGTGGTTAGCATACAGTACGGTCCTTTCAATCCATATATCCCGATCAGATCAACGACCATTGGTAAATCGAGAGTCGCTAAAGATCCGACAGCTATGCATACATCTTGGAGATCGAATAGTGACATCGCGAGTGTAACTAGGTAAAACCATTTACCTAAAACACTTCTAGTACTCTGGCCAGAGATTTATACACTATTATCCCCTCAGATAGCATAGGATATCCACGAATGTCTGCGAGCGGTGAATCCTCGACAACGATGCATCGACTCCTACATGCATCGGGATCTCACCCAATCTCGCCGCCTTATGACCCCAAGTGAGTCGGCAAACGGGTCAAAGTGAGACGCCTATCATGTAGAGTCTCAATGACATTTCGAGTCGTGAGGACTAATCAGTACAACCAAGACCTCGGACTTATCCACTCGACAAATGGTAACCACTTGGAAAGTCCGAACGAGGGTAGTTCGATAGATCACCAGGTCACTATCTATCTGCATGCTCAGAACATCACAATGTTCCCTACCAATGAAACATGGTACTTCGCATCGCAGATACTAGTCTCAGGCTCGGGCGGCCTTATCCTCATTTTGACGGCCCAATCGACTAGGAACATGTTCAGAATACACAGTGACTATTAGATGTGTTTCATGATAGCCGTCATACCCACTATCACATCTAACATACACTATAGTGCATTCTAGGTCTTTACTCAACGCAATTGTTAATCATTATACATCACAATGAAAGTAAATAATGCCATATAAATAAATACGAATATCATATATAAAGATTATTTTATACAAGAGTCTATAAACCCACACGCCACAAGTTGGCTAGTTGGGCATATACTCTAACATCAACCGGGCCTGACACTCTGTTTGATTTGCTTATGTGTTATCTATATGCGTTTATTATGAGCTGGCATACACGCGTATCATATTGAGCCTGGTTTCTTTGAGAACCGATCGTTGTATAGTACCAGTATGCTGAATCTATGATTTTGAAAATAAAATGATTGAGGTGTCGATCGGATTTCATACCCTTGACTCCCTGTCGTGAGGTTTGTCGGTTGCCCTGAGGTTCACTTGGGTAGATCCCACCCCTCAGCAAGCATGAATGACACCGGTGGGTTGAGAGATTAGATTGCAAGCTGCTGGTGCTGCATGTGAAGGGCATGGGCAGCACCCATGATTCCACATGCGATGTGGCCACTACTTTATTGATTCACTGCTGAGTTTTGGGTGTGGATCGTTGTTGCTGACCGATGAGTCTTGATAGTATCCCTATCATGCATTGCACATTTGAGATATTACATGTTTTATACGTTAGCTGGTTTTATAGATGCTCTTCATACTGAGGTTTGACCTCGTTTTATTTCCCGTTTTTGGGCTGCTTTGGTCTGTGTTGGCTTTTGCTAGGATCTTCAGGTAATCCAGCTGGACCGAGTGGAGCGTCAGTCTGGTAGATCCCCCGTTTGAGTCCCAGTTATACATATATGTAATTGTATATAAACCAGGGGATGCCCTGCGTGGATATTGTATTTGGGGATTTGTATTTATTGCATTCTTGGATATGCTTTGTTGTTGTTTGGATTTTTGAACCAAAATCCATATTTTGAGTATGTTTGTATTTTTTTTAAGAGTTGATTTTAGTTCAGGCCTCAAACGAATAATTTTAACCCATATTTTACGCTTCCATGTAATTATGATTAATTGAGTAATTAATCGATGTTTTAGCGCACCGGGCCTGAAATTTTGGTATCAGAGCTTAAACTGGGATAAGCGTGATTCTTTTTCCATCACACTTGAGTCTAGGCAGAGAGTTTGAGCTTTTTCTTGTGATTGACTCTGTGATTTCTGTGATTTTGTTATCTACCTCTGTGAACTATCTGCTTTTAGTTCTTACCTTTGAGTATTGGTAGATGCCACCGAGGAGAGGTAGAGGTAGAGTGATTAGGCAGAATGTTGAGGAGTCTAGGGCTCCTGAGAGCGATGAGGATGTTGCTCAGCAGAGTGTGACTTTGCGTCGTCGAGTTAGACAGACAGAGGTTGAGGTGGAAGATGTGACTAGGCAGATTGGTGAGATGGAGTTAGATCTGGCTAGATTTCAGAGGACGAATCCTCCTGGTTTTTACTTGCGCTGAGGGTGGTCTGATGGCTGAAGGCTGGTTGGAGCATATGGAGGAATTGTTTGACACAGTGGAGTATTCCCAGGAGAGGAGACTGAAGTTGGCTGTTTTGCAGTTGAGGGATCATGCTCAACGCTGGTGGAAGGATACTTCCCGAGTCATGAGAGAGAGTGGTGCTTTGATTTCTTGGGAGAGCTTCTGTGCAGCTTTTCGACAGGAGTATACCCCTGAGTCCTACTACAATAACCGTGAGAGAGATTTCGATAATCTAAAACAAGGGAACATGAGGGTGGCCAAGTACGCTAGACAGTTTTCTTCGCTTCTATCGTATGTTCCCCACGTTGCTAACCAGGAGAGGATGAAGAGGAGCAAGTTTCTGAGAGGGTTGAGGCTCGAATTATTCCGTATGGTGTTAGCTGGTTCTCCTATGACTTATGCTGAGGCGGTGGACAGGGCGGTGGACATGGAGGAGAGTCTTTTGGAAGCACAGACTCAAGTTCAGCCGATAGCTGGGCACAGTTTCCATCCTGTACAGGAAGGGACGCATCCATTTCAACCTCCTCAGACGTCGCAGCAGTAAAATCGCCAGAGGTTCAAGCCTCGAGGAAAGCAGTTTAAGAGACGGTCAAATTCAAGTTCTTCTGGTTCTGTTAGTTCTGATGGTAGTGGCTCTGGAGGAGTGTCATGTGGTCAATGTGGAGGTAGGCATATGACTTCTCAATGCCGCGGATTTCAGGGTAACTGTTACAAGTGTGGGCAAACCGGACACCTGGCTAGAGCGTGTCCGTCGGCGAGGGGACAACCCTCTAATTTGTCGCAGCAAGGTTCGGATGGTGGTTCTTCGCAGAGACCGCAACCTTTTGTCCTGTCCCAACGATCATGATTCCAACCACGAGAACCGTCTAGGTTCGGAGGATCTTCTAGACCTCATTTTTCGGGACCGCAGCCAGCTCAAGTGAATGCCTTGACGAGAGAGCAAGCTGATGATATGCCTGGAGGAGTTACTGCAGGTACTTGTGCTATCTTTGGTTTTCCTGCACGAGTTTTGTTTGATACAGGAGCATCACACTCCTTTATATCTGATTTGTTTGTGCATGAGTGTGGGTTGAGTGCTACCCCACTGTGTGATGTTGTATCTGTTTCTACTCCTACTGGCGTGTGGTTGATGTCCCGTGAAGTGGTTTTGGATTGCATTATTAGATTCGATGAGAATGTGTTGGTGACGGATCTGATATCTTTAGAGATTAGAGATTTTGACTGCATTTTGGGCATGGACGTGTTGTCTAGTTATAGAGCGACTGTAGATTGTTTCCTTGGTGTAGTGAGGTTTAGACCTAAATTTGGGGAAAAGTGGGATTTCTACGATGCTGACTCGCGACGAAGATTCCACTAGTGTCCGTCATGGAGATGTTTAGCCTGTTGTCGCTAGAGAATGCAGGGTTCATGATTTATGGCCTGGATGTTTCCCATGAGTCGCGGATAGAGTTGAGTGATATCCCGATTGTTCGAGAGTTCACAGAAGTTTTTCTGGATGATATTCCTGGATTTCCTCCGAGACGAGAGATTGATTTCAGCATTGAGTTGGTGCCAGGAACCGCCCCGATTTCGAGAGCTCCATATCGATTGGTGCCAGCTGAGTTGAAGGAACTTATGGACCAGTTGCATGATCTTCTAGAGAAAGGTTTCATTAGGCCGAGTATGTCGCCTTGGGGAGCTCCAATTCTCTTTGTAAAGAAGAAGGATGGATCTATGAGGATGTGTGTTGACTTTCGGCAGCTGAATAAAGTAACGATTAAGAACAAGTATCCGTTGTCGAGAATTGATGATATGTTCGATCAACTGCAGGGATCGGCAGTGTACTCCAAGATTGATCTGCGATCTGGTTATCATCAGTTGCGGATTAGAGACGCTGATGTGGTGAAGATGGCGTTCCGGACTAGATACGGGCATTATGAGTTTCTTGTGATGCCAATTGGATTGAGTCTTCATGGATTTGATGAACCGCGTCTTTAGTGAGTATATCAATCGTTTTGTGATTGTCTTCATAGACGACATCCTGGTGTACTCGAGGAACTATAGAGAGCATAAGGAGCACTTGAGGATAGTGTTGCAGAAACTGAGAGACTAACAGCTTTATGCGAAGTTCAGTAAGTGTGAATTCTGGTTGGACAAGGTGATCTTCTTGTGTCATGTCATTTCTGCACAAGCGGATAGTGGAAGCTGCCTTGGGTTTCAGTTTAGACCAGCATGGGTGCGAGCTGTTTGAGTGGCCTGTGCTAATCTTAGAGGTGCAAGCTGATTTGTGTTTGCTGGATAATTGTATCAGTTTTGTCGGGCCCGATACTCTTAACCAAAGATTAAGCACACAAAACACGGAAGTTTAAAAAATGGATAAAATTTTTCTTTTTGACCTGACTAAAAATCTATCCTTTAAAATAAGTTCTTACTTAAAATACGAATTTAAATCAAAAGTCAGAAGATCATCCACAACATAATTATATACATACAACTCCAATCGAATCAACAACAATAAATACACAGGGAATCCCCTGGTAATGACTCGATAAATCATATATATATAACTGGAAACTCAACACTGCGGGACACCACCAGCTGATGCAACACTCCAACCAGCTGATCTACCTGCAAAGGCCTGCAATGACCAATACATGACCAAAGCAGCTCCAAGGGGAAAAATAAACGAGGTCAAAACCTCATTACGAAGAGAAACTCATACAGCTAATCAAATCAAGCATGAAACATGTCATGTCATGTAATGCATGAGGCTATCCGAAAATATCGGGTATCAAAAGACAGTGAAAAGATCATCAACTGTCTAATCATGAAATCAGTGGCCACATCGCATGTGGAATCATGGGTGCTACCCATGCCCTTCACATGCAGCACCAGCAGCTTGCATTCTAATCTCTCAACCCACCGGTGTCATTCATGCTTGCTGAGGGTTGGGAGCTACCCAAGTGAATCTCAGGGCAATCGACAAAACCTCACGGAGGGGAGTCGAGGATACGGGATCCAACCGACACCTCAATCATTTTATTTTAAAAAAAAAATGATTCAGCATACTGGTAACCCATCATCGAATAAAATCGGGTATCAAAAGGAATTCGGCTCAAAATGCTATGCAAGTATTAAATGGCAATAACTCATGCAACCGTATACAATCAACACGAATTAATCATGCATAACAACTTAGAAATCATCATCTAAGGCACCACGAAGAAAATACAGTTCACTGCCAACATACAATTCATAGCAGCCATATAAAATCGTGCACATGAATAAAGTCAGCACAGATAAGCTCTACCATGCGACCCTAGGCTAAGAAATTCACTCAAAACCACAAGCACAACAGATTACAGCACCCAGCATACACATGACAAAGCTAAGGCAAAATCAACCTACAGCCACCACGTTCACATGCTTATTCCAAGCTGTAGTTACAAGCTCAAACGTACCTTACGCAGATCTTAACACAACCTTAACTCAAGGCTTGCGGTTAACAACAGAAAGCACACCCTGCTCTGCACAGCTAGCAGCTCACGGCAAACCACAAGCTTTAATCTGCCAAGATATCTAAGAAATCAATTCATCAGAAGCTCATACAACTCGCGGCCTAAAGCTTCGTTGCCCAGACCAGCTACGTCTATTCTACAGAACACACGGAATAGCTGTACACTACACATAAACATATTACCATGCCTATCTCAAAGCTGTAATTATAAGCTCAATCCATACCTGCTCGGATCTTACCAACTGCCTCACAAAGCTCACGACAGAACAGAGCACACACCATCAGTACACGGAACAGGTCATGCTAGCTCCTCCACTGCTATCGCCAGGACCAACCAGAGTGCTAACAGCTCGAGGGAAAACAACCGTAGCTCTACAAGAACTCAGCAACAGTGCATGTGTACCAACCCGGAAGAACAACGTAGCTGGGAGAAATAACGAAACGACAGCGAACACTATACCACTTCGAGTTTCCTCCTCTGGCCATCTCCGGCCACGATACCGGTAGGGAATTGATGGGTTTTGAAAGGGGTTTCAACGGTACCACTCTTGACCAAAGCTGGTCGGCTGATCTCCGACAATCGGGAAATAAGGGTACGGGTGAATAGTAAAATCAAGGGTTTCGGGAGAGATAGCTTCTCGAACACTCAGGAGGATAAGATATTTGTGGTCTAAAAATGACTATGTCTCAAATCAAAGAGTCCTATATATATACTACTACACGCCGATCTGATCTACAGTTCTCACAGAACAGCTCAGAGCTCCTCTACTGCTCCAGCTTAGGCATACACGCACACCAGATCACGCGTCTTCTCAGCTCACGCATTCAGATAAGATCACATACACAACAGCTTGAGCAATACCCAGCTTAGCACAGAGCTAAAGATCATATCTCTCTTCCAAAACAGGAACCACAGACCACATCTACCCAAACGTCGAACCAACCAGATCACGCACAACACAGGTCAGTTGTCTCATACCTAGATCTCACGACCACAACAGAATACGCTCTCCCAGTAGCTCAAGCCAGATTACGCACTTCGACCAGCTCAGAGCCTTCAGCTCAGCTCAGACCTCAAAGCTGAAAACAGCTTGGGCATAGCTCAGGGCGTTTCCACTAATAGTTTTCACCCACCAACAGGTCACGCCCGCGATAGAACAGGCTCAAAGCTTAGCTCGTGCACTCAACAGCTCTAGCGCACAGCACAGCTCTCGTGCAAGCAGGTTTCGTCCCATCAGCTCAGAAGAACTAGGACAAATCCTACCTGATCTGACTAACGAAACAGCTCACGGCAACTATAGCAGCAACAGCTCACATTAGCAGACAAGTTCACACACACACCGGCCAGCTCACATAGAACAACAATTTTCGCCAAACCAGTTCTTCGCTATCAGCTTTCACCTAAGCTGACTTAACCTAGCAGCTCAGCACAACAACCCTAATCTGACTACTCATCACAAAAGGTTGTGTAACTTCCAAAGCTGATTCCAGCTTACGGTTTGCTATTCGACCGGTAACAGCTCAGAACTGCTACACCACCAGCTCGCACCAAGAAAAATCATATCGCACTAGCATCACTGCCTTAAGTTCGCACTACTCAGCTTGGAGGAACTCAGATCAGCACGCATCCTACATATCAGCTCAGGATGTTCTAAACAGCTTACGACACCCCAAAGCTATTCGCTAATATCTCATATCACAGCACATACACCCGAAACAGCTCACGAACCCAGATCATCTCATGCCTACTGCTCCCTGCTGCACGATACTCCTAAGCTGCTAACATCTCACGGACTCAGCATAGTCCCCACTTAACAGCTTGCACCTAATCTGGTCCACAATAAATAGCTTACGCTTCCATGCGTCAACCAGCTCGCGCAACACACCAGCTTACGTCTAAGCTGGAACTTTAAACCAAAACTCTAAGCTGAACCGTACCAGCTTATCTAAAAGCTGAAACTCTAATCTGCTCCAACACTCAAGAGTAGCACAGCCACTCTAACAGCTCTAGCCAGTGCTAACCCAAGCTGAAACCCAAAATAGCTTACACCATCAGCTTGGTGCGAAACATGATAGATCCCTAAGCTGAATACTCTTGGCTGATTATCCCTTAATCTAAACATGATTAAGCTACTAATTACCTTGGTTAATCACAGTCCTCACAAGTTTGGAGGGTGCTGCATGCTGTATGAGATATTCAGCTTAGAAGATTTCTATGTAGTTACGGGAGCTGGACTAGATCGGGTGCGAGCTGATAGGTGAGAACTGTCACCTGAGTCGTGCTGAGTTTGCGAGCTGAGCTGCTACTGCTGTAGCGTGATTCAATCCAGTGCAGCGCTCTGAGATGATAGCAGTTTAGGATGTAGACATAATCTGGATGCAGTTTTGGGAGTTACATCGCAAAATAAGTTGACCCTTGAGAATTGGGTTGACCATCACGAGCTGGTATGAGTACGTACCTTGAGACCTGGGTGCATGAGCTGATCTGAAAGCTTCGTGTTCTGATTGTGATAGCAAAAGCTGAATAGAGCCTCGCAAGCTGACATGAGCGATGCGTACTGAGTTGAGTACTCTAAGCCAATCTACGTACTGCTAGCCGAGAACAGAGTACGTGACCCGAGTGTTAGAGTAGATGCCCAACTAGCTAACTTGTGGCGTGTGGGTTTATAGATTCTTGTATATGACAATCTTTATATATGATATTCGCATTTATTTATGGCATTCTTTACTTTCATTGTGTTGTATGATGATTAACAATTGCGTTGAGTAAAGACCTAGAATACACTATAGTGTATGTTAGATGTGATAGTGGGTATGACGGCTATCATGAAACACATCTAATAGTCACTGTGTATTCTGAATTAGTTCCTAGTCGATTGGGCCGTCAAAATGAGGATAAGGCCGCCCGAGCTCCGGGCTTTTGAAGCTGAACTTCTTGTCGAACATGGCTAAACAGACCTCGATACGTCTTGTACTGTTGGTCCAAAATCTCGGTAAACGGCAGCTCAAGGCTTCTGATGTGAAAGAGAATCACGTCTTTGTGTTTTTCTGCATAATCCCATTTCTACACACACTCAGTTTGAATCTGATTGACTGAAGCTCGGAGCTGTGCCAGGGGCTCTGTGAAATCTTGCGGTGTAACAGCCGTAGGAATCAAGATCTGGTGGACACCCAAAGGAGTGTCATCGGCAGTGAAGAACATACGAGAATCAGTAGAATTACTCTGACTTGGAGAAATCAAAACTGGGTCCGTATGGCTAGGAATAGAAGAAGAAGAATCTGAGGTAATCACCTGTACATAGAGACCTCGGCGAAAATTTCCAACAAAAGCTGCCGGACCTACTGCTACATCTACCACTGTACCAACTGCAACGATATCTCAACAAAAATTATGCGATCCAACTGGTTGTAAACGGACAGAGGCAGAAAACTGTAAAACTTCAATACATACGTCGGCCATCTTTTTCGAACAAACTTGAAAAATGCACTGACTGGGGCAAGGGTTGTTAGAGTAGATGCCCAAATAGCAAACTTGTGGCGTGTGGGTTTATATACTTTTGTATATGACAATCTTTATATATGATATTCGCATTTATTTATGGCATTCTTTACTTTCATTGTGTTGTATGATGATTAACAATTGCGTTGAGTAAAGACCTAGAATACACTATAGTGTATGTTAGATGTGATAGTGGGTATGACGGCTATCATGAAACACATCTAATAGTCACT
>KQ991601.1:423387-452986 GCA_001598015.1 Dorcoceras hygrometricum
TTGCATATGCTCTGAGTGTCACGAGCCGCTACCAGGCCAACCCCGGCCAATTGCATTGGAATGCTGTGAAGGATATTCTTAAGTACTTACGAGGGACTAAGAATATGTTCATGGTCTATGGGGGTGGTGAACTGAAACTGGAAGGCTACACTGATTCTAGCTTCCAGTGTGACGTGGATGATTCGAAATCAACCTCTGGATTTGTATTCATGCTCAATGGTGGTGCTGTCTCTTGGAAGAGTTCCAAGCAAGACACCATCGTGGATTCAACCACTGAGGCTGAGTACATCGCAGCATCAGCTGCTGCTAAGGAGGCGGTTTGGATAAGGAATTTCATCCAAGAGTTGGGCATCATTCCTAATGGAGTTGGTCCAGTCCCGGTGTACTACGACAACACGGGTGCCGTTGCGCAAGCAAAGGAGCCTAGGTCTCACCAAAGATCCAAACACATACTGAGGAAATACCACATAATCCGGGATATTGTGGCTAGAGGTGACATAGCAGTTGAGAGAGTCGCATCTGCGGACAACATTGCTGATCCTCTTACGAAGCCCTTGCCAGGACCGTTGTTTGAGAAACATCGTGAAACAATGGGACTGCGTCTGATGAGTAGTTGGCTTTAGGGCAAGTGGGAGATTGTTAGAGTAGATGCCCAACTAGCCAACTTATGGCGTGTGGGTTTATAGACTCTTGTATATGACAATCTTTATATATGATATTCGCATTTATTTATGGCATTCTTTACTTTCATTGTGTTGTATGATGATTAACAATTGCGTTGAGTAAAGACCTAGAATGCACTAAAGTGTATGTTAGATGTGATAGTGGGTATGACGGCTATCATGAAACACATCTAATAGTCACTGTGTATTCTGAATTAATTCCTAGTCGATTGGGCCGTCAAAATGAGGATAAGGCCGCCCGAGCTCGAGACTAGTATCTACGATACGAAGTACCATGTTTCATTGGTAGGGAACATTGTGATGTTCTGAGCATGCAGATAGATAGTGACCTGGTGATCTATCGAACTACCCTCATTCGGACTTTCCAAGTGGATACTATTTGTCGAGTGAATAAGTCCGAGGTCTTGGTTGTACTGATTAGTCCTCACGACTCGAAACGTCATTGGGACTCTACATGATAGGCGTCTCACTTTGACCCGTTTGCCGACTCACATGGGGTCATTAGGCGACGGGAGAGATCCCGATGCATGTAGGAGTCGATGCATCGTTGTCGAGGATTCACCGCTCGCAGACATGCGTGGATATCCTATGCTATCTGAGGGGATAATAGTGTATAAATCTCTGGCCAGAGTACTAGAAGTGTTTTAGGTAAATGGGTTTACCTAGTTACACTCGCGATGTCACTATTCGATCTCCAAGATGTATGCATAGCTATCGGATCTATAACGACTCTCGATTTACCAATGGTCGTTGATCTGATCGGGATATATGGATTGAAAGGACCGTACTGTACGCTAACCACGACCAACTGGTTCTTGCAGGCACTATCAGTGATACCTAGGGGATCATTTGGCAATGTTTCTAGATGCTCTTACCATGATCCGATGGTCAAGTCCGGAATTTTGATTCCGGAGCCACAATGGTTGTGGGCCCACGGCTAGCTGTATCCCTGAACCATTGAGAGTCACACAAGTACTGGATTCGAGATTCCCGCACGGAAACTAAGCTCAATGTGTTGAGCACTTGAGGAGGATTTTGGGGAGTGCGACTTCCTAAAAGTCAATAGGGGTCAAATCGTGATTTCCTCTATTGAGGGGCAAAACGGTCATTTTGTACTGGGGTTCTGAAAAATGGTTTTTCAGATCATAGTATTCAGTTTTTGAAACTGAGTCGATCGGTCCGATCTGATCGGCGATCGGATTTATGATGAAGTCACGGTGATAGGGATGAACCAAATGTTCATCCGTTGGACCCGGGCCCGTTGGACCGGTCCAAGTTTATCACTAGTCTATTTAATGTAGACTTAGGGGATTTAATCAAATAACATTACAACTAATACAACCCTAACCCTAGCTCTCAAAACCGCCGCCCCTCCTCTCCCTCATATCGCCGCCGCCGCCGGAATTTGTTCCGGCCAACTTTTCGAGGAGTTTCCGTCCGTGCTGATCTTGTCAGGCCTTCTAGTGCAGGCTGGCGAAGTAGTCTCCCTTCAGATCGTGGACCTGATTGACGAATCTACCGCCACCTACCGTGAAGAGCCGGTCTTCTTGTAATTCCGGTTGGAGCCAGGCGCAAGTCGCCAGCAAGGTAACACCCCGAGAAACACCCTATGAATGGTTCATATTGTGTTGTTATTGAATTGTATTGAACGTTTCCCGGCCTAATTTTATTCTTCCGCTGCCTCGCCGGGAGACGGGATCCGGATCCGCCACGGTTCCACAACACTGAGATGTTCAGCGTGAACGATGTAAGCTGAGCTTTTGTAGAGCTTACTGTTCTGGGGATGGTAAGCTGAGCTGAATGCTCTGTGCTGATCTAAGATCGCAAACTGATCTGAGTGGAACAGTTCTGAGCTGAACTATTTCGTGGTGCTTGATCGACTTTTCTACTGCAATATGTTTTGGGGACAACATCGTAGTAGCAAACAACTTGGGGATTTTTTTGTATGAGAGTAAGCTAGTTCAGCTTAGGGATGTTCTGGGTACCCTAAACTGAGGGATCATATTTCGAGCGTTGTGCCGTGTCGTTTAGTGGTATCAGCTTAGGTGTAAGCTGGTAGTAACGTCCTGTGTATACCAGTTTTGTTGTGGTCTTTAGCTTAGGTCAGAGTTGTTCGTAGTTATCAGACCGGACGAGAGCTATTTATGGTTTCAGCTTGGCGAGAACTTTTCAGTACGTGTAAGCTGGCCAGTGCGTGATCTGGCCTGTTTCTACGAGCTGTGCTTCTGTGCATGTCGTGAGTTGTTCTAAGCTTAGGTGCTGCGAGCTGATAGTATCACGGACTGTTTGGTCATTGTAAGCTGGATAGAGCATCCTGAGCTGATTGAAAGGCGTGATCTGGCCTCAGGTTGCGCAAGATATTATGTGGTACTATGCAGTTACCCTGTGCTAAGCTCGTGTGATCTGATCTGCCGGTGTGATTTGTACTACTGTGTGTGGCGCAAGCTTTTTGTGTGGATAGATTTTAGTGAGAGCTGGTCTTCACTCCTGTGATGGAGAGCGCACGATCTGTATGCACGAGAGCTGATTGTGGTTCGTAATCTTTATCGTACACGAGAGTTGAACAGCGTGCGAAAGTTGTACAGATGAGAGCTGAGTTGTAGCGAGATCGTGATCAATTGAGAGTGTGGTCTGTAGAGAGCATGATTTGTTGGATGTGAGAGCTGTATTGTTTGTGCGTGCTGAGCTGTACGTCGGGCTGAATACAGTATGAGGTTTGACCTGATCTGAAATCACTGTAACCGCGATCTGAAGAGCTTGAGTATAAATACCCGCTCGTTGACCGAGACTTAGTCATTTTTAGACCACATATCTCCTTGTCCTATCCAGAGAGTTCCTGATAGATATTTTCCAAACCCTCGTCACTGTTCACACGACTTAGTATTTTCCAGATTGCCGGAGTTTGGCCAGTTAGTTTTGAGCGAGGGTACTGAGGTTGGAAACCCCTCTTCAAGCTCAACATTTATGTACCAGTTTTGAGTCGAGAGGAGGTCGGACTGAGGAAATCACTGAGAAGCGTCGTGAGCTGCATGTCGCGATTTCCAATCGATTTGATCTTTGTTTCAGGTAACAGATATTTTGGGTGTTGTTTTCGACCCTTGATATTGATATTTCGAGATGGGTTTTGAATTATGTCTTGAGTTTAGGCTGGCCGACTTGTGAAGCTTCGACTGTGAGCTGTGTGAGCTTAAACTCGAACTGATCTCTTAGGTATCTTGGCAGATAGTACCTCTCTTGTGGTTTTTGCCATGAGCTGCTGGCCCAGAGCTGTTGGCCGAGACCTGAGCGGAGCAGTGAGCGCGTCCTGCTTCCAGCCGTGAGCTTGGTAGAGGTAGTGGGTAAGATCTGAACGAGGTAAGAATCTGGGCTTGTATTTACAACTTTGAGATAAGCATGTTAACGTAGTGGCTGTGGGCTGAGCTGTTGTAGCCTTGTCGTGTGTATGCTGTACTGTAACCCTTTATGCTTGCGTTGAGCTGTGTTATGCATGTTGTGTCTGAGTTGTTTACGTGCTGAGCTGTCGTAGCTATTATGCGTGAGCTGAGTCACCACGCTGATTGTTTACTGTCGTGCTTGTGACTATGAGCTGATTTGCCTAGTCGTGTGTAGCATGAGAAAGCTGAACCGATCTGTTCTTGTGATTGCTGTACTGTTCTCATGTGTTTTTAATGTATGTTGTTGCATGAGTTTGTTGTCATTGTATACGTACATAGCATATTGAGCCTGATTTCCTTGACAACCGATTGATGATGTTGAAAGTACCAGTATGTTGTTTCGAAAATAAAATGATGTGTCGGTTGGCTCCCGTATCCTCGACTCCCGGCTACGAGATTTGTGTTACCATGAAGACCAGTGGGTAGCTCCCACCCCTCAGAGATTTTAAAGGCACCAGTTGGATTGAGCGTGGTGATTTAGCTATTGGAATCGCATGTGTCAGCCGAGTGGGTAGCTCCCATGAACTCACATACGTTGTGGCCACTATGATTGTTTATTGTCGGCTGAGTCGCCATGCCTTGGAATCCAATTCTTTCACTGAGTCATGATTGCCAGCTAAGTCGTTGTGATTTGGATTCCGATGAGTTACTGAGATGTTGATTGCCAGATGAGTCGATGTGCCTTGATTACCGATGATTCTTGGTACCCCTCATGCATTGCACGACATGATATGTTACATGTGTTATCTGATAGCAATTGTATGTTTGGTCTTCGTACTGAGGTTTGACTTCGTTTGTTTTTCCCTTGGGGCTGCCTTGTCCTTGTGTTTGGCCATCGCAGGTTTTTCAGGTAGATCAGCTGGTCCGAGAGATGAGTCATTTGGTGGAGCCCCGTGGGTGTTGAGTGTCCCAGTTATATATATGCAGTATCGAGTCATTTCCATCGAATGTCCTGTGTAGTTGTTTATTCTTGATTTGAGTTGAGTTTGTATGCATATATATCTATAAGTTGTGGTTGATGTTTATTCGGTTGACTTTTGATTAAATGTCGATATTTTGAGTATGTGCCTATTTTGAATGATATGTTTTCTGTTCAGGCCAAAAAAAACTTTAACCACGTTCTAAAGCTTCCCTATTTTGCGTTAATTACGTGATTATTCTTCATTTATGAGCACCAGGCCTGACACTACTAGAAATCTTTGACTTATACAACACTTTATAAACCCACCTGAGATAGGACTTAGCACACTGCCCAAACTGAGACTCCTAGAATCCAAACTACAGATATTTAATGTCTCTCTACAAAGAGTATAGACACTAAGTTTTACGTCTTCGTTCCAAGATATAATTGATTTGATTTGCATTACATTCACTCAGATAATCTGTTTCGCTCATCTCCCTAATATTGTGAGTGAATGTGTGTGTGGGGGAAATATTCTATTGCAGTGTAATCTCTCAAATATATTCTCACACACTGTTATCTTCTTCGTGATCTTCAGGACATTACGACTACGTCTGCACAGCTGATTTTTCTTTTCTCGTTCGAACCGGCACTCTGTGCACCATGCAGCCTTTTGAGAGTCTCTAGTTCAGCGTATATATAGCCTCTGATCTGATATGAAAGTTAGACACAGGTTTATAGCCATTGAAACGGCTTTTGTAAATTTCTAAATTTAATGTCCTTGTGGTCCTTTTCGTACACGATTAGGTGAGGCTATTTATGACCTCTGTCTACTCTGAACTGACATTTTGTCGTACTGGAAAAATCAGTTTGAACCTCTTGTATTCAGTTTGTGTCATGCTTATCAAACTAATTTATCTTTCCGAACTGGTAACCTGTGCTGATTCGATCCGAACTCCGTTCTAATCTGTTCTCTTCAATAATATCTGCTCGTATTATATGAATTAATCTGATTCGATGCTCCGACCTGATCTGTACACTGAACTACACTGCTCTTGTTATCTGAATTGCTCTGTTCTTAATTGTTCTCTACTTTGTGCTTCAAATCTTGTAACGACCCTATTTTTCGAATTGAAATTATAATAAATTGGAAGTTCGAATGGAATGATACTCAAAATTTGTATTTGGTCTAAAGATAATTAACCAAATACTTCTGGACCAAAGTGCAAATGTATAGAAACTTCAGCTCACTACTAGAAAGAAAACAATTCAGAGCAGTGAATATTTGCAAAATATAGATAAAATTTATAAAATAATTCGTTCAGTTTACAGAGAACTTCATATGGAATAACTGATACAATTTCTTTACAAACTGGTCAATCACAAATGTAAATTGAACAAAATAGGTAATCTGTGCTAGCACGGAAATGCAGGTTCCACGATAAACACCTCAGATCTGATCCAGCATGCACCCACCAGCAACAGCTAAACCTGATCACCTGCACTTAGAAAAACTAGTGAGCCTAGAGACTCAGCAAGGAAATTTATAATTAATGAAGGTAGGTAGTATATGCATGACAATAACTTTAAACTGATTAGCTGTAAACTAATAAGCTCGAAAGCGGAAAAATTGTAAACTGTAAAATTATAAAATGTACTGTAAACGGTAAAGGAAGTAACTTTAAAGCGTAGCTTTCTCGAATACTCGGTTATATAACAACCCATAGTATTTCTCATTTTCTATGGTGAAATGTGAACGAAAGCTCTCCTTAGGTCATAATCGCTTGATTATGGTTAAACAGGTTCCAGGTCGAGCGGGACCCAACAACTCTTTTGCCGTTGTCGACATGCCCTAGTCTTTGACTCCGTTGGCAGGGCACTTCGATCCATCGATCGATTACCACACATCCTATGGTTGGCAGGGCACCCCGGTCTGTTGATCGATTACCACACACCCTATGGTGACCGTCTATTATCCGTCACAAATCACAAAAACTTTTGAAACATACTTCCTTTAAACTGTCTGTAAAATTTTCTTTAAAATGTTTCTCTTTGATTTGTATAAGATAGCTTCCTTGTATGGTTTGCCATTTTAAAACTCATTTATGTTTGAAAGCTACTGGGATTACATCGGAGTTCAATCGAAGAAGAAAACTTGACTCAGTTCAGGCTATAGAAACGAATAAAAAACAACAGAGATCTAAGCTGAAGAACTATCTTGAAATTGTGTATAACTTCGAACAGATTAGAGTTATACATTAGAATCGAAGCAAATGGAATGAAGAATTAAACTTGAGTTTATAGTATCGGTCCAGAGTAGACCTACGCTGAATCAGTTCAGAGTAGGAAAAGAATGCGAGCGTGTACCAGCTCATAATAGAAAATCAGATCAGGGCTGTTTGGTCATCTCAAATTAGGAAAGTCAACACACTTAAATGAGCAGACTGAATTACAATGGTCAGACAAATTCAACACAAATCGGAAGATGAAATTAGATTGTGACTTAAAATCAGCTCGGAACAATAATCAGATCACGACTTAAAAAATCAGCTATGGAAAATAAACAGATCGCGAATTTAGCTCAATAATGACCAATAGCTTAGAAGATTTCCTTAGTATGAAGCAAACAAAAATATTTAAGAAAACATTCCAGAAACAAAAACACGTTAAATGCTTGTAAGCTACTTGCAGAACATCTCAGAAATTTCAAGAATAATTTGGCTCAAACATCACAAAACATTTACGAACAACCTTTCTGAATCAAAACTCCAGCAAACCAATACTTTCTTAAGAAATCATCATAAACTCAACTCTGTGTTTGAAAAACTTCAAAAACATTTCTGAAACCTTTTAAAACTCATACAAACATGCAAGAAGGAAATCAATATATGATTTCCAAAGTACAACAAGAAACAGATTTTGCTTGCCTTAACAACGAACGACGATTGACGGAGATTTATCCAGCTTTGAATAGCTCACAACCACGATCGGCCCCTTCGAAAAGTTTAAAAAAAAACTTCAGTTGGTTTCTTGTTACAGAGAGCACCGCTTTTCAAAGAGTTTTTCTTTTATGTGAAGGTTTGTGAATGATGGTGAATCGTGTCTTATGCATGTATTTATACAAAAATTTCAAAGATATTTGATCGAAAACACGATTCCATTAAAAGTGATACTATTCTTAAAAGGGTTACTCTTCTTTTAAAACAAAACGTGGACTGAACCTACTGGTAACTAAAATTAGTTTAGAGGCGAACCGAGCTTGTCTTGTTCAACCTAACAGCTCTCGCAACCGCGCTCCTAAGCTGAAACAAAAACAACACAGATGAAAGTTGAATGGCGATAAAATTACAAATAGATCCCTCGAAACTTTAAACTTTAGATTTGTGGATTTATAGATTTCTGGGAGTTACAAATCTGATCTATAATAATCTGAGCTGCTCTGAACTGACTGCACTTCTACTCTGTTCTATATGCCTCTGCTCTGTTCTTTCTGTTATGATCTGATCTATATCTTCTGAGCTGATTCTGTTCTGTTTGATAGGCTCTGCTCTAAGTGAATCAGATGTCATTTATATTTGGCTCTGAGCTGATTCTATTCTGATCTGATCTTATCTGCACTAAGCCGATATGAACTATTTGATCTCGACTGTTTCGGATCTGTTCTATTCTTATCTGAACTCTGAACACAAGCAGATCTGATCTATTTCTATCTAAGCTACTTATATATTAACAAATTATACGCTCTGCTATTCAACTGATCTGAACTGCTCTCGCTATCTAAACTGAACTGCTGTTCTCAACTCTGAACCGATCGGCTCTTCCTTTCAACTAAGCCCAATTCTTCGTTTATACTGTACAGTTCTTCAGTTGATCTGCTCGGCTCTGTTCTGTACTGATTCCAGCTTGTTTACATACAACAAGTTTTGTATTCATCAAAATTAAGATATGATCTGTTTCCAAATCTAACAAACTATATATCCTTTAGGAGTACAACTAACCCTTGTGGTTTACAAATGACTTGATGAAAGTTCAAGTTAGATCAAACTTTGATGAATTTTTTTAAGTCAAGTTTGGGATCTCGTGTTAAAATAACATATTCTAAGTTTTGGTGATAAAAAATATAAGCTCAGGACTAATCTGGATATAACAGAACAATGTTTAAGTTAAAATCAAATTAGAGTATAGTTTGAGTTTGGATAGATCAATAGAACAAAGCTTATGTAGGAAAGATCAGAACATAGCAGGATAGGTCGAACAATTTCAAGAGCATATCAGATCAAATTCATATTAGAGCTCACTTTAGCCAGCGAACATACCATATTAGAGAGTCAGATCAGATAGGATAAACTTAGTATATTAGACTAGAGAGATACATCAGATCAGATCAGAACATACTTCGAATATTTTACTTGAGTATTTATAGACATTGGATATGTAAGGCAACAATCAGAGCAAGATCAGATTGTTGAAGTACGAGAATTGCCTTACAGAGCAAAAAGAAGAGGCATTTAATGTATCAGTATGGAGTTTGTACAGAGCATTAAATGTGCATTAGTTGCTTAAAAAACGAACGTAACGAGGATTTAACGGTGAGACTATCGGACATATTTATTACCTCTGGAATCCGAAGCTATAAATACTAGAAGCTAAGAGAAGAGAAGAGCTTATGAACTCTCAAACACTCTTGCAACTTTGCATCTCTGAAACCCTTTGTATTTTCATTTCTTTGTACACCTTGATTGTTTTTCATTCAGCTGTGCTGGATTAGACTAGGGCTCTACACTTTATTGAATATCAGTTTAGCATGATATTTATATTCTTTGTAAACTGCTAGAGTATGTTCCATTACTAGAGAGGATTACTAGGAGTTCACGTTAGCCGCGAACTGACTGAGCATATTTGGTTATCTGTATAATCATATCAAAAGTCTTCTAGATTCAAGCCTTCCATTTCAGGAAAAATTGGAGACGTAGAAACATTTTTACAAACTTCCAAAAATAAATTCTCGTCCTTATCTGTTACTTTATCGCAGTTACGTTCACTTATTAACAACATAGGCTAAAATATCAATGAATCTCAGCCATGACCGATATAGAGCAGTTTTCGTAGAAAATTCTTAAATCCTTTGATATTACCTCAAATCATGCTCCGTCTTATTCAAATGAATTACAAAATAAAAGAATTAATCTTCACAGAACTTCATCCAGCAATAGTAAAGTACGTCATAGTATTTTTCACGTGTAGTAATAACACATCCATTTGACACAGTTTTTGTCATAACTCATTCACTACTAAATTAAACAAATCGATTTTTGTTTGCAACTTATATTCCCATAATTCAAATTTATAGCACACATGTACATAGATCTGCACAAAATCAATCTCTGAACTTGTTTCAGAAGAATCCGTGTGTCTCTGTCAATGAAAAGTGATTAAAAAGCGGAATTGAAGCCAACACAATTTTCTAAAGGTCACTTCAGACCATAACTTTAAAATATGATCTCATAAATCGTAGTAACTCAATTACCGACAGCGTTGTACCTCTTCTGCTCAAAAAATAAGCTCACTCTATAGGGAACAAATATCCTAGTTGATTCATATTTTAGGCTTGTGCATTATTTCACATTTAATATATTACATCTGATACCAGGGTAAGAAACCCTACTCGGGACCCGAGGAAAGAGCTGCTCTTAAAAACGCCACTGGTAACCTTCCATCTTGGTTCTGCCCCGTCACCTCGGTCCTCGGGAGAATTTTATCTCAGTCTACTCAGGAACCTGTGATTTCTACTCTGGTCGGGAACCTGTGATCTCTACTCTGGTCGGGAACCTATCATCTCTACTCTGGTCGGGAACCTGTCATCTATACTCTACTCAGGAACCTGTCATCTCTACTCTGGTCGGGAACCTGTGATCTCTACTCTGGTCGGGAACCTATCATCTCTACTCTGGTCGGGAACCTGTCATCTATACTCTACTCAGGAACCTGTCATCTCTACTCTGGTCGGGAACCTGTGATCTCTACTCTGGTCGGGAACCTGTCATCTCTGGCCTACTCAGGAACCTGTCATCTCTGGCCTACTCAGGAACCTGTCATCTCTGCTCTGGTCGGGAACCTGTCATCTCTACTCTGGTCGGGAACCTGTCATCTCAGCAACTTGGCCCTCTTGTATAACTCATGATTAGTGCACTGACAAAGCTGCAAGACCCATCCCTGCGTACACGCAAGGTCTGCTCTGCCCATCCCTGCTCATGATTATTCAGGTAGTACAACGCGCAACCCATTTACTCGCCTATAAATACCCAGGTATTTTCTCATTTTCGGGGGACATTCAGCAGACTCATTTTCTGCACAACATATCTCCTCATCCTGCTAGAAAAAGTCTCCTCATCCTGCTAGGACAAGTCTCCTCATCCTTCTAGAAAAAGTCTCCTCATCCTGCTAGGACAAACCTTCTCATCCTCCAGACCTCCAGCCTTCAGATCTCCTCGGGTGGTGATGTGTAACTCTCTGGTCGGGAACCAAGGACGAATTTTAGATAGCATGAATTGGCGCCGTCTATGGGAACCAAAAAAGCGAGTGAAAATGCCGCCAAGGAGGAACAGAGCGCAATAGTGGAGAATACTGATGTACAGGAAGAGGCTGATGACACTGGAACATCAATCAACCAGAGAAAAACTTTAAACTTAGGTCAGTTCTCATTTTTTCTTGCAAAAACTTTACTTAGTATTATCTCTTGGCAATAAGACGACTCGATCAAAAGATGTTTTTCCTGCGTTCACTCTACTCGGGAGTCCATTATTTCTACTCGGGAAATCTACTATCTGCTCTGCTCGGGAATCTGCCCTTGCCCTGCTCTGGTCTGGAATATGTTATCTTTCCCTGCTCTGGTCGGGAACCTGCCCTTGCCCTGCTCTGGTCTGGAATATGTTATCTTGCTCTGCTCTTCTCGGGAATATGTTATCTCACCCTACTATCAACTCCGATTGATATCTAAATACTAGGATAAAAATCCTATCTAAAAGCCCGATCTACTCGGCACATTACTATCAACTCCGATTGATATCTAAATACTAGGATAAAAATCCTATCTAAAAGCCCGATCTACTCAGCATCCTACTATCAACTCCGGTTGGTATTTACAAGCCCGACCAGCTCGGCACACTAAGAAAACCTACTCGGCTCCCAAGGAGAAACGCAACAGTCTTCAACTTCACTACTTCGTTTCGACTAAAAAGGGGAGATACTATTGATACCAGGGTAAGAAACCCTACTCGGGACCCGAGGAAAGAGCTGCTCTTAAAAACGCCACTGGTAACCTTCCATCTTGGTTCCGCCCCGTCACCTCGGTCCTCGGGAGAATTTTATCTCAGTCTACTCAGGAACCTTGTCAACTCTGCAACTTGGCCCTCTTGTATAACTCATGATTAGTGCACTGACAAAGCTGCAAAACCCATCCCTGCGTACAGGTGTTAGGGTAGCGTACACGCAAGGTCTGCTCTGCCCATCCCTGCTCATGATTATTCCAGGAACCTATCATCTCTACTCTGGTCGGGAACCTGCCATCTCTACTCTGGTCGGGAACCTGTCATCTCCACTCTGGTCGGGAACATGTTATCTCTACTCTGATCGGGAACCTGTCATCTCAGCAACTTGGCCCTCTTGTATAACTCATGATTAGTGCACTGACAAAGCTGCAAGACCCATCCCTGCGTACATGTGGTAGGGCAGCGTACACGCAAGGTCTGCTCTACCCATCCCTGCTCATGATTATTCAGGTAGTACAACACGCAACCCATTTACTCGCCTATAAATACCCAGGTATTCTCTCATTTTCGGGGGACATTCAGCAGACTCATTCTCTGCACTATATATCTCCTCATCCTGCTAGGACAAATCTCCTCATCCTGCTAGAAAAAGTCTCCTCATCCTGCTAGGACAAGTCTCCTCATCCTGCTAGAAAAAGTCTCCTCATCCTGCTAGGACAAGTCTCTTCATCCTGCTAGAAAAAGTCTCCTCATTCTGCTAGGACAAACCTTCTCATCCTCCAGACCTCCAGCCTTCAGATCTCCTCGGGTGGTGATGTGTAACTCTCTGGTCGGGAACCGAGGACGAATTTTAGATAGCATCAACATCAATTGTAACAAAGACGTGCAACGACTTAATATAAATCTTCTGCTAGTTTGACTCTTCAGTTTCGGCCACATAAGGTGTGACTATGCCTTAAACAAAAACCTCATTTGTTTATTCCCACTTCAACCTTCCTCTCGATCATTATTTTAGTTTTGATTTATGACTATTAAATGTTTTTCCAAAACAAAATCATACAAAAATCCTTAAATTAATCATATTGGTGGGGTTTTATATCGAGCCTAGTTTGGTTTTCACAACCATAAGTACAGATAGGTATATTATTCTAAAAGCAAATCTGCTACGTGA
This sequence comes from Dorcoceras hygrometricum, assembly GCA_001598015.1. Classification (NCBI taxonomy): domain Eukaryota; kingdom Viridiplantae; phylum Streptophyta; class Magnoliopsida; order Lamiales; family Gesneriaceae; genus Dorcoceras; species Dorcoceras hygrometricum. The sequence goes on from KQ991601.1 coordinate 436,845, forward strand.
ACCTTACATGAGCAATGCCATAAGTCTAAATGAAAAAGTATTAAAATTGCCAACCTTTTAAAAAAAGGACGACTGACCAAAATTATAAAGATAAAATTGTATAAGACAAAAATTGTAATTTCCTTTGTTACAAACTACGCATTTTAAAGTTTATAAATTAATGATTTTAAAATCTAATATTTGGTGTACGAGCTCTTATAGGTCCAAAATATAAGGTACCAGATCGTGAAAAAGCTATGATACCAATTGATATAATCGAATTTGGGAGTGTGCCCATGAGTTCATACACAACTCACGTAAGCTCTCACACAGTTATAGGCACCGAACCCTCAAGTTGCCCGCATTTTAAAGATTTTTTGAAAAACCAGCACGTAAAACAGAACCGGATCGCGCATGGACTTGACCAGCAGCTCTGCGAGCTGGTCAGGCATGAGAACGATCTGGTTAATTTAAATCTTGAGCTGCAATAGCTCAGTTTTCTTGAAATGTCTGTGCACCAAGAAGTAGATCAAGTAAGATGTAAAATCTTACGGAAATAACTTGAACTACTATCTAAAATTCGAAAGCTTATTAACAGTTTTAAGCACGGTTATCAAATATGCAATGCGTGAATGTAAATGCAGAAAGCTGTAAAGAAATATGCTGCAATTTTTTTATGGAAGTTCGGAGCTGAATCTCCTACGTCTCCCCTTCTTCCGCAATGGGAAGGATCCAGTAGAAGACTTTGATTACAGTGGCCCCCGCTGCAACCCGATCCGACATCCCGCAAGCTGCAAGAACTCCTAGCCACCTATACACACCAGCCCGCAAGCTGTGTGTCTAACATCACTTCTTTTACGCCTTAGTGAGAAAGACTACATAGACATGTTTAACGTCTCTGTCCAAAGACTACAAGGAGGGTTTTTGATTTGATTCACTCATTTTTCTGTTTTGCTCAACTCTCAAATATATATGAGTGAATCGTGTGTGAGGATTTACAGTGTACGCTCAATCTCTCGAATATAAAATCCACACACCCGGGAAGCGCTCATCTCTGAGCTGGTTTCACGATGTCTTCCCAATGCTTGTGCTGTCGACTTGATATTTATTTGAAGCTTTTGGTCAGTGCACCAACTCACACTTGGGCACTGAACCAGCTTGCACACCAGCTGCCACAAAGTGTGCAAACTTGCACTAGCACTGTGTTGTGCGTTCTTCTGTTTAATGTTCTGCACTTGCACAACACTCTTTCCGTCTCATCATCTCTCCTCTATATCTTATTGTGCTCAGCTCTTGTTGTATATAGCATTTTACGCAGATTTGTCCGTTGGACACAAAGTTGTAGCCGTTGAAAAGTCTTCTGACATTGTTGTACTTTGCGTCCTTTGTCTTTTAATGCGTTGCAGGCTTTCATCACTTTAAGCACGTGAGCATTGTACTGAGAAGACAACACAAGCAAATCAATTTGAACTTTGGCAGATAGTCTACGTAGATTGATAGTCTACGTAGATTCAAGAGTTCAAATTGCTTTGCTCATAGATTTGATAGCATTTGTTGATATCCTATATGAGCTGGTTTGACCTTAACCAGCTTGCCAGCTTGTCTTCGTTCTGGTTTGCACTGAGCTGGTCGATACTTTGAGCTGGTTGCTTCTTCAACTGTATTGCTCTTGTTTGCAACTGCTCTTGTTCATAACTGCTCTTGATCATTGCTGTTCTTGATCATTGCTGGGCTCTGAGCTTGTTTCCCAGCTGGTTTCTTCTTTCACTACAGGGATCTTTCCTCTACGATTTATTTGGTATCAGACGGCATGTGATCTTCTGTCATCATAGGCGTCGACATTGTTCACGATCATTGTAACGAACCGTACTCTAGAATTTTTTTTAAAGTCATGTGCAGAATAACTAAACTAAAAAGTATGGCGCGTTCCCTTTAAACATTTTCTCAACATCATTTTATAACATGAATAAAACCAATACCTCGAAAACATTAAATCATCAATGCTGTTTGAAAATTGGAGTATGAAATGTTGCAGAAACGGAACATGTAAAAAAAATGTCTAAAAAGTGTATCATAACGTAAATAAAGACATCATAGTGGTCATGGGGTACTGCTGTAACAGGTGCTCAGAGATCCTCACTGCCAGTCGGGATAAAATCCACAGGGTAATCACCTGCACCATTTAAACCTAGTGAGCCTAGAGGCTCAACATGCTCTATCTTTTAAATAACAAAGTACATATAATAAAATCACATGCAAGCACATACGTGATATAAAATACGTTAAAACATGCATGCATGGATGGTCGTAAAACATGGTTCGTAACATATCATAACGTATCATAATCATATAGCATACATAAGACATGACGTAACGTAACATAAAATGTATGAGTCGTATTAGTGAAATGTGAGCGGGGCGCATGACTGATCAGTCGAAAGAACCAACGTACGTGGTGGTGCGGTTCACCCGACCTTACCTCGGGATCCCAAGCACCTCCTATGTCACTTCATCATGTCGTGATCTCATGGATCCATAGGCTCATAATACATTAAAACAGGGGATCCTCGGGTCCGATATCCCGACTAGATCCCATCATTAAATTTTTTCACAAGTCACTTCAATCCCTCGAGTTTTTCTAAAAAAAACATGCCTTTAACGTTTCATAAAATCTCATGATGCATGCATTTCTTAAAATCATACAATTTAAAATCTTAGCCCGTTAATATATATTTAATTCTTTTTCTTTAAAAACATGAATACAGCATATATAATTAAATATATATTCACGGACTTCTACATTTTCTACTCCGGTTAAGGACTGGTTCAGGGGTCTGGCCCACTACTTATAAACCAAAAAGAACCTAGACTTAACCGGACTTCTACATTTTCTACTCCGGTTAAGGACTGGTTCAGGGGTCTGGCCCACTACTTATAAACCAAAAAGAACCTAGACTTAACTTAAAATTGAAACTTAACCTAACACATGACTTGACTCCAAGCCTTAAAATTAACCTTTAAAATTTCTAAAATATTCAATTCTTTACTAAAAATCAAACATTTAAAATTTTGACTAAATAAAGACTCATTGACCAATTTTGACTAAATAAAATCCCAAAGACCCTAATTTTGAATTTAAAACTTAAAATAAAGTACTAGGTCCAAATTAATTAAAAGTTTGACTAAATAATTTTGACTTTAAAATATTTGACCAAAATTCTTAAAATTGGACCATATACTTTAAAATTAAAATAACGATCCAAAATTAAAATAACTCGGATCAAATTTAAAATATTTTGACTCGACCATCGACTAACCGACCTGTTCCAACCGAACCCATCAAACCAGTCCAATTGAACTGGCCCATGCACCCATGCAACACAAGCCAACCCTAGCCGTCGCCCACCTTGCGCCGCGCGACTTCTACCTCACGTCCGCCCTCCTCCGGACACCACTGGCCGGAGCCGCTCCAGCCGAACCACCCCCTGGTCCATCCGGTTCCCTTGGACCAGACCATGGCTCATGTCAAGGCCTGAACGATGCAAACTAGACACGTAAAGAGGATGGCCGCACAACCTATTGCGTGTAGACGCAAGAACTGGCTACCCCTTGACCTAACCACAATCGAGCCACACTCTCCACATCCCTGAGCCACCACTAGGCAGCCTAGACTCGCACTATATCCCCTTGGGCAGCCCTTGGCCAAAGCATCACAAGAACCGAGCAAAAACATGATGAAAATTCATGAGTCATGCATGGATCCAAAACATCAAACGTAGATCATGTCAAGTCACATACAATTCATGCATTTGAACATTAAAAACCATTTAATATAGCTTAAATGGTGAGAAAAAGAATAGATAATACATGCCTGGATTGGAGAAAGAGGAGATCTGCGAGTTACCAACGTGTAAGACGCGAGATCGGGATAAGACCGCCTTTGAATCACCCAAGAACTTGAAGAACCGATGGGGTTGAGCAATGGAGGAGGGGGACAGCTATGGAGGATTAGTGGAGGCTAGGTTTTTTGCAAAATTTGTGTTTTTAAATAATGGGTGTGACACAAATGACCCCTCATGTTTAATTAAGAAAATTAAATGGAATTTTACAATCCTAACCCTCCACTAAATTGAAATGTTAATTAAAACTTTAAACATGGCTTTAAAATCTCTAATTTTCGAAATAAAAGGCCTCTCCAATTTTAAAATACATTAAAGTCCATTAAAACAGCCCTTACTTCCCCTAAAAAATAATCATAAAAACCCCAATTTTTGGAAATTTCTGCTTAAAAATAATAAATTTATTCTTAAAGGACTTAAAAATCTCAAATTATTTTCATTTCGATCGTCCCTAGTCTCGTCCACGCTTCCGTAACTCAACAGGCTAAAAACAGATCATACATATCATGCAACATTAAAATCATAAATAAATCACATAAAATGGTATGTAATTTTCTAAAATGATTTTCCCCTAGTCATGCACTTATTTCTACGTATTCAGGATTTCTAGGCGTTACTCACAGACTCCTGCCTCCGCATTTCTTCTTCTTCTTCATCTTCCCCATCGTTCGTCTGTCTCATGAGCATCCAGCTTGATCATATTTCCTTACCCGGTTTTCTCTTCTTCGAGCTGATTTGTCCTTAACCAGCTTGGCTCTATTCTTCTCGTCAAGAGCCTCTGTGTACTTGCTTGATTTCTTGTTCCATTCAAACACCTCTTCCAAACCATCAGCAAGTACACATTTCATCATCTGGTTGATTGAACCAGTTATCGAGGGTACTTTAAACCTTATCCTAAGAACTGCAATCCAGCACCAGTGATTATATCTCTTCTTCTTTGGGATATAATAATCAGTTCCGATTCAGTCTTTCACCTGAGATCCCTATGATTAACTGATTATAGTTGCTCTTAGTGATCTGAACTGCACTTGATCACTGTGCTTGTATATTCATCGGCACTTGAACATTGCACTTGTACGCTGCACTTGATCTGCGCTTGAACATTTCTGCTCCTGAGTCTCACTGCACTTGATCTGCACTTCAACCACTGATCAGATCCTGCTCTTGCTTCAAGCTGGTGAATCAGCTTGATATTCCCCGCACTCTGGATCTCTTCTGCTATACTTGCTCGGGCGTCCCCTTACTTTTTAGTTTAGATATCTTCAACCAGACTAGCTTAAGCGTCCCCTCGCTGTTCCAGTTTGGATATCTTCTAGATTGCTCCAGTCTAGCACTGAACATGGAATCTAATATCGTTAGTGAGATAATAGCAGGTTTTGTGTTAATAAAAATTAAGATTATGATCTTTAGAAACAGATCCAACAAGCTCAATGCACTGAATTGAAGAAAACAAATCTCATTAACTAGACCCGGAAGCCCTACTCGTTATTATCTTTAATGTTAAACTTTGAGAAAGAATCAATATATATTTCAAATCAATATATAATTTTGAAAGCTATATGAAATTTATTTGACTAAAGGAGTTTGTTTAGATTATCTAGTTGACATATTAACTTGCATATTACAAATCATGTAAAATTGAAAAACGATATCGAATTCACTATATATAAATTCATAAAATATTATACAAAAGAGGATTTGAAAGGAAAGGTGTCTGTTAGTATCGAGAACTTACTATTATGCCAAAAGTTATATCTGTTAGTAAATGTGTAACTTTATTTCCTTATGCATGTGGCAGCACAGAGTACACCTATTGTCGTTTGGATCGTGTTGTTAGGCTCATGAGTCCGAGTAGGTACATGTCTAACTATTGGTGTTGTCTCATATCCTTAGATATCAATATTATCCTTCCCCTATTGCCAGCCCCATCTCCGGTAGGATAATATTATCCGTTAAGATCTGGCGTCACTCTTTTACCGTACACCTGGTCAACAAGATCAATCGGCACAAAGTCACTAGCTTGAAGCACGAGAGTTTCCTAGGAGGTCACGCATCTCAGTACTACTATCAGTCATGCCGGCTTAGGTCAACAATCTCCCCCCCCCCAACAAAGAATTACAGAAATATAATTCTCGCGAGACTCAAACCCATGATCTTACTCTGATACCAATTGTTAAGATCAAGCACTTACAACTATTATAAAAAAGCTATATCTATTAGCAAATGTGCAATTTTATTTCCTTATATATGGACTACATAGAGTGCACCTATTGTGTGCGTTGGGTACGGGCTATTTAGGCCCATGAATCTGGGGAGGTACCTATCTAACTATTGGTGTTGTCTCATTTTCCTTAGAGATCGGTCAAATAATTCCTCTTCCACCAGCCATATCTCACTAGGATAGTATTACACGTTAATATTTGACGTACTCTTTTATGGTCCACCTGTCATACAAATCAAATGATGCACGAGAGCTTTCTACCAGATCACCCATCTTAGTACTACTCCCATTTGCTTTGGGATATACCTATCCTACCAGCTTGAATACAAATTGGGTAATAGTTCATAAAATAGTAGTTTGACTTATTTCTCAATTCTCAGATTCCTTTCAGTTGGAATAGAAGTTTCAAGTGTGGAGTGAATGAAGATATAGAAATCCTAGGCTCAAAAGCCACAGTCACCTTTTTCGAACCTTTCAGACGTAATCACCCTCTTGAAGAGGGCCAAGGCACGATCTTCAAGAGAAGATATGAATGCGAACGGGAGGACCAATTGTTAGAACAGCTGGATGCACGACGGAAAATCCAGTTATAAAGATGTAAGCCTATAATTCACCAAATTTAGTTAACAATATCCAACTTAAAACCCTATTTAATCATAATTATTCATTCCTTCCATGCTAACAAAACATATAGAAGTAATTAACAGGCTAGCGCCATAGTCATTAATTGTGACGCCTTGAACAAATTAAAGTGGAAAAATGAAAAGGCTAAATGCAGAAATTTGGAAGTTGTATTTCCTTCCAAGCTTGAACTATAGAACAGATGTCACGAAATATAAACAGTAATAATAGCTTTGGATTTTGTTAGGATAAACACTCAGGAGTTTTGGTGATGAAATATTAACAAGAAATAGAACTCGTAAAAGAAATCATTCATACCAAAGTGACATGATCTGGACAAGACTTACCACGTTGGATAAAGAAACCAGATCGAAATAAAGTCAAGCTGGTCGCTATGCTCTGGTCAAAGTCAAACCAGCCCGAAACTTTATTAGGAACCAGCTGGAAAGAAAGTGCAAAGACCATCTCGAGATATTAAACCAGCTGATAATATGACACTAAAATGACCAGCTCAGTCTTCAGAAACCAGAAGTGGTATATCAGCTAGATACAGGGCAATGAAAACCAGTTGAGCACAGAACTGCATAAGGAATTTGAAATTTGGAATGACTAAAGTGTTGTACTATCTGAAGTTATTCAGTTGACGTCTCTGCCATGATTTGTAATCGTTGGAACTATTTCAAGCTAAAACCAGATATTTAGGGATACGACAACAAAACTGAAGACGAGGCAGACTTGCTAAAAATGGCAACGCATTTAATGAAGCTGTACCTTCATGGTACAAGCATTTATGGAGCCGCAGAAATTTCAACTTGGATGTATTCTATATGTCTACTGGTAACATTTAATACCGTTGCATCCAAAGTGTATATATAGAAGAGAAGAGAAGCTGTGAATGGGTTACCGAACGCCACGAAATTATTCGAACACCCAAAAGTTACCCGAGTTCTTCACAGGAGCAAAGTTCATCGTGAACCAGCTCATTTGAGTGACACAAGCTTATATCGTTCATTTATTTGTTGTCACTAACAATTATCTATACACTCTGTAGACTTGAGTTGAATTGTAAAACATAGACAGATAGTGTCTTGAGTGCTAGAGTAGCACAACCAGCAGATAACTGAGATCGTTGTAATACGAACCGGGCTGCGGGTCTGTGTGTCGTTGGTTACTAGGAGTTCTCTTGGCTGTGGGTCACGAGAGTGGGTTTGTACAAGAATTGTATAAATCAAAGCCTTCTAGTGAAATCCTTCCCGCCGTGGAAAAAGGGGAGACGTAGGAGATATTGCTCCGAACTTCCAGAAACAAATCTCTTGTCCTTGCTACTTTTACTTACACGCATCTGTTTGAAATTGTTCAGCTGTTTGAATCGCGTTTATTCCGCATAAAACTATTTTATTACACGAGACAACAGCATCACTGAGAAAGCTTCCCAGCTGGTAACTCGGTTGGCAGTTTGCTTTGATCTATAAAACCTTCGAAACAAAATTTCAAATAAAAATCAATTAGGAGTTCATTCACCCCCCCCCCCCTCCTCTGAACTCCCAAGTTCACTTTTCGATCCTAACAGATTTAAAGTTTCATTCGAATTAAAAAAAAGATATTACAACTTCTTGAATTCTGTTTGAATCCTCTATTGTTGTAATAGATCTTTATACAGTTTTGGAAATAAAAAACAACAACACAGAATCACTGGCCTTCGATAAACACACACGCTCCCAATCTGGTTCAGCTCGCACCTCCCGACTGCCCCTGATCTGCCTCACCTGTACCAAGAAAACTAATGAGCCTAGGGGCTCAACAAGTAAAAACTGATGATAACAAGGTCACATAGTGCAGGCTTAAACATACATGAGCTACAAAAAAACATTATTTAAAGGAAGTTGGCTTAAGTTTAAATCTTTCTCATAAATCAGATCGGGAAAATCAACCCAGATTTCTCTCTTTCTTATTTTCTTTGTGACTTAATGCTTAGAAGCTCTCCTTAGGTCCATGGCGCTTGATCAAGCTAACATCTGAATTTAGGAACTGAGGAATAAATCCCAACTTAACTTGAAGGGGTGGGTACACTGTTTCGTCAGCCAGTTTACTCACCCTTCCTAGTTTGACCGCCTGTAATCTATGCCATAAATCATTTAAAACTGAAAAATACTTCCTTTAAACTGATGAAATATGATAGGGAAACTTCTATCACTCCTCCTTCGTAACCTTACCATATTTCATAAAATATTTTTGAAACAAAGCTTCTGATGTCAGGCCCGGTGCTCTAATCACTGATTATTTACTCAATTAATCTTAATTAAACGGAAGCATTCAAAATATGGGCTAAAAATTTTCGTTTTGGTCCTGATCTAAAATATCATTCAAAATAAGTTCATAATCAAAATAAGGAGTTTATTTCAAAACTCAACAACACAACCGATAAAACATCAAGTAGTCAATCAACTACAGAACCCCGAATAAAATTGGCACAATCCACTGGCTCAATATATCAATACATACATACATAGAACTGGGACTAAAATCAAAATGGGGATCGACCAGCAGAAGCTCCACTCTGTCCAGCCTGGTTACCTGAAGAACCTGCTAAGGCCAACCGAGACCCAAAGCAGTCCAAAAACAAAAAAATCAAACGAGGTCAAACCTCAATACGAAGAGCACAATAAAGCAACAGTCATATCAGACATGCAATATTTCAAACGTGCAATGTGAGACCCAAAAGTCTATTGGATTAATTGAGTTAATTAATCGGGTTTGACATAGACCATATTTGGCTTGAACAGATCTGGGATGAGCCAGTTTTGATCTGGTATTCTTGGTGAAGCTATCGGGTCAGAATTGGTGTTTAGAACAGCTCTGGAAAGTTAGAGATTCTACGGAGTAGGAATCAGACTTGAGGATTGGTCAACGTTGGTCAACCGTATTCAGATTCTGTAATCAGATCTGGTAGTCGCACGCCATTCTGGGTTCGCTAGTTGTTTTTATGTGCGAATAGAAATACGTCGTCGTTTGAGTTGGGACCAGCTATGAGTCGCGTTAGTTGGATTTATTGCGTAGACCGGTGCAGTTCGTGAATTTCAGATCTGGCTAGGTTGAGTGTGTGAGATCTGGGTCCGATGCGATGTCATTTTGGATGACGTCACTGTGAACGCAATGCGACGCCGTTTAGTGATTCAGATTTGAGGAGTAGCGGATGATGTGTATCTGTTGGGTAAGCGGACTTCGGCGGCGTAGCGAGATCTGTTGGTACTTCTGTACGACGTCGTTTGGATAAGTTCCAAATCTATTTAGCGTATGGTCCAGATCTGGAGTATTACTCAGATCTGAGTTGGGAGCAGTTTGAGCAGGTTCTGTCGGCGACTACTATTCATCAGATTTGGGGAAATTAAGTATTACTTATAGAAGACTTTTTCTGGTCTCGCGATATATTTCTCGACACATAGAAATATTTTTGTAACCTTACCCTGCCACGATACCCTAGCTACTGTTCACCATAGATTTTCTTCTTCGATTGCCGGCGGTAGACAGCTCCGACGGACACAAGAGTGGTAGCACTGGACTCCTCTTGTTAAGGCGATTCTTCTCATACCTCTTTCGCAGGCTTGGGATTAGCTGGAAGGAGATCGCGAAGGAAGCTACTCTGTGTAGTCTGTTAGCATAAGTGCAGATTTGATTCTGCCGTTCAGGTAGCTCGTTGGAAAAGTTTTAGTTCTTACTTCGTGCTTTGTTTAGAGCTGTTGGTTGAGCTAGAGTAGTAGGACCGAGCTGGTGGAGCTCGTAGCTCCTAGTTCGTAAGTTCTGTGTTACTGTCCCTGAGCTGCGTTGTGTTATTGCGTTGTGTAATTGTAGCCCAGAACTGAGGTACGGATGTGAGCTTGTTTTACGACGTTGGTTTTGGCATGGATTTTATGTGAGCTGCTGTGTTTGCTGTTATGTTGCTATTGCTTGCTGATCTGCTGTGCTGTGTATGCTATTCGTTGACTGTTGCATTCTGTTGCATGGGCATACACGCATTATTCATGTTGAGCTCAGATCTTGTTTAGCCGTGCCTTATTATCTCTGTGTGTACCAGGATGCTTGTATTGGAGGACGAGCGGGTAACTACCGTATACCTCATCTCCCTGCTGGGACATGTTATCCACTATGAGCGGAGTGGGTATCTCCCACATCTCATGAGCTGGGCAACAGCAGGTTGAGTGAATTGTTGTGCATCTGGTACCGTGTGTTGAGACGAGTGGGTAGCTCCCATATACTCACACACCCCATGGCCACTATCCTGCATTGATCTGTTGATTGTTGTTGAGCTGTTTCTTGAGATTCCTTTGGCTTCCTGCCTTCGGTTGTATCCTTGTTTCATGCACAGCATTCGCATTTTATCTGTTGCTATCTAACTGTTTTTTTTTAGTTGCTCTCCGTACTGGGGTTTGACCCCTTGTCCCTCTGGGGCTGGATGTCTTGTTTTCCTGTGTGTGTTTTCAGGTTACCATGGTTTCACCGCTGGCCGTGGAGTTGATCCAGCTGGTAGTGCCCCAGGAGGTGGATAGAGTGTCCCAGTTATAAGTTGTAGATATATATGATATTGTATTTGTTAGAGTAGATGCCCAACTAGCCAACTTGTGGCGTGTGGGTTTTATTGACTCTTGTGTATAACGATCTTTATTTATGAAATACGCATTTCTTTATGGCCTTCTTTATTTTCATTATGATTATAATGTTAACAATTGTGTTGGATAAAGACCTAGAATGCACCATAGTGTATGTTAGATGTGATAGTGTTATGATGACTATCATGAAACACATCTAATAGTCACTGTGTATTCTGAACTCGTTCCTAGTCGATTGGGCCGTAAAAATGAGGATAAGGCCGCCCGAGCTTGAGACTAGCATCTGCGATGTGAAGTATCATGTTTCATTGGTAGGGAACATTGTGATGTTCTGAGCATGCAAATGGATAGTGACCTGGTGATCTATCGAACTACCCTCGTTCGGACTTTCCAAGTGGTTACCATTTGTCGAGTGGATAAGTCCGAGGTCTTGGTTGTACTGATTAGTCCTCACTACTCGAAACGTCATTGAGACTCTACATGATAGGCGCCTCACTTTGACCCATTTACCGACTCACTTGAGGTCATTAGGTGGCGGGATTGGGTGAGGTCCCGATGCATGTAGGAGTCGATGCTTCGTTGTCGAGGATTCATCGCTCGCTTTCATGCGTGGATATCGTATGCTATCTAAGGAGATAATAGTTTATAAATCTCTGGCCAGAGTACTGGATGTGTTTTAAGGTAAATGGGTTTACCTAGTAACACTCGTGATGTCACTATTTAATCTCCAAGATATATGCATAGTTATCGGATCTCTAGCGACTCTCGATTTACCAATGGTCGTTGATCTGATCGGGATATATGTGTTGAAAGGACCGTACTGTACGCTAACTATGACCAACTGGTTCTTGCAGGCACTATCAGTGATACCTAGGGGATCATGGGGCGATGTTGCTAGGCGCTTTACCATGATCCGATGGGCAAGTCCGAAATTGTGATTTCGGAGTCACAATGGTTGTGGGCCCACGGCTAGCTGTATCCCTGAATCATTGAGGGTCACACAAGTACTGGATTCACGATTCCCACACGGAAACTGGGCTCAATGTGTTGAGCATAGGAGGAGAATTTTAGGGAGTGCGACTTCCTAAAAGTCAACAGAGGTCAAATTGCGATTTCTCAAAGTTGAGGGGCTAAACTGCAATTTTGGATTAGATGGTCTGAAAAATTGTTTCACATCATAATATTCGGTTTTGAAACTGAGTTGATCGGTCCGGTCTGATCGTTGATCGGGATTATGATGAAGCCACACAAGTACTGGATTCACGATTCCCACACGGAAACTGGGCTCAATGTGTTGAGCATAGGAGGAGAATTTTAGGGAGTGCGACTTCCTAAAAGTCAACAGAGGTCAAATTGCGATTTCTCAAAGTTGAGGGGCTAAACTGCAATTTTGGATTAGATGGTCTGAAAAATTGTTTCACATCATAATATTCGGTTTTTGAAACTGAGTTGATCGGTCCGGTCTGATCGTTGATCGGGATTATGATGAAGCCGTGATGATAGGATTGAACCGAATGTTCATACGTTGGACTGGGCCTGCCCCAGGTCCAATGGGCCGGTTCAAGCCCATCATACCTATACTTATTCATGGGTTGGGTTTGTATTGGAGAGACATAACATAACTTACAACTCATAACCCTAAACCTAGATTGTGGCCGCCCCCTCCTCTCCCAAAACCTCACGGCCGCCGCTCCTCCACGCGCCGCCGTGCCGCCGCCGCCGTGATCGGACTTGTTCCGATCGTCGTGTTGTGGAGATTCCGTTCGTGCCAAATTCGTCAGGCCTTCTAGTACAGGTTGACGAAGGAGTCGTGTTTCCGGTCGTGGACCTGATTAAGGAGGATCTACCGCCGCCTACCTTGAAGAGCCAGATTCCCTGTGAATTTGGTTGGAGCCAGGCGCCTAGACGCCAGTAAGGTGACACTCTATAAAACATCCTATGCATGTTTTATTGTATATATTTTATGTATTGAACGTTTTTCGGGGCAATTTTTAAACTTCCGCTGCGCCCCCGGGAAACCGGATCCGGATGCGCCATTGTCGCCGACAGTGGTATCAGAGCCAAGGCTCGGATCCTTCAATACATTTTTGTGCCATATTGCATCAGATTTCGAACTTTTCAAAAGAAAACAAAAAATAACGCAGGCACTGTAGCCGCCGCACGCAGGCAGTGTAGCCGCCGCAGGCCGGCACTGTAGCTGCCGCACGCTGCTCGTGCGGCGGGCGCCGCCGTGCGGCCGCCGTCAGGGGTACCCGTGGCAGCGTTGCGACAGCTGTTTTGTGTTCTAGGTTTTGTTCGGGCCTGTCCCGGGCAGCCCATGAAGTTTTCGGCCCAATATTTGACATTGGGCCAATTTTGGTTGGACCAAAAATTGATTTTGAAATTTTTGAGATTTTCGGCCTAAAATTGTTTTAAGCCCAATTTGATGCAATTAAAATTGATAAAATGTGATTTTATTTATAAAATAATATTTTATAATTAAAATATGATTTTGTTGGAAATTATCAAATTTGATTTGATTATTTAATTTATGTCAATAATTAGATTGATTGCATGTTTGGGATGATCGAGAGCCATGTCCAATGTGTTAGGTGTATGCTAGGTTTTGCGATTTTGGTTGTAAATATTGTTGATATCATTTATAAAGTGGGTCTGGTTTATGGCCCGTTTCCACCCCTTTAAATTGTATCCCAATGTGTCATGGATATTTAATGTAAATATTAGATTTAGTGGGAGGACACTCGAAGATGGTGGAGATGATGATCAAAGATATCGAAGACCGAAGATCTGTAAAACCGAAAGCTAATGTAATAGGATTGCATTGCATACTGCATTTCACCTAGGACTGGACCCAGGTCCGTGATTGGCAACCACGGACCGCATAGCTCTCGCGATCGATCATCCCAAAGTTTTATATATGTGATATATATGTTAGTTGAATCCGCATGTTAAATTATGATTTAATTATTGTTGAGACCAAATTTTCAAAATTAAAATCCCTCGTTTTAAATTTTATTTAAAACTGATATCAAGATTGAAAGTTTATTCGATAAACTAAGAAAATTTAAATTTGTTTAAATCCTCCTACCTTCCATCAACAATGAGTGTACGTCGATGCTACCCGTATACATGGCCCGGCTCATATTATTGAGGGGGTTATGTATGCCGAAAAGTTGTACACGTCATTGACACTTGCTGTGAGTTTGTTGGAACTCCCTTTAACGTTGGATCATATTATTGGGGACGTTAAGGGGACCGTCCTTCACGACTCGACATTGATGGGTCATCTTGACACGTGATAGTAATCGGCGTCATATTATTGGGCCCTTACTGGACGTGAGGTAAATACATGGAGGTTGCACCGATTGCAATTGGGCTCTACCTTTTGAGGATCATGGTTGGATGATATTATTCGGGACCATGATCGCTTGATTGGATTCTGTGTACCCACTAAGGAAACTACTTTCTCGATTTCATTAGAGGGTTGTGAAATCGTTAAAATAGTGGGAGGGTAATTTATAAAACTAAATGACCTTGTTTTATGTCTTAGCGTTTTTCATATATAGTTAGTAATGCATGTCTGTTTTTCTTTTCAGTATAAACTGCTTATAAAATGTCTTCGGTAAAAAATCCACTCGCTGCTATACTGGATAGCAACAAGTTCACTGGTCTGAACTACCAATACTGGCTTCGAAACCTCAATATTGTATTGGCTTCGGAGAAACTTCTCTACACGTTAGAGAAGAGCCCTTCCGAAGGAAGCCCCTGCCGATATCAGCCCTGAGGAGCTGACAAAGCTTAACAAATGGTGGGATGACGAGCTTAAGACTCGATGCTATATTATGGCATCGATGTCAAACGAAATGCAGCGGCGCTTTGAGAAGACCGTGTATGCTGCTGACATACACCTTCATCTCAAAGAGCTGTATGGGGAGAACTCTCGACATGAGAGGTTCACCACTGTCAAGGAGCTTATGACGAGCCGCATGCGCGATGGGACTTCGGTCCGCGAGCATGGGGTTCGTATGATTGGGCCCATTGAAAAGTTGGTGGGCCTTGATATCACACTTCCACACGAGCTGTCTGTGGATTTGCTTCTCCTCTCACTCCCCGCTGCATTCGACCCCTTTGTGGTTAACTTTAACATGAACAAGCTGGAAGCCACCCTTGAAGAGGTGGTGAACATGCTTGTAGTGTTCGAGGGGACCATAAAGAAGGACAAGCACGTCCTCCTTATGGGCTCTTCTTCCTCTGCGAAGAAGGGGCCCAAACGCAAGGGTAAGAAGCGTTCTGCCCCTGCAAAGGAGGAAAAGCCCACCAAGAAGCCCAAGGAAAGGCTTCCAAGCCAAACAAGACTGAGGATGTTTGCCGCCACTGCCACAAGCCTGGGCATTGGAGGAGGAACTGCAAGGAGTACCTCGAGCAGTTGCGAACTGCAAAAGGTATGTTCTATATCGAAATAAATATGTCTCTTAATTCGACTTCTTGGGTACTTGATACCGGATGTGGATCTCACATCTGCAATGATTTGCAGGTGATGACAAGAAGCCGACGTCTTAGAGAGGGTGAGACCCACTTGAGGCTGGGAAAGAGGAACTGCAAGGAGTACCTCGAGCAGTTGCGAACTGCAAAAGGTATGTTCTATATCGAAATAAATATGTCTCTTAATTCGACTTCTTGGGTACTTGATACCGGATGTGGATCTCACATCTGCAATGATTTGCAGGTGATGACAAGAAGCCGACGTCTTAGAGAGGGTGAGACCCACTTGAGGCTGGGAAATGGAGCAAGAGTTACTGCAGTAGCTATAGGAGATGT
>KQ991601.1:503724-551081 GCA_001598015.1 Dorcoceras hygrometricum
CACGCCGCCGCCGCCGTGCGCCGCTGCCGCCGCCCAACTTCGCCGGAATTTCGTTCCGGCCTAGTTTTTCGTGGAGAATCCGATCGTGCTGATCTCGTCAGGACTTCTAGTGCAGTCTGACGAAGGAGCCTCGAGTCTGGTCGTGGACCGGATTGACGAATCTACCGCAATCAACCGAGAAGCGCCGGGTTCTTGAAACACCAGTTGGAGCCAGGCACAAGTGCCAGACAGGTGACTTGCTAAACACCCTATGTATGTTGATACGTAGATCTGTTTAGATTATTCGTATTGATCGCATCCCGGTAAAAATTTTTGTTCTTCCGCTGCCTGTCGGGGTGCGGATCCGGATCGACAACCCAACACAACAACCCAAATCGCATCACATTACCTATTCGATCGAGGCAAGTGAGTCAAAAAATCCATGGCGACATTCTCCCAATTCCATTGAGGCACTTCTAAGCTCTGTAGCAAACCACCAGGTCTCATTCTCTCGGCCTTGACCTGTTGGCAATTCAAACAACGAGCTATAAATCCGGAGATATCATTCCTCATTCCTTCCCACTAGTAGTGAGACTTCAAGGCATGATACATCTTCTTCTCGCCCGGATGCACACTGTATCGACTACAATGGGCCACATTCAAGATAGTCTCTTTAGGTCAATCAGGTTCGGAACCACCAATCTACCACGGAATCTCAGAGATCCATCAGAAGCAACAGAAAATCTTCCAACTGACCATTTTGGGCTTTAATATTCAACTCATGAATATATGGATCAGTCCTCTGCGCTGCTCTAATGTCTATCACAATCTGTGGTTCAACCTGAATAGAAGAACTACAAAATACTGATCCTCTGGCTGAAAACGTCATCTAGAAGTCCCCAAATCCTCATGGACTTTGGATATACTCAGCGACGTCAACATCGCAGGTTGAGCTTTCCTGATCAAAGCATCGGCCACTAAGTTCATCCGTCCAGGCTGATACTGAATCTCACAGTCAAAATCTTTGAGCAACTCCATCCAACGATGTTGCCTCATATTCAGATCAGACTGAGTGAATATATACTTCAAACTCTTGTGGTCCGTGTACACCAGAAATTGCTCAACATACAAATAGTGATGCCAAATCTTCAAGGCAAACACAATCGCAGCCAACTCTAGATCATGAACGGGATATCTCATCTCATGGGGCTTCAACTGCCGAGACGCGTAGGCTATCACTCTCTCGTTCTGCATCAACACGCATCCAAACCACTCAGAGAAGCATTGGAGCACACTACAAAACCTCCAGAACCCAAAGGCAAAGCCAACACAGGAGCGGTAGTCAGCTTCTACTTAAGCAACTGGAAACTCAACTCACACTCTACAGTCCAAAAAAACTTTCTGTCTTTCTGGGTTAACTGAGTCATCGACCTGGCTATCGAAAGAAAACTTCTCGATGAAACGTCTATAATAACCAGCCAATCCCAAGAAACTATGGATCTCAGAAACATTCCTAGGTCTATCCCAGTTAAGAACTGCTTCTACCTTACTAGGATCCACCGAAATACCTTGTGATAATGACATGACCCTAAAATACTACCTTATCCAGCCAGAATTCACACTTGCTGAATTTCGCATACAACTGTGAGTCTCTCAGCTTCTGCAACACCAGTCTCAAGTGCTCCTTGTGCTATCTATAGCTCCTCGAGTACACTAGGATGTCATCTATGAAGACAATGACAAAATGATCAATATACTCACTGAAGACGTGATTCATCAAATCCATGAAGACAGCAGGAGCGTTCGTCAATCCAAACGGCATCACCAAAAACTCATAATGCCCGTATCTTGTCCTGAATTTCATCTTCGCTACATCAGCATCTCTAATTCGCAACTGATGATAACCAGATCGTAGATCAATCTTAGAGTATACAGCAGATCCCTGCAACTGATCAAACAGGTCATCGATTCTCGGCAAAGGATACTTGTTCTTAATCGTCGCTTTATTCAACTGCCGAAAATCCACACATCTTCATAGATCCATCCTTCTTCTTCACAAAAAGAATCGAAGCTTCCCAAGGCGACATACTCGGTCTAATAAAGCCTTTCTCTAGAAGATCACGCAATTGCTCCTTAAGTTCCTTCAACTCAGCTGGCGCCAAACGATACGGAGCTCTAGAAATCGTGGCTGTCCCTGGAACCAATTCTATGCTGAAGGCAATCTCTCGCTTCGGAGGGAATCCAGGAATCTCATCCGGAAACACATCTGGGAACTCGCGAGCAATGGGGACATCAATCAACCCTACTCTCGATTCATGGGAGAAACCCTGAATTCTCTAGCGACAACAAACTAAACATCTTCATGGCAGACACTAATGGAATCTTAGGTCGCGAGTCAGCACCATAGAAATCCCATTTCTCCCCAAATCGAGGCCTAAACCTCACTACTCCATGGAAACAATCGACAGTCGCTCTATAAGCAGACAGCACATCCATACCCAAGATGCAGTCAAAATCTCGAATCTCCAAGGTAATCAGGTTAGCCACCAACATGTTCTCGTCAAATCGAATCACACAATCCACAACCACTCCACGGGACATCAACCACACACCAGCAGGAGTAGATACAGACACAACATCACACAGTGGGGTAACACTCAACCCACACTCATGCACGAACAAATCATATATGAAGGAGTGTGATGCTCCTGTATCAAACAAAACTCGCGCAGGAAATCAAAGATAGCACAAGTACCTGCAATAACTCCTTCAGGCGTATCAGCAGCTTGCTCTCTCGTCAAGGCATTCACCCGATGCTGCGGTCCCGGAAATTGAGGTATCGAAGGTCCTCCGAACCTAGATGGTTCACGAGGTTGGAATCCAGATCGTTGGGATTGAGCAAAATATTGCGGTCTCTGAGAAGAACCACCAGCTGAACCTTGCTACGACTGACCCGAAGACTGTCCTCCAACCGGACACACTCTAGCAAAATGTCCACGCTGCCCACAATTATGGCAAAGACCCTGAACTCCATGACACTGCGAAGTCATATGACGACCTCCACACTGTCCACAAGTCACTCCTCCTCCGGAGCCAATGCCACCAGAACTAACAGAACCAGAAGAACTTGAGTTCGATCATCTCTTGAACTGTTTCCCTCGGGGCTTGAACCTCTAATGATTCGACTGCTGCGGCACCTGAGGAGATTGGAAGGAAGGCATCGCTTCTGGCACATGTTGGAAACTACGTCCAGCTGTTGGCTGAACTAGATTCTGTGCTTCCATCAGACTCTCCTCAATATCCACCGCTCTATCCATGGCCTCAGCATACGTCGCAGGGGAACCAGCTAACACCATGCGAAACAACTCGGGTCTCAACCCTCTCAGAAACTTGTTCCTCTTCGTCCTCTCCTGGTTCGCAACATGGGGAACATACGACAACAGCGAAGAAAACTGTCTGGCATACTCGGCCACCCTCAAGTTCCCTTGCTTCAGGTTGTCGAACTCCTGATCGCGGTTGTTTTAGAAAGACACAGGGGTATACTCCTATCAAAAAGCCGCACAGAAGCTCTCCCAAGAAATCAAAGCTCCAGTATCGCGCATGACTCGGGAAGTACCCTTCCACCAGCGCTGAGCATGCTCTCTCAACTTCAAAACGGCTAACTTCAGTCTCCTCTCCTGAGAATATAAACCGCATCAAACAGTTCTTCCATATGCTCTAACCAGCCCTCAGCTATCAGACCACTCTCGGCACCATTAAAATTCGGGTGATTCATCCTCTGGAACCTAGCCAACACTAGCTCCATCTCGCCGATCTGTCTCGTCACATCATCCACCTCTGTCTAGCACGACGACGCAAAGGTATACTCTGCTGCTCAACATCCTCATCACTCCCGGGAGCCCTAGAATCCTCACCAATCTGCCTAGCGATCCTACTCCAACCTCTTATCGGTGGCATCTACCAAAACTCAGAGGTAAGAATACAAGCAGACAGTACACAGAGGCAGATACGAATCACACAAATCACAGAGTCAATCAAATAAAAACTCAAACTCTGTACCTAGACTCGAGTGTGATGAAAAAGAAATCGAGTTTATCCCAGTTTAAGCTCTGATACCAAAATGTCAGGGCCGATGCTCTAATCACATATTAATTACTCAATTAATATTAATTACACGGAAGCATTCAAAATATGGGCTAAAAGTTTCTTTTTGGGCCTGATCCAAAATATCATTCAAAATAAGTTTATAATCAAAATAAGGAGTTTATTTCAAAACTCAACAACACAACCGATAAAACATCAAGTAGTCAATCAACTACAGATCCCCAAATAAAATTGGCACAGGACATTCCCTGGCTCAATATATCAATACATACATACATATAACTGGGACTCAAATCAAAATGGGGATCGACCAGCTGAAGCTCCACTCTGTCCAGCCTGGTTACCTGAAGAACCTGCTAAGGCCAACCGAGACCCAAAGAAGTCCAAAAATAGGAAAAGCAAACGAGGTCAAACCTCATTACGAAGAGCACAATAAAGCAACAGTAATATCAGACATGCAAATTTCAAATGTGCAATGCATGAGGGCTACCAAGAATCATCGGTAGACAAGGCACAACGACTCAGCTGTACATATCTCATCATCATCCTGCGATCTTCAGGTTTGATGACTCAGCCGACCATCACAGGGTAGTGGTATTCAGGCAGGACGACTCAGCCGGCCACCACAATAGCAACGTTGGACCTTTCAGGCACGACCGCTCAGCCGGCCGATCACAACGCGCAAGGGAACTTAGCTCACAAGGAAATCAGGCTCAATATGTATACGTGAATGCACAGCAGTCTAATGCTTAATTCAATGCATATAATCTCACACGCACACAGAATAGTTTAGAGCAAATAATCAGCACACAGACCACAGCAATTCAACACGAGAGAAATATCCCAAAGCTGATATCAAAGCTGCTAAATCTAGCTCAATTCGTACCTCAAATCAGCTATTACCTCGACAGATTTCACTTAAACTCAGCACCAATAGCCCGCTCAAACCTTCTGTCTCACCATCTCACGGCGAAACACAACAGGAACTGCTCGAAAGTTCAAATCTGTCAAGATATCTCATAATCAGCTCAAATCTAAACTCAAACATCTTATAGTCTAGGGCCTCGCAGCCTAAATCAGCTACCTCAACTCTACAGAGCACTACCCAGCTCTCAACGAAGCTTAAATAAGTAATAAATCACTTACCCAAAGCTGCTTTGGAACACAGGAACCACCAGTCAACAATCACAAAGTTATACGAACTCTGCAACTACTTCGTGCTCCTTAAATTCGTCGATTCAAGTCTCCAAACTGGTACCAATCGAAAGATCTAGAGGAGACGAGCTCAGCGCCACAAATCTCACTCCAAACGACGGCGTAATTTGACGGCCATCTCAAGAAATAGGGTTTGGGTGAACAGTACTAATCGAGGGTTCTCTAGAAGAAGATAAGAAACTATCGGGCTCGAAAAAATGACTAAGTGTTGATCGACACTTATATTTAAATCCCCGGGTCAAACCTATAGTGAAAGTCAATCACGGACAAGTTCAGACCTCGGCGCTATTCAAATCTGGCTCCGCTATCTCAGATCTGACTTCGCTACGTTGATCACGTGCTACTAATCAAAACAGCGTCGCATATGGGTTCCCGTTCACTAACGCTAAACGACGTCGCGTGACCTCCAAATCTGAAACAGATCTCCTCCACTCAGACCCGCTAACGCTCATCCAGATTTGACCAAATCTGAAATCATCGAACCACACCGGTCTACTCCAACTCACGAACTGGACTGGTCTACACGGTACCGTTGACTAACTCTTGACTTCTCTTCACTAATCCGAATCTGTTTCCTCTCGCAACACCAGATCTGACTAGTACCCGAAACGACATCGTTTCGCTTCCCGCTCACGGCAACTCACTCATACACGCGAGGAACAGATCTGAACACCCAGATCTTACTCAAATCTGATCTATTCTATACCAAGTCTGAAAATCCGAAAATCACCAACGGAAATACCAATTCCTTCAAATCTGAAAACCCAATGTTTAACTTCTCTATTAGTTAATGCTCGCCCAGATCTGATTAACTAATAAATTACCAAATTAAAAATTTCTAGTCCTCACATTTGATATCAATCATATCACTTAAACTTGTGTGATTCACTTCTTTAAAACTCATTTAACCCTTAAAACCTCACTGAGTGTACAGCTGTGTTGCGAGCTGATGGTAACTAAAACCAGCTCGGGTGAAGGTTCGAAGAACAGAGTGTCAATGGTTTAACAATGGTCTCCAATACGGAACAATGGATTATCGAATACTGATACTGGAATTATTCAGTGAAATCTGTTCAATGAAAGTGAAGAGCTGAACGTAAACAGAAAGGTAGTTCAGCACGGACGCAAGTTGAATCAGATCGCAACTGGGTAGTCAGCTAAGGTAAGGAAGGCCAAACAGTTTCAGTTCGGTTTTGGAAAGTAAACTCAGGTTTGAGGATTCAACTCAGCTTTGGGACAGTAAACTAAGCTTTGGAACAGTAATTTTGGTTTTGGAATAGTAGATTCAGCATTGAGAAGCCAAATCAGCTTAGAAACGAACAACACAGATTAGGTCAAAAAAGTAGACCAGACCAGCTTGGAAACAAACAACACAGATCAGGACAGAAAATTAGACCAGATCAACTTAGAAACGAACAACACAGATCAGGCCAGAAAAGTAGACCTGATCAGCTTAGAAACAAACAACACAGATCAGGCCAGAAAAGTAGACCTGATCAGCTTAGAAACAAACAACACAGATCAGGCCAGAAAAGTAGACCTGATCAGCTTAGAAACAAACAACACAGATCAGGCCAGAAAAGTAGACCTGATCAGCTTAGAAACAAACAACACAGATCAGGCCAGAAAAGTAGACCTGATCAGCTTAG
This sequence comes from Dorcoceras hygrometricum, assembly GCA_001598015.1. NCBI lineage: Eukaryota > Viridiplantae > Streptophyta > Magnoliopsida > Lamiales > Gesneriaceae > Dorcoceras > Dorcoceras hygrometricum. The sequence continues at coordinate 510,672 of KQ991601.1, forward strand.
AAACAAACAACACAGATCAGGCCAGAAAAGTAGACCTGATCAGCTTAGAAACAAACAACACAGATCAGGCCAGAAAAGTAGACCTGATCAGCTTAGAAACAAACAACACAGATCAGGCCAGAAAAGTAGACCTGATCAGCTTAGAAACAAACAACACAGATCAGGCCAGAAAAGTAGACCTGATCAGCTTAGAAACAAACAACACAGATCAGGCCAGAAAAGTAGACCTGATCAGCTTAGAAACAAACAACACAGATCAGGCCAGAAAAGTAGACCTGATCAGCTTAGAAACAAACAACACAGATCAGGCCAGAAAAGACCTCCATTGACTTGATCCAGCTTTCAGCAGCAAACGGATCAGTTGTGCCATTAAACTCTTTCGATCTCTTCCGTTGAAACCTCTCTTAGGGATCTTCTTGATTGGACAATCTGCTGGAAGATTGGCCATGACGTCGGCTCGACTGACCTACGAGCTGTTCTAGGAGCTGGGCCATTCCAGCTAAAACACTGGCGTTACTGTTTGGGATGACTCCTCTACCGGGTTGTTCCTCCTACCTCTTCTTCTTACTGACATACTGAACTACAGCCCAAAATCCACCACAAATGAACGTCAAGACATACTAAAACTCAAAAGAGAATTACTCTATGACATAACAATAAAACCCACAGATCAGGAAATGCAGTCGGCAAGAACTGTTTCAGACTGGAAATACGTGTTTATATCTAGGACCATGCTCTGACACCAAGTTGTGACGCCCAGACCCATGAGAGTCAACGGATTGAAGTGAACAAATTAAAGTGGAAAAATGAAAGGGCTAAATGCAAAAATTTGGAAGCTGTATTTCCTTCCAAGCTTGAACAGTAGAACAGATGGCACGAAATACAAACAGGAAGAACAGCTTTGGGATTCAAAAATTTCATTCGAGTTACAAACAAGATATTACAACTTCTTGATTTCTATTTGAATCCCCTATTGTTGTAATAGATCTTAATACAGCTTTGAAAATAAAAAATCAACACGGAAGCACTGGTCTTCGATAAACACACACGCTCTCAATCTGGTTCAGCTCGCACCTCCCGACTGCCCCTGATCTACCTCACCTGCACCAAGAAAACTAATGAGCCTAGGGGCTCAACAAGTAAACACTGATGATAAAAAGGTCACACAGTGCAGGCATAAACATACATGAGCTACAAAAAAACATAATTTAAAGGAAGTTGGCTTAAGCTTAAATCTTTTTCATAAAATCAGATCGGGAAAATCAACTCAGATCTCTCTCTTTCTTGTTTTCTTTGTGACTTATGGATTAGAAGCTCTCCTTAGGTTCATGGCGCTTGATCAAGCTAACATCTGAATTCAGGAACTGGAGAATAAATCCCAACTTAACAGTTGAAGGGGCACACTGGTTCATCACCCAGCTTACTCACCCTTCCTGGTTTGACCATTTGTTATCTATGCCATAAATCCTTTAAAACTGAAAAATACTTCATTTAAACTGATGAAATATGATAGGAAAACTTCTGTCATTCCTCCTTCGTAACCTTACCATATTTCATAAAACATTTTTGAAACAAAGCTTCTGATCTGATTCAGATCACTTGAACTTGTGTGGTTCATTTTTTTAAAACTCATTTAACCCTTAAAACCTCACTGAGTGTATAGTTGTGTTCGAGCTGATGGTAACTTAAACCAGCTCGGGTGAAGGTTCGAAGAACAGAGTGTCAAGGGTTTAACAATGATTTCCAATACGGAACAATGAATTATCGAATACTGATACTGGAATTATTCAGTGAAATCTGTTCAATGAAAGTGAAGAGCTGAACTTAAACAAAGTAGTTCAACATGGGCGCAAGTTGAATCAGATCGCAGCTTGGTAGTCAGCTCAGGTAGGGAAGGTCAAACAGTTTCAATTCAGTTTTAGAAAGTCAACTCAGCTTTGGGGAGTCAACTTAGCTTTGGGACTGTAAACTAAGCTTTGGAACAGTAATTCGGTTTTGGAATAGCAGACAGCATCGAGAAGCCAAATCAGCTTAGAAACAAACAACACAGATCAGGTCAGAAAAGTAGACCAGATCAGCTTAGAAACGTACAACAGATCAGGCCATAAAAGTAGATGAAACGAACAACACATCAGGCCAGAAAAGTAGACCAGATCAGCTTAGAAACGAACAACACAGATCAGGCCAGAAAAGTAGATCAGATCAGCTTAGAAACGAACAACATAGATCAGGCCAGAAAAGTAGACCATCTCAGTTTATAAACGAATAACACAGATCAGGCCAAAAAAGTAGACCAGATCAGATTAGAAGAAGCATGAATGGTACTGTAGTAGCACGGAAAATTTCCAAATAGACCAGCTCAGCTTATCCGAACGGAATAAAATCCCGATCAGACCAGCACCGCCTATCAGTTCGGAGCCATATCCAGAACTCTACAGTACATCGGGACGAAGAAGTTTTTCACAATTCATACTTAAATTCGGATTTGTACAACTCAGTGTTTTTGAAATACAACTTCATTCTTACTGAAAAATATACTGGTGAGTTTCTCAAAACTTAAACAACATGCTGTGAACCCGTAGCATTCATACTTCCAATCTTAAACTGAACATGAACATAAACTGAAACTAACACATGCATCAGGCAAGCAATCAACAGGAAAAAGGAAAGAAAACAATGTATGTTTTCAAGATGCAGCAAAGAATTAGATTTACTTGTCTTAACTGAGAATAACAGATGAATAGGAAATCACGGCTGAATGTCACCACAAGCACAGACTGTCAAGCTTCCAAGTATTTTTTAACTGAGATTTTCTTGCGTGAAAGTGAGTTCTATTATTTCCAAAATATCTTTTTGTATGAAGAAGATTTGTAGTAGTTTATCATACCAAAAGAGGTATGGGTCATCTGCCAAACCAACAGACGTATCGGTCATCTATCAACCCATATATTTTATCCTCCCTTCTACTCCTTTCAAATGGGTCATCTATCAACCCATATATTTTATCAAAAAACTCCCTTCTACTCCTTTCAAATTAAGATCTACTACTATATTCTGAAAACTTGAACTCAACAATAAGTCAAAGTTTTTTTTATAGCTCATTGTCAGCTCATTGTCGTTGGGGCTCATCCTTTCGGCAATCTTCTGAACCGTGCTTCTAAGCTTGAAAGAAGGAAATCAACTTAGGCGAATCAGCTTAGGAGAGAGCTGAATGCAATAATATCAATACAACCCTTAAAAATAAAAATTCTAACAAATGTGGTTCTATGGATTTCTTTGGGGCGCTACATTAATTTTCTGATCACAACAAGTTTATCTTATACAAAATTTTATAATTTAGTTACTTGTGATCAGATTAAAAATTTTAACGAGAAAATAATATTAGAGTATGATAATATGTAGTCATTTTAATATAGTGAAAACGACATTGTTTCTTTTGTTCTTCTTCTGTCGTTAATTTCTTGGAGAATCAATTTCTATCTTATTGAGCATGTAGTCGGAACACGACATCCGACCAAACCCTGAATCTAAATATTATTTATTACGACAACAATTCATAAAAAATTCAAATGGAAATAAAAAGGAAAAATAACTTTTTCTAAACTTATCCTAATTTGGATTGTGGTCAACAAAATAAGGTTTTGCACTCCACCCATATGAAAATTGAAAAAGGTCTATCAAACCTTAATTTTTATAAAATTTAAGGGATTTACCTCTACCAACAAATTTATTGAATGCATACTCGGTATTTTGCTAAAAACACCAATGTACAAATCAAAGTTTCTTTGAGATTTGCGAATACAAGAAACTAGAGAATTTTTTAGCAAGATTTTATGGTTTCGCACTCGAAAATTCTAAGGTTTCTTATTCAACTTTATTGTATGAATCTAGATTAATTTATCCGACCAGATATATTATCTGGATATAGTAAGTATGATAAAAAAATTATTCTTATATATTTGACATATTAATATTATCAAAAATTAGATTTTTAATAGAAATATACTTACATGAATTGCACACATCTGGCGAACGATATAAGCTACACAAGTTACTAAACTTGAGAAGTTCATTAATTTTTCCTTGTCACTATACCAATAACATTTTTATGTGAGAACATATGTAATAACAATATTTTCTAATATTTGTTCTCAATTATGAATATATATATTTGACGGCATTAAAAATAATTGAAATTTGTACTGATGATATATATATTATATTGACGGCAATAAAAATAATTGAAATTTGTGCTGATTATTTAATTACCTGAATATATTGACGGCAATAAAACTAATTGAAATTTGTACTGATGACTTGAGATTTTTAACTACCTGCTATAATCACTAAATAATGCAACTTGCGCCCTTTGTTAAGTTTCCTAGATACAGAACAAAGAGACTCGGGAACCCTTAAAAAATATATTTTGACATATTCAACAAATTCTCGGAAATCATCATAGTTAAAAATTACCTGTAGACATATATTTTATGAGTTTTATTGCCTCAATAATAGTCAACAGATTGAATTCGTCTATACGTAAAAAACAAAAGAAAAAAATTTCTTGCTGTGTGTGGTATATTTATCATTTATTCCTTTTAGTTTGAGAAAATGCAAGACATATTCAATGATGTAAACCTTTAGAACATTTCCTCTTGAGGGGTTTCCTGGGAATGCCAATATAGTTATTTACTTTTTGAAATATAAAGTCCTGTTTTCAAGCTTGGGGTAATTCAATTTTTTTGAGAATAAAGTAAGACCATAATATGTACAAAGATATTTGTTTTGTTTTCGAGAAAATCACGACAACACAGAGATTTTTAGAAAAACTAGTATCATATATACTACTGAAATTATTAACTCAAATTATCAAAAGTTTAGTACAATCCCTTATAAAACATTTTAACACCTATTTAAAATCATATATGATAAGTCAACCATTACATTATTCCGAAAATCATTATGATTTATTTTTCGGGAAATTTGTATTTAACTTGTCTGTTTTCTTTTTTGATAATGTTGTTAGTAAATTATGAGCTTTATCCATTTTTCAATATAAGTATTTTTTTAATGGGATGTTACTATGGCGTAGAATATAATGATTTAGCACTGAAAATAATTATTTGCGTGAACTAAACAAAAAAAGGTGCAATTTTTTACTATTTAAACAGCGAATAGACGACACCTAATACGAGTCAAGTTACATGTGGCTGAAAATATAATTTTCTCGTATTTCATACATTTATGGGGAACAAAGTTATTTCTTTTAGAAGTTAAATCATCACATATAAAACGTAAATATTTTTTAAAAAAATATTAATGCCTCTTTTTCTTCATTTTTTTTTTAAAAAAACTGTACTAGCTAGCTAGAAAAACATTTTTCTGCTGATGGAAAAAAGCATATTTATGTATCACTTTATTTATAAATACAAGTCTGTTATTTAATTGGCAATCTTTCTACCACGCACTCGGGTTTGAACATCTAATAATTATCAAAATATTCAAACACGAAAACTCAAACTACCAATTCATATCTTCGAAGGGATGTGGTCAACTGGCCGATGCTTAGACACGACAAATAAATATATATACACACACAATATATTTATGGAAAAACCTTGCAATTCTTTGTTCTTAGCCGCCTTACAATCCTCTTCTTGACACCAAGAACATACACAAAGGGTTTTATAAAGAAACTTTTGGAATCTATATGAGCTTCCAGTCAATCACTGAATGAGAAAACTGAAGAAGTTGGTTCTTTTACAATACTCCATGCAAGTTCTCATCATATGGAGCTCGATGCTGTGTTGTTTGGTGCGGTTCGTGCAGTGCCAACAAGTTTTCGAAAACGACTACAATGGGTATATAAACAGCAGCCAGCTGGAGGATCCGGCGGTCCTGAATCAGTTCACGGAGATCGTCTACTCTCGACTTTCCGGCATGACGTCCGATCTGATACACAGTGAGATTGCTAAACAGGCCACCTTCTGTGTCACAGACCCGTAAGATAATCCTACACGAGTTCAACCATATCCGTTCTTTTTTAAGTTTTGGTTGCTTAATTAGAAGGAAATAAATAAAACTGGATGATTTTATTTCAACATTTTAAAGAAATTATTTATTAGCATTTTTAAAGTTTAAGAGAGACGACTTTATGCGAGATTCTTGGTGAAATATATTTGAGTTTGCGTTGTTTGTGATGACAGGCAAGATGATTGGAACAGATCTTTTAATTTCTCTGGTAATTTGGATTTCTTGTCTCGGTGTATCCTCACTACTAAAGGTATAAACAGTATTAATTACTTGCATGTTAATTATTCAAAATTATACATACATATATGCATATATTTGTTTCTCCATTGATTAATTCATACTTAATTCCTGTTAAAGATATTATTAATACATTATGTACGACTTTCTCTGTAATTTCATCAATTTATATATATCTTGAGAAATCCAACTTCTTCACTCCTCGTCTGGAACAAAGCTTATTTTATTTAAGTTTTGACAGCTTTATTTTAGCAAAGAGATCATTAGGACTTGCCATCAGCTTATAATCTGCATTGAAAAAACTATTGAAATATATATATATATAATTAATTCATACTTAATTCCAGTTAAGATATTATTATTATATTACATAAGACTTTCTCTGTAATTTCAATTTTTATATATCTGGGAAATCCAACTTCTTCAACTCCTTGTCTGGAACAAAGCTTATTTTATTTAAGTTTTTACAGCTTTAGATCATTAGGATTTGCTCAACGGCTTGTAATCTATTGAAAAAACGTTGAAATATATCTATCTATCTATCTATATATATTTGATTAAAATTATAATTTTTTGTTTTTCGGACAATAGCTTTCTATAAGAATGCAAAAGAGTATAGAGGGGTGAATAAACTTTTTCAAATTTTTAAGAGCTACAATAATACTGGTTCTTGAAATGTTCAACAAATGAATCGAGCATCAAGAAATTATATTGAATTTGGTTTTCAAACCAAATGAAAGATACTTGATATTAACTCTTTAAAAACTACTTAAGTATTTTGGAAAGCATTTTAAACTTATATAAATTAAATATAGTTGAAAAAAGAAAATACCAATTTTTTTTATGTAAGTTCGAAGACGCAATCATTCCACGTCTATCCCTTTTTAGTCGCCAAAAGGATTTCATTAGAAATCTTTGGCTTTACAACTCCTTTGCAAAAGCTCACTTCATTTATAGGACTCACCAACTATCTATACCGAAACTCTTAGCATCTGATCCACTATATGAATCAAATAATGATTCTATAGTGTGAATTCTTCATTATATGAATCAAACAATGATTTAATACTCCGAGCTTTTACTTATAGGCGGCAGCCTCACAACCTGTATAATGTTTGATGTCTCTTACATCAAGGCCATAAGCATAATGCTGATGTTTTTCCGTGAATATTTATCACTCGGTTATTCTTTAAGCACATATGTTCTTTTTCGTTTTTGTGAGGATTAAATCTTTTATAATGTATTTCTCTCAGTTGTATCCTCACACATGGAAAAAGTTCTCACTAAGCTGATATACCTATTTTACTCTCCGTTGTTGGAGTAACTCTATGTTCCTTGGTGCTTTTCACTTCTCCCCATCTCTTTTCTTCCCTCACCTCTCTTCTCCTCTTCTTCTCTCTTTTCATTTATGATCTGCTTTGCAACGTTCGAAAAGGAAAATATAATATCATTTGCCAACGTTCAAATTTCTTCAACTGTAGGATAGATCTCTTGGAGTCTATGCATCATCAACTAGGCAAGCTTGCTTATTCAAAAGAACTCTTTGAGTGATGGAAGTCCTTTTATCTAGCTGAGATCTTTTAAGCATCTTTATCCTGTGAAAGTTTAAACGGAGAAAGTCGTTTTTATCCTACATCTCTTTCTTTATCTAGTAACCACACTGTGTATGATGTGAAGAACTTTCACCGGTGAACTTTCTTTTTTCGATTGAGCTTCTTCATTCGGTGAACTTTCTTTGTCCAGTGACATCTTCATCCGGTAGACATTTTTTTATCCATTGACCAACTTTATCTCCGGAAGAACTTCATTGAGCCGTGATTTCGTGAACTTATTTATCCAGTAGCCTTTTTTCACAGAATAACTATTTTATCCATAAACTCTATTTTTCGAATAATCTATTTTTTCCGGAAGACTTCTTTGACATTGACTTATAGAGCTTCTTCTATCAAGTGAGAATGTTCTTGCTTATCCAACTTTCATCTGATGCTCTACTTGAAAAAATCCGGTGGAACTTTTCATCCGTTTTGACGGCTTTACATTTTCTACGTTGCTGCTACCAATCTCCACACTTATGTAAATAAGTTAGAAATACAATAAGAAGTTTAATAACATTAAATCAAGAATACGTATGTTTACCCAACAATTTCTGAAAAAAATGTTCAAACCTTTTATTTAAGTAGCCAGTAAGATATCAAAATAAGCTTTATAAAAATATTAAATTATCGAAAGTTATTTGTTAAGGTGTTATTTATAATATTGTACAAGACCAAAATATCTCACTCCAATTAAATCTATATAAATTAATACTCGATCATTAATATCTCTACATAATATTCTTCTCGACTCTCACATGGGCAATGTCCTAATTCAATTATTAAATGAATAATATCAATAATTTTGGGAAGTTCATTTATATCACAAAACTAATAATAATACCCAAAATAGAAGCATAAGTAGATGATTTAGTAAAACATAATTATATAACGTCTATTACAATTATAATAATAATTATAATTATAAATTCATAAAAGCATGCAGCATGCACATATAACATGATAAGTACACATTACGTACGTAGAGATTCATGGGAAAGTATCTGAATTTAGACATAAATTCAACATGAATTTAACGATTCCGAATTGCCGATGATACAGGAGACTTGCCGCAGAGATTATGTACAGCCGCAGATCTCGGATTCTACTTCACCAATTTCATTGCAAGAGCCAATACTCCCACCACTTTCCTGAAACCCAACAGGAACTGTAACGTCAGCTCCTGGGTTTCGGGCTGCGAGCCCGGATGGGCTTGTAGTGCGGGCCTGACGCAGCCTTTGGATTATAAAGAATCACGCGAAATACCGGTCCGGACCTCGGATTGCCGGCCCTGTTGCGAGGGATTCTTCTGCCCTCAAGGGCTCACCTGCATGATCCGTAAATATTTGTCAAATTGCTTGGTTCATCGATGATGCTGAATTTGATTTTTGTAGTTTTGTAGACTTGGTTTCTGTTACATCTTCTCCGTACAAAAATGCAGTTTATAAGTTTCAGTAAGTGTGAAAATTTTCTAAATTACTTAGAAATCAACCAGAATATGGGAGACTTTTCTGAAAAATATGAACTTGCTAAAGACTTGGAGTAGAACCCAGATTTTTCTTGCATTACGCTTCTTGGTTATGCTGGAAACTGAACTGGTTTGAATATGAATCCGTGTTGCTACTCGCTATTCGTTATTTTATTGAGAAAGAATATCTAATTTTGAGTAATTTTGGCATTTGTATAGCTTGTCCATTGGGTTCATACTGTCCCCTAGCTATGTTCAATGGGAGCACCGGCTTGTGTGACCCGTAAGTTGTTTCTGGCTTCTTCGATTTCCTATGTTCCACACTTTGTGCATTATATTTATTGGTTTCCCTCTGAAGATATATGTACCAACTGCCCCCTGGAAAGCCGAATCACACTTGTGGAGGGGCTAATCTTTGGGCAGATGTTAGCAGAGGTGGTTCCATGTTTTGTTCAGCGGGATCATATTGTCCAACAAATACGGAAGAAGTTCCTTGCAGCAGCGGGTATCGGATTTTGTTCTGATTTGTTTGATGGAACACGAGTCTTGATTCTTTGTTTTAAACTTAAATTGTAACTGTCTATGGCTGCTAAAGCTCATTTTTTTGGAATTTCATTTGATTACCAGGCATTACTGCCGGATGGGCTCTGAATCTCAGACTGGTGAGTCCATGATTCACTTTTGTAGGCTTGGTCTGGTAAATGTTTAGTGACTCTAACTCATGGATCCCTTGCGCCTTGCTTACCATCTTATGTTATGTTTCGCAGGGTGCCTCTGGCTGACTCCATGTGGTCCAAACTCGACAAAGCAGGACATAACTAAATATGGTCTGATGCTGATTGTAAGTTTTCTACATAGTTTTAGTTCATGAAGAATCTGGTACTATGATTTAAGCTGCTAAACATTTCAGTATTTAAAGAAAATGGAGAAAATGCATCATTGTCGAATGATGCAAGTGATCCCTCCCATAGCAAAGCAAATAGTCTGTCAGTGACTGCCATATAAATATGTGATGCGTCATCTGAGTGTAAACTAAACTTATTTCACACCAGATCTCGACATATATGTGACATCGGATAGCATCTTTGTTCAAAACCTGCGATCTTTGGTGGAAGCATATCTGAAATTTGAAGTACTATTCTTATTTTTGCAGATTGGTGTTAGTGTTCTTCTATTTATCTTTTACAATTGTTATGGGCAAGTAATCACTATTAGTCAAAGGAGATATGCTAGATCAAGGGAAGTTGCCGTGAAAAGTGTCAAGGAAAGTGCCCAAGCTCAGGCAAGATGGCTAGCAGCAAGGGATGCAATTAAGAAACGAGCAATTGAGCTTCAATCTCAAGTATCCCGCACGTTTTCTGGTAGAATTGCCACCATACCTATTGAGATGGTTAGAATACTTAACCGAACTAAAAGTGATAGAGTTGGTTATTTGCATTAGTCTGTGTATCCTAATAAGTTTATTGTCTTTCAGCGACGTGCTGCTACACCTGGAGGAAAGAAAGTAGAAGCTGGTAATCCTCCGATAGAGGAAATGGAAGAACACATGGAGAGCTTTGAAGGTGTGGATCCAGAAACTGGGGAAAAGGATAAGAAGAAAAAGGTGAAGGTGAAACACATTCGCACTGATACACAAATATTCAAGTATGCATATTTGCAGCTGGAGAAAGAGAAAGCTCAACAACAGCAGAACCTAGACCTTATGCCCACAAATATTCCAACAGCTATGAATAATGAGATCAGGAAAAGACCCACCATCGATATTTCTTTCAGAGATCTTACAGTCACATTGAAGCAAGTCAAGAAACATCTTTTGCGGTCTGTTACTGGGGAAATCAGGCCTTCTCGAATTACTGCTCTCATGGGCCCATCAGGGGCTGGAAAAACTACTTTACTCTCAGCTCTGGCTGGAAAAACAGTTGGTTGCTCAATAACTGGCTTAGTTCTTATAAATGGAAAGGTAGAGTCAATACGCTCATACAAAAAGATCGTTGGCTTTGTGCCACAGGACGATGTTGTTCATGGAAATCTAACTGTGGAAGAGAATATATGGTTTAGTGCAAATTGCAGGTATGCCATGCTATAGCTTACTCTTTTTTTTTTTTCTGAATTAATATGCTATCTAGACATGATAAGCTGGTAGATTCGGTCCAAATTCAATAATATTGAATCGTGGAACTGTATATGATATTCACCATGCTTCATTGTTCAAAACACACTCACAAAGCTCGCGGTTTTGATTCCATTTCAGTAATACTAAGAAAAAAATTTAAACCAACCGACACAGAGTCTTCTAAATTTGTACAGAATAGTATCTTTTAACTCTTGCACATGTTTATTAATTTAATAGCACGTAATTATAATCATCAGATCAAAATAAGATACCGTTCTAAGTCTATTCCAAGATGTCTTATGCATGCACAGCCACCCAACCATTGACTGTTATATGTTAAAAAGGATGAGTTCCATCATTTATTTCAGCATGATTTGTTTCGTTCAAATCCTTGATGTGAGCGGATAGTTTCCATTCCCTTATAATAAGCATTTATTTCGAGTTTATTGAAGACTTTCGGCAGATTTACCAAAAGTAGAGAAGGTACTGGTTGTTGAAAGAGTGATCGAGTCCTTGGGACTGCAGCCAGTGAGGAACTCCCTCGTTGGCACAGTGGAGAAGCGAGGTATATCTGGAGGCCAGAGGAAGCGAGTAAATGTGGGCCTGGAGCTGGTGATGGAACCTTCACTTCTATTCCTGGATGAACCAACATCTGGACTGGACAGCTCATCTTCGCAGCTTCTACTTAGAGCACTCAGGCGTGAAGCACTCGAGGGAGTAAACATTTGCATGGTTGTTCACCAACCTAGGTAACACTAAAATATTACTCAAAATTTGCCCATTGTCCTGTCAATTTACGTCAGCCATCTTTAAGCGATTACCTGGTTCATATGAATAAAAAGATTCCGTATTAACAGTTATATGACACGAGTATCCAGACTTAGAAATAATAAATCTGTAAATATGATAATATAGTGGCATAAGAAGGTGCAACCACTTTTAATTTGTCAATATCAGGACGTAATATGTTTCTCTAATGGTTTTACTTCATGCTTTCATTTAACAGAGTCATATGTTTTGTTTTGCAGCTATTCCTTGTTCAGGATGTTTGATGATCTGATACTTCTTGCAAAGGGAGGTCTGACAGCCTATCATGGTCCAGTGATGGAGGTTGAAGATTACTTTGCACAACTTGGTATCATCGTTCCTGAGCGTATTAATCCACCAGACTATTTTATAGATGTTTTGGAAGGGATGGCTAAACCGAGCACAAGCTCATGTGTGACTTATGAAGAGCTTCCTTTAAGATGGAAGCTTCATAAAGGCTATCCTGTACCTCCAGATATGCAAAATGATATTTCTGTGCAAATAATCCGCGATGACCATGAAAACTATGCCGGTTCCAATGCTGAGCAAGTATCTTTTTGTGGAGAATACTGGCAAAATTTGAAATACAAACTGGAGGCACGGTTTGAGGGGATATTGAATAACTTCTTGAAATCAAAGGACTTGTCCGGAAGGAGAACTCCCAGTATTCTCCTACAGTATACACACTTCCTGGGAAGGTAAAATACTGAGTTATATACTTCCATATGACTAAGTTCTGTTTATGTGTTCAAGAATTTATTTATCACATGCAACTTAATACCAAGTACAAGTATACGTGACACCAATTCATACAGTAACATTATTCTCTTGGATGCGTTTTTCATCTCAGGATGGCTAAGCAGCGACTGCGAGAGGCTAGAATCCAAGCAATTGACTTTCTTATTTTGTTGCTCGCTGGTGCTTGTTTAGGACTTATTGCCAAAGCAAGCGATCAAAGCTTTAACGCACCTGGTTATACTTACACCGTCATTGCCACATGTAAGTTCATTTTTTGTTGATCATCATAGAGCTACAGAATTTAATTCTTTTTAGTTACGATGCGCATAAGATTTTCATAATTCTATATTGCATGAATAAGTTGTGGGTTACTTTTTATTCCTTTCAGCTTTGCTCTGCAAAATCGCGGCCTTGAGAACGTTCGCCCTGGATAAGTTGCAATACCGTAGGGAACGTGCTTCTGGGATTAGCAGTCTGGCTCATTTTATAGCTAAAGACACAATCGACCATTTTAACACGCTGATTAAGCCGTTGGTCTACCTTTCCATGTTTTATACCTTCAGCAATCCTAGATCTACCTTCTTCGACAATTATATTGTCTTGCTCTGCCTCGTTTACTGTGTAACGGGTATCGCTTATGTATTGGCAATCTTCCTTGAACCTGGTCCATCTCAGCTGGTGAGCAAATAGTTTCCACTTAACAAAATTGTTATTTTCTTTATTGTTCTAGATTTTTAGACATTGTCATGAAATGATTTCGTGTTATGCAGTGTTCTGTGCTTCTACCAGTGGTCCTGACTCTTCTGTCAACTCAGCCAAAAACCAGTAAGTTGATGAAGATTTTGACAGAAATATGCTATCCAAACTGGGCTTTAGAAGCGTTTATCGTCTCAAACGCGAAAAGGTGTGTTGGAATTCTTCCCTAGAACAAAAACAATGTACTTGCCATCCATCACTTGTGATACCACTCAAACATGTTGCTTCATTCTAGTCGAAGAAGACGTGACAAATGATCTTCCATTAACTTTCCACTTGCAGGTATTATGGTGTATGGCTGATACAACGTTGCGGCGCACTTCTAAGAACTGGCTACAATCTTCACTATTGGAAATTGTGTATATCCCTTCTCATCGGCGCTGGTGCAGCCTGTCGCGCTCTTGCTTTTTTTGGTATGCTAACTTTACAGAAAAAATGAGATAATAATTCATTCATTTGAAAATTTTCATATTTGTTATAGGCTTGTAAAAATTAGTTGAAAAGGAGTTGCTTGTTATAGCGTCAAAGATTTATATGTAAGAGACATATGAACTTCGATAGATAGCTTATATCTCCAAAAATGTAGCATAGGAATATTAGAGGACATGTACAAAAATACAATGTGGATATATATATATATTTTTTGTAGAGATTCAACACAAACATTCAATTCTTTTTTTATTTATGTAAGAAACTTATCATGAAGAGGAGATACTATGCATATCAATTGTTATATAGTTTTGCATCTGTATTAAATGACATTCCAATTTTCGCCATCATGTATAGTGAAAAAATAAGATGTGGCTGTCTACAAAATAATAACTAATGATGATACACAAATGATCCATAGGTTACAACTTAAAAGTATTGAGGGTGTTACAAGTCAAGATTAATGAATCTATTCGACTCAACAAATAACTAACCGTCGTTTTTGTTTTATGAAATTGTTACTTTGAAATACGAAAAGAATCCATTGTATATCTCTTACAGACATACATAATATTATCTCTAACAATCTTGTGTGCAAATGATCATACATATAAACATAATTCCTACGATTAACATGATTCATAGGATTTCAAACTTTGGTAAAAATTGCATTGTAATATTTTTCCAGAAAAATTGCATCGCCATATCTATGTCATCAAATTTATCTATCCAAATATGTGAATTAACTTATTGGTAGCCATGATACAATGCACAATCCAATTGTAAATAATGTAACACGCTTGCATGTTATCAATTATCCAATCTTCATCATGAAAAGGTCAAACTGCCTTCTCCCATCAGATTTGACATGAGAACAAGGTTTTGAAACCTGATTTGAAGTTAAAATTCTGATTTCTGTAGATTTTATGGAATTCTAGGGGGAGGTCATTGGCACGTATAACTGTATGTTTTTTGGGGCAATCCAATATTTAGAATGTAACAAGAATAAACAGAAATCCATGATACCAGCTTGCGAGAATATCGTGGTGTGTCATTGTGGATATAAAATGTTTTTAAGTATTGAGGAATATAGGACTTCCGCACTACGAAATCGAAAATGCATGCTTCATCGCAATGGGTCAAAAGAAACCCGTCGGTTTATTTGTTGTCAAACACGCTATAAACTCAGGAAACAATAATCATCGTCATCTTCGAGACCGATGCATGATCACCAAGTAATGACTTTGTGTGGCGGCTCCTGAGGATAAGAGGCCGAATAATATATGCCGTCGCCTCGTGTGCCCCAAAAGCACACATCTTTGCACCGAGCATATACCAATTTCTCTGTTTTGAAGCAAGCGAACTGAGCTTCCTTCTTACCCCACCAGAGATGGCACAAGAATTCTGTCTTAAAACCTGCGCAGAAGCTAAAGGTGAAATTCTGGCCCCTGGTCAGGTTATGGTATCCCAGTTCGTTGTTCCCGGAGAAAACATGAGCCCGCAGCGGGGCCGAGTGCTCCGGGAGCTCGTTGGCAATGATCACTCTATATTTTTTGGTGAGGAAACACTTCCGATCTTCCAGCGATCCCGTCGTTTCCAGGGAAAATATCACCAGAGCACACAGGATCACAAATTGCAACAAGGAAATGCTTTTGGTGTAATTCATGCTGCTGCAAATGTTGTTTATGTAAAGATATTGAGGAATATATATATATATTACCAAATTATTGTTAGAGTATAAAATACAATGATACAATGAAATTGTCCGTGAAAAACAGGTTTCGGTGAATGAGATTTACCATATTTTAGGCGACTTAAATATATATTCATGCAAGTAACAATCACTCCTATTCTGACGTCGAACTAGTTATAGTCCAACCGTTTCTATAATAGTATACTAAAATTTAAATACACAAGTAACCATTATTGCCCCATATGTATATGCCATAACTGAATCTTTACACATATATATTAATGCTAGTTAACTTTTTTAAAATGTAAACTCTAAAATATAGAAATTTAAGTATCATAATCAAAACCATATTAATGTCAGCAATTTCGATTTAAAATTTAAAAAAATGTTGGGTAAAGAGTGAGAGTAGTACTTCTGGATGACCTCTTAGAAAGCTCTTGTACGTCAAGTTGCTGACGTTACGTCACTTGATGTGGTTGGCTAGATGAACCTTAAACTAGTGACGGCATATCTTAGTGGGTAATACTATCTCTGCTGTGGATAGAACCGATAGTAGGAAAAAAGTTAACACTGATCTCTATATGGTATGAGAGTACTAGCAGTTAGGCACACACCTCCACGAACCATGGGCCTAACTGCCCGTTCCTAACGCATACAATAGATGCACTATGATTTGTCCATATATATAAGAAAATAAAGTTACACCTTGACTAATAGACAAAGATTTTGTGGTGGTAAGCTGTTGAAATTTTAAGGACCGTGAACTGGATCATTGCGCCCGTGCTGGGGGGATTGCACGGAGTAGGACAACGCGTGTTTTAAAAGAAGTTTTTAAAAAAACAGCAAGAACTGTCGGCCACAATCTGATATCAGCTTGAAGTTGCAATATCTCCTGCTCTTGAAAGGTTTTGAGCACCGAGAGTACATCGAGTCTGGTATGAAAAAACGTGCGGAAATAACCTAAAATACTCCCTCAAAATTGAACTTAAAAACATTTTAAAACATGAATGCAGAAATCAATAAACAGTACACTGATAACAAATTGGAGACGATATTTGTTTCTGAAAGTTCAAAGCAATGTTTTTACATCTCCACTTCTTCCAAACCGATCACTTAGTCAGGTTGTACGTGAACTGAACTCCTAGACTCCAAACTACTACAGATGTTTAATGTCTCTCTGCGAAGACTATAGACACTAAGTTTTACGTCTTCGTGCCAATATAGATCTGGTTTGATTTGATTTTACATTAAATCTAATATGGCTCGCTCAACTCTCATACTTGTGAGTGAATGTATGTGTGATAATGTAATCTGATATAGTGTATTATCTCAATTGTATTCTCAGACATCTTCGTCTTCTTCATTGATCTTCAAAGAATTCTGACGACATCTGCTGCTGGTGCACATCTTGATATTCTTTTCTCATCCAATCTGGCACTCTGTGCATACACGTAGCTTCTTGAGAGTTCTCTCTTTGGTCTCACATGGACGACCACTACTCTCTTGAGAATCTCTCTTTTTCCATCTTCAGTTCAGGTGTATATATAGGCTCTGATATGATACGGACTCTGTTCTGTTCTATTAAACTGCTCTGCTCTGCTGAGCTAATCTTTTACGGAGCTCCTTCTAAACTGTCCTGTTCTGCTCAACTGAACGATCTGTTCTTCTTATCCGTTCTGTTCTTAACTGATATAATCTGCTATCTGAACTGATATATTCTGAACTGAGCTGATTCTATTATGAATTGTTCTGAACTCTTCTAAACACTTTCTCCGAGCTGATTCTGAACCAATATACTACTCTGATCTAATTCTGTTCTGATATTGATCTATCTACTCTAAGTTGATCCAAACTATCTGATCTCAACTGTTCTATTTTGTTCTTTTCTATTTTTAGTTGTTCGACGTTTTTGTTCTTTTCTATTTTTAGCTGTTCAACGTTGCTCTGTTGTGTTCAACTGATCTATTATGTGCTTCTAATCTGACTGAACTGCTCAGCTCGACTCTGAACTAATCGGCTCTTCTTCTCTACTGAGCTCAGCTCTTCGTTTATACCGTACAGTTCTTCAGTTGATCTATTTGACTCTGTTCTAATCTGCATCCTGTTTGCCTGTAAACTCAAGTAAACAGTTAGAAAAATAATAACAAGGTTTATGTTAATCAAAATTAAGATTTGATTTGTTTTACAGATCCAACATAGGCGTCTGATCCAAACAGACAATGTCTTTGTAAACTCTGAAGGTTTTATTTTTCAACAAAAAATTTAAACTTAATATAACAGTGTATATCCACCGCTCAAAAATTACATATCTTCTTCGTTGCACATCTTGAAAGTACTAGAAATTTGTCCTCCGATGGACGTCTTTTTGCGTGCTTGTAAGGTTTATATATATATATATATATATATGGTGCACATCTTGATATTCTTTTCTCATCCAATCTGGCACTCTGTGCATACACGTAGCTTCTTGAGAGTTCTCTCTTTGGTCTCACATGGACGACCACTACTCTCTTGAGAATCTCTCTTTTTCCATCTTCAGTTCAGGTGTATATATAGGCTCTGATATGATACGGACTCTGTTCTGTTCTATTAAACTGCTCTGCTCTGCTGAGCTAATCTTTTACGGAGCTCCTTCTAAACTGTCCTGTTCTGCTCAACTGAACGATCTGTTCTTCTTATCCGTTCTGTTCTTAACTGATATAATCTGCTATCTGAACTGATATATTCTGAACTGAGCTGATTCTATTATGAATTGTTCTGAACTCTTCTAAACACTTTCTCCGAGCTGATTCTGAACCAATATACTACTCTGATCTAATTCTGTTCTGATATTGATCTATCTACTCTAAGTTGATCCAAACTATCTGATCTCAACTGTTCTATTTTGTTCTTTTCTATTTTTAGTTGTTCGACGTTTTTGTTCTTTTCTATTTTTAGCTGTTCAACGTTGCTCTGTTGTGTTCAACTGATCTATTATGTGCTTCTAATCTGACTGAACTGCTCAGCTCGACTCTGAACTAATCGGCTCTTCTTCTCTACTGAGCTCAGCTCTTCGTTTATACCGTACAGTTCTTCAGTTGATCTATTTGACTCTGTTCTAATCTGCATCCTGTTTGCCTGTAAACTCAAGTAAACAGTTAGAAAAATAATAACAAGGTTTATGTTAATCAAAATTAAGATTTGATTTGTTTTACAGATCCAACATAGTCGTCTGATCCAAACAGACAATGTCTTTGTAAACTCTGAAGGTTTTATTTTTCAACAAAAAATTTAAACTTAATATAACAGTGTATATCCACCGCTCAAAAATTACATATCTTCTTCGTTGCACATCTTGAAAGTACTAGAAATTTGTCCTCCGATGGACGTCTTTTTGCGTGCTTGTAAGGTTTATATGAATTCACGTGGGCCTGTCATGTACTCTTACCTACCATCTGCGGGTAGGGATGGTTTCCCTTAGTATCTGTCAGTACATTCATCATATATTGATCAAGAGGGCCAAGTTGTTTAGGTATGGTCATTACAGAGGCTAGTACAATAATTCAAAATGATTGTAATGCTTCCAGGTCGGGCTGCTAGAGTAACCACGCCAAGAGATCCCGAGGTGACGCATTTTAGCTAGCAAGATGCACTCCCGAGATGCTAATGGTTCGTTGGAGTCAAGATAGAGGGCATTTGGTACCATCTCTAGGAGAAGTTTTACCTCGAGTCCCTTGGTGAACATTTTAGCGGTATCAATTCGTTAGAGTCAAGATAGAGGGCATTTGGTACCATCTCTAGGAGAAGTTTTACCTCGAGTCCCTTGGTGAACATTTTAGCGGTATCAATTCGTTAGAGTCAAGATAGAGGGCATTTGGTACCATCTCTAGGAGAAGTTTTACCTCGAGTCCCTTGGTGAACATTTTAGCGGTATCAATAGTAACCTCCCAAGGAGTCCTAGACGAAGAATTTAAGTGTAGGACTATGTGAGATTTAGGTCGGGACCTGAGCTAATACTTATGCTAGGGTCGAGAACCATGATCCATGTGATATTATTTCTCAACCGTTGATGAGTTATTCACGGATGGTCTAGATGAAGCTCGGGACAGTAGGTAAACTTTGTGTTTTCTGAGGAAAACCACGATCCTCGTGAAATTATTCTCAACCGTTGACAAATTTCAATCGGACGATCAAATGAGTCCCAGCTCGGATTTCGAGGTGTCGCTTAGAGTTCCCGAGGTAATCTAAGCCGTTTACTAAGATGGAGATCTAACGGTTGGAAAGCTTAGAGTTCCTTTGCTCTTTTTTAGTGTCGAAACTCTGCCAAAATTTCTACCTGCTCCTGAGCTATTTTTATGCCGCCTGACCTGTCGTAAGTTCTCATTTAACCTTTTGCACAGACGTCTTCTCCCGATAGTAACTTTGTTAGTAGAGTAGCAGAGTCCATAGATTGTTCATCCCCTCCCGAGGTTACTCATAAGGAAGATGATATCCCAAGCACAACGGAGCTTCATAGGCTAGGCTTCTTAAAATCGACCAGGATGAGGCACGGTTAGCTGCCTAGGGATGTACCTGGTATGAAATTAAGGCCTCCACCCTTAGGGAGTCGGATATCTCTCTTATTGAGGATAAGGCAGGGATATCTGAGGTATATGAGGTGGTAGGCCCCCATGTCCATGCCCGAGCTCACCGCCCCCTGCTGGCTTCCATACTTTTATGTAAATCAAATAGAGAGGGGCCTTAGGTTTCCCATTCCCAAATTCATTACTATCTTATGCGATCTCCTCGAGGTCAGCCCTAGCCAGCTCACCCCGAACTCTTTTAGCTCATTGCTCTCCTTAGTGATTTTGCTAAAGTTTTTTAGGATCCCTCTGTCGACCTACACCTTAATGCGACTTATTCAAATTAAGAGGTTAGGTCCTGGGAAGTTTTATATTTCTAACAAGTGTATAAGAGGTAACCCGAGCTCACATAAAGGGTGGATGAGCAGATATTTTTTTATTAAGCGTATTTTGAGTCGAGAGAATCCGTGGGGTTGCAACATGTCATGGCGAGATAACGCCCATACCCTGCCTCCTCCGGCTCCCGAGCAGGCACCCGACCTAACCCATTTTCTTGAGGTCATGAGAGAAAAGTGTTTTAATGCACAGGAGTTGATTGAGGAAGACCTCCTGTGCTACTTTAGATTTAGTTGGAAAAAGGTTCAACTGGTCGGGGATCTAGGTATCTCTATCTCCTTTTCATACTGTCGCTACTAGTTCTGAAATCTGATCTGTTAATTTGTGCTCTTTATTTGTAGGTGAAAGGATGTCGAAAGCCGAGATGAAGAAAGATTTAAAAGAGAAGAAAGTCGACCCGGAAGGAACCTCCCTCTCTCTAAGCAAGGGGAAGAGGAAGGCCTCTGCAGAAGGAGGAGAGAGGCGTAAGAAACTCCATCATGAGAAGAAAATCAAAGAGCCAGCTCGGGAAACAGTTTCTGGAGGCCTGACGAGTGAGCCATCAGTAATGGAGGGCAAGAATTCCGAGCAACAAACCACTGAAGCACCTTACGTGCTTCTGGATACTTCGGCCATCTCTTTTGTGGCCAAGCCCTCCGGCTCAGTCTCACTAGATTTCACCCGCCGCCTGATTCCCGACCAGGACTTTGACCTTGTGAAGAGTGTCCCCGACCTGGAGGCCCTTGAGGCTGCAAGCCTTCATTTTATGCAGGTATATGCGGGCTTAATCTCTTTATTTACTGATTCTGATGTTTATGCTAATTATTATGTCTGTGCAGGCCTTAGTGTGGAATGGCGAGGTGGCCAATCGCCTCCTCCGAGCACGAGATGAAGTTACTATGACCCGACGCTCCATGGATGGGATGCTCAATCGTCATGATGGCTTAATGAAAAATCTCGAGGAGATTCGGGCCATCATCGACAAGGAAAAAGAATCGATGATGCTCGAGATAGAAACCTCCCGAGCTTAAGCCCAATTGTCCAAGGCTCAAGCTCTTCGTTTTGAGGAGGAGAACAAGGCCCTCCATGCTGAGGTGGAGAAATTGAAGGGGGAGGCGGAAAATTCTTGGGAGCTCAGAAAGGAGGAATTCCTGCAGTCCAAGGAATTCAAGATTCGTGTTCAGGGAATGCCTTAGCCTATTTTGAAAAGGGCTTCGATGGGTGCTTGGCACAGTTTAGGGCGAATGGTTATTCGGAAGAAGAGCACCCAGCCCCCTTCCTCGACGTCGAGCAAGCTCTGGCAGATATGTCTGACGACAAAGATTCGAAAGAAGGCAGCTCGGGTCGGGACGAGGCTCCTCCAGCTTGATGTCTTTATACTTCGCTCTTTATGTACTTCGATCTTTTTGCACTTATGTTCGAAGTTAGTGGAATCAATCATTTCTCTTTTACTTTTATCTATTTTACTTCGGGCATGATTGCGTATGAATGAGCTATTCCGAACAACTTGAATTTAAGTTAATCGTAAAATCCGAATAGATTTTTCACGAAGTAACTTCGAACCTTGCGACGAGATTTGTTTTAAGTGTAGTAGAGACATACTCGAGGTAAGTTCCTTCGTTAGTGCGAGTTTGTGATAAACGATTTGAGTTCGCATGCTTATCAAGAATTAGATATAGGTGTCGAGCTTGGTCGTGCTTAGTGCCAACGAGAGTTGAGCTTAGTGTGCCGAGCTGGTCGGGCTTAGTTCCAATGAGAGTTGTGCTTAGTGTGCCGAGCTGGTCGGGCTTAGTGTGTCGAGCTGGTCGGGCTTAGTGCCAACGAGAGTTGGGCTTAGTGTGCCGAGCTGGTCGGACTTATGTTCTCAAATGGGGCTACCATCCGAGGAGGTGCCAATGCGGGATTGGGCTTTAGTGCCGAGCTGGTCGGGCTTATGCGCTCACGTGGAAGAGCCACACGAGGTGTGCCAATGCGGGATTGAGATTCGATGCCGAGCTGGTCGGGCTTATTGCCAACGAGAGTTGGGCTTTCATGTGTAGTCAAGAAGGATTATTGAGATACTTTTCTTCATTCAGAAAATAAGTCTCTTTACAAAGGCAGATCTTAAGAGTAATATCGTCGAAGATGTATAATATTCCAAGGCCTTTGAGTTCTTTTTCCCGATGCATCTTCTAAATAGTATGCGGCGATGCCTGCTTTGCCCACAATTTTGAATGACCCTTCGTACTTAGGATCGAATTTTCCCCTGTCTCCTTGATGTTGAATCCTTTTCCAGACCAAGTCTCCTATATCATATTTTCAAGGTCGGACTCTTTTGTTATAGGCCTGGACCATCCTTTTTTGATAAGCCAATAGTCGCACATCGGCCCAACCTCTTCTTTCCTCCACGTGGTCCAATTCGAGACGTCGGATTTCATCATTGTTCTCTCTATACTCAGTTACCCTGAGGATATCTTGACCAATTTCAGCGGGTAGGAAGCTTCAGTTCCATAGACCATGCAGTAAGGTGTTTCTCCAGTGCTAGTTCGAGAAGTAGTTCGGTAGGCCACAATACACTGGGTAGTTCGTCTACCCATTTTCCTTTGGCCGTGCCTAGTCGCGTCTTAAGAGCCTGCACGATAGATCGATTAGTAACCTCCACCTGCCCATTGCTTTGTGGGTAAGATACCGAAGTAAAGATTTGTTCAATTTTCATTTCTTGACACCACGCCCGGACTTTTGACCCACAAAATTACCTCCCATTATCTAATATGAGTCTTCGAGGAATTCCAAACCGGCAGACGATGTTTTTCCACAAGAATTTCAATACCTCTGTTTCAGATATTCTTGCTAACGGCTCAGACTCTACCCATTTAGAAAAGTAATCTACCGCAACCAGCAAGAACTTCCTCTGTCCTCCTGCTGGGGGTAAATGTCCTACAATATCGATGCCCCACTGGTCGAAGGGACACGAGGAGAGGATCGACCTTAACATTTCGGCGGGCTTCTTTTGTAAATTGGCATGCTTCTGGCAGTCATGGCATGTTCGAACTAGAGCCAAAGCATCCTTATGCATGGTGGGCCAGAATAAACCTGCAAGAAGAGCCTTCCGGGCCAGAGCTACACTCCCGAGGTGGTTCCCGCAACATCCTTCATGGATCTCTCTCAACACATATATGGCTTCCTCAGGGCTCAAACATTTCAATAGTGGTTTAGAAAATGATCTTTTGTATAGCGTGCCATTCAATAGCACAAAATGGAGAGCCCGTCGCTTGACTTGTCGAGCCTTTCGGGGATCCTCAGGTAAAACCCTATGAGTGATATATTCATAGATTTCATATCGCCAATCCGAGGTGGACATGTTCTCGGGACTTGCCTCAACCTGATAAATTTGTGATATCAGCTCTTGTCCTTGTATTTCCTGTCCCGAAGTAGGCTTAAGTGAATTGGCCATCCGAGCTAACCTGTCTGCTTTCTCATTCTCCTCCCGAGGTATCTGAGAAAAGATAATTTCAGAGAAATCTTCAGTCATCTTGCTCAAAGCTTCTGCATACTTAACCATCTTTTCATCTTTTACTTCAAATTTTCCATTGCACTGTTGAACCACTAATTGAGAATCAGAATATAGCAAAACTCGAGCAATTCCCATAGTTCTGGAAGCTCGGAGTCCAATCATTAAGGCCTCATACTCTGCTTCATTGTTGGTGGCCTTGAAATCTAGAGTCACAGCCATGCTCGTTTCTTCTCCCCAGGGAGACACGATAATTACTCCAACACCACTCCCAGAGGAGCAAGAAGATCCATCTACATATACTTTCCACTTCTCTTCTTGCTCGGGGTGGGTGGTTTCTGCCAGGAAATCAACCAAGGCCTGTGCCTTTACCGTTGTTCGAGGTTGAATTGGAGATCATATTCACTGAGTTCAGTGACCCACTTAACCAATCTTCCCGACGCGTCGGGGTGATGAATGATCTATCCCAAGGTACTGTTCGTGAGCACGACGATAGGGTGAGAGAGGAAATAGGGCCTGAGACGCCGAGCAGTGATTACCAAGGCCAAAGCTAATTTTTCCTGCGTAGTATAATTCAGCTCGGCATCCTTGAGAGCATGGCTGACGAAATAAACAGGTCGGTGATTCTGACCTTCCTCTCGAACAAGGACCGAACTGACAGCTTGTGACGTGACGACAAGGTAAACATACAACGATTCCCCGAGCTCGGGTTTATTCAATATGAGCAGTTCTTTCAGATACTCCTTTAATTCCTCAAAAGCTTTTTCACTCTGGTCATTCCACTCGAAATTCTTCGTTTTGCGAAGCACTTTAAAGAAGGGAAGGCTCCGGTTAGCGGATCGGGAGATGAATCTTGACAATGCGGCTGTCAGGCCTCGTGCTCACTACAGAGTAAAATCACATAAACACAAGCGGAAGCTACTAAAAAGAGGGTAAAATTTTTGCTTTTGGCCTGACGGTTTAAAACGATATAATTAAAAATAGTACGATACTCAAAGTAATCCCAGTTTAACAACAACAAAACCAAGGCTACAAGCCCACAACAACCAATACAGCATAACATGTATTAGACACCTGGTAACAACCACAACCAAATATAACAGACTACTACAAAAGCACAGGGCATCCCTTGGCTAACAATACTGATACATATAAATATGCTATATGCTACTGGGATACTCTAACCACCTCCTGGGGCACCTCTAGCTGGGTCAGCTCCACGACCAGCTGGATAACTTGGGAAACCTGAACAACACAACAGGCAAGGAAAACAACCAAGCCCCAGAGGGACATGTGGTCAAACCCCAGTACGGAGAGCAACTATAAAACAGCAGTAAACAAAAAGAATAAAATGCGGATGCTATGCATGAGACCAAGGACAACAGCCGAAGGCTACAACCAAGGAAGGGAGCCAAAGAACTCAAAGCACAGCTCAACGGACCACGACCAGCTGGATAACTTGGGAAACCTGAACAACACAACAGGCAAGGAAAACAACCAAGCCCCAGAGGGACATGTGGTCAAACCCCAGTACGGAGAGCAACTATAAAACAGCAGTAAACAAAAAGAATAAAATGCGGATGCTATGCATGAGACCAAGGACAACAGCCGAAGGCTACAACCAAGGAAGGGAGCCAAAGAACTCAAAGCACAGCTCAACGGAATCTGCAATAGATATGTGTGGCCACGGTGAGTGCAGGACACGTGGGAGCTACCCACTCGGCCCTACTCGCCCACCAATACCAGATGCATCAATAGCTCAACCTGTCGTTGCCCAACCTATGAACTGTGGTAGTTATCCACTCGGCGCATAGGGGCTAACAAATCCCAGCAGGGAGATGAGAGTGCGGAATCACCGCTCGCCCTCGCATCCTGGTAAGAAAACAGAGCAACAACAACGAAACCATGGCTGCAATAGCTGAAATGGAATGCCAATGCGTGTATGCAACATTCCGGAACAACAAGAATAAATCATATGCACAACAGCAATCATACAACAAGCATACACGGCCATCTCACAAACCAGCAACCACAATTTATCCAAGCCATAATCTCGTTGTAATACAAGCTCCAAATCCGTACCTTAATTCTGTGCACAATTACCACAGTTCAAGCCTCGAGAACACGGCCAACTACAAGACTCACGGCTGGAATCTATACACTAAAGCCAGCGCTCAATCCTACCCATACAACTTAACAGGAAGCTCAATTCAAGGCTAGGAACAAGATTACAAGGCTAATTCAAAAGGCTACCTGCACCCACGAAACGCACGAATGAAAGCAGCTACTTCGTGCTTTTGCTCCAGCCAACAACAGCCTCCAAAATCGGTATGAGATGAAAGAGATTTTCGAGAGGAGTGCAACGCTACCTCAAACGTGACAAACGGTGGCCGGAAACGACGGGAATTCGCAGGAGAAGCTCACGGTGAATAGCATTCTAGGGTTCGAAGCAACGAACAACAATCGGGAGAATTATTTTCGCTAAGTATGGAAATCTGATATCTAGTCGAAGACCAAGTCTCCCAATATATATAAGCTTCTCACCAGCTGACAGCAGCAAGAAAAACTCCACCGACAAAACAAGTCGACAAAACAAAGAAACCAACCAGCAGTCACAAAACAACCAACGGCTGGTCGCTACTTACGACTGGTCCTCAAACCCAAAAGCTGGTGTCTTACACAAGCAGCAGCTGGTCGCTAACCCAACGCCTGGATTGCCTAACAACCAAAAGCTGGTACCAGACGTCGCGTTCCAATTAAATCAAACGGTGTCGCATAACCCCAACGATTTGGATTCCTTAGCGTTAACCAAAACGACGACGTTCACCTCCTACGTCATCAAATCCAGTCGCTAACTCTCGCGAAACAGCCAGACGTCACACACGCAACAGACTTCTCGCTACTAGTACCAGATGCAAGCTACAGGAACTTTGACTAGCGTTGACGTATGGTGAACTAAACGCTCGCAACGTCTGGTGAACAGACCAACCAGACTTCACCTACGTCACCTGCTCCTGCGAAACAGCATCGTAGCAACTAATTCAAACGATATCGTATCCAACCCGATACAAAACACGCTAAGGCAACGTTTGAATCACAAATGCGCTACCAGATCTCTCGCAAGCGCTAAACCAGCGATAACAGATTCCTCTCACGAACAAAACCAGATCTCACAAAACAGATCTCTAGCTAAAAAACACCAAACTTTCCAGAATTGTTCTAAATGTGATTTCCGACCCAAAAATGCAAACGAAGCCTCCAAAAAGAATTCCGAACACCCAGAATTCCTCAAAAACCGATTAATCCAACAATTAATCTTTTATTAATTTCAGGTCTCACATTTCTCCCCCACTAAAAAGGATTTCGTCCCCGAAATCAAACAATAGTTCTGGAAAAACATCTCAACAGCAAAATACAAAACAGAAATCCGCCTAACACAAGGCCAAGAGTTAAAGATAACTGAGCAAACAATTAACAGCAACTAGGGAAAATAACAAACAAAAGCTACTAACTACTGGAAATTTAGCACCACAGCTATTTAAACAGATGCGGCCACTCGCGCTGCATCTTTTCTTCTAGCTCCCAAGTAGCTTCTTCCCTACCATGTTTGCTCCATTGCACCATTACCAACGGAATGGCCTTATTCCTCAACAGTTTCTCTTTTCTGTCTAGGATCTTCAAGGGATATTTCTGATACCTCAACGTCTGATCAAGCTCTACCTCGTCAGTTCTAATCACATGAGACAGATCTGGCTCGTACTTCCTCAACATGGAAACGCATAACACTGTGAAACGGAGATATTTTGAGAAATACCTGATCACCAACCTAAAACTCTAGAGGTCGACGCATCTATTCGCATACTATCTTGGCGATTCTGGGCAGCTTTCATCCGTTGTCGATTAGATCACATGATCTTCATTTGCTGCACAAAAGCCTGTGCCTTATTCCTCAACAGTTTCTCTTTTCTGTCTAGGATCTTCAAGGGATATTTCTGATACCTCAACGTCTGATCAAGCTCTACCTCGTCAGTTCTAATCACATGAGACAGATCTGGCTCGTACTTCCTCAACATGGAAACGCATAACACTGTGAAACGGAGATATTTTGAGAAATACCTGATCACCAACCTAAAACTCTAGAGGTCGACGCATCTTATTCGCATAACTATCTTGGCGATTCTGGGCAGCTTTCATCCGTTGTCGAATTAGATCAACATGATCCTTCATTTGCTGCACAAAGCCTGTGGCATATAGCTGCTTCTCCCCCACTTCTTCCCAACATACTGGCGATCTGCACTTCCTGCCGCACAAAGCCTCAAACGGCGCCATGCCAATCGTCACTTGGTAGCTGTTATTGTAAGAAAACTCCACTAAAGACAACGCGTCTTGCCAGCTACCTCCGAAATCCAACACAACAGCTCGTATCATATCCTCCAACGTCTGGATAGTTCTCTAAGATTGGCCATCTGTCTGGGGGTGATACGCTGTAATCATAGCCAATCTGGTACCCAAAGCTGCTTGCAAACTCTTCGAAAACCTGGAAGTAAACCTTGGATCTCGGTCGGAAACGATCGAAACAGGCACACCGTGAAATCTAACCACGAAATCCACGTACAGTTTCACCATTTTCTTCAGAGAAAATGTCATACCATAGGGAATGAAATGTGCAGACTTCGACAATCGGTCGATAACCACCCAAATAGCATCGCATCCTCTGCTGGAACGAGGCAGATGCGTCACGAAATCCATCGCTATGTGCTCCCAATTCCATTGGGGCACTTCCAAACTCTGCAACAGACCACCAGGTCTCATGCTTTCGGCCTTAACCATCTGACAGTTCAAACAACGAGCGACAAAACCAGCAACGTCACTCTTCAGGCCAGCCCACCAAAAGTGCGGCTTTAATGCATGGTACATCTTCCGTGCACCAGGATGAACACTATGTCTGCTGCAATGCGCTTCCCGAAGGTTCTCATCCTTCAAATCAATGAGGTTAGGCACAACCATCCAGCCACGAAACCTCAAGCAACCATAAGAAGAAACAGAAATAATCCTCAAGTTCTCCAGCCCTGACCTTTAACTTCAATTCATGGATGGAAGGATCAGTCCTTTGAGCTGCTCGAATAGTCGAAAAAATCTGTGGCTCCACTTGGAAAGAAGAAACCACAACGCAATCACCTTTAACTTACAATTCATGGATGGAAGGATCAGTCCTTTGAGCTGCTCGAATAGTCGAAAAAATCTGTGGCTCCACTTGGAAAGAAGAAACCACAACGCAATCATCAGCCGGATAGAATCTCCAACCAGTAGTATTAAGATGCTCCTGATCCTTAGAATATACAACGAAGCAAGCATCTCACTAGCCTTCCTACTCAAAGCATCGGCCACTACATTCGACTTCCCAGGCTGATACTTGATCTCACAATCAAAGTCCTTCAGCAGCTCCATCCAACGACGCTGTCTCATATTCAAATCGGGCTGCGAAAACAGATACTGCAAACTTTTGTGGTCCGAGTACACCACAAATTGCTCGCCATACAGGTAATGACGCCAGATCTTCAGCGCAAAAACCACCGCTGCAAGCTCCAAATCATGGACTGGATAACGAGTCTCATGCGATTTCAACTGCCGCGAGGCATACGCAATGACTCGACCATTCTGCATCAAAACACATCCCAATCCATTGAGCGAAGCGTCAGAACAAACAACGAAACCACCTGATCCGGATGGCAGAGCCAACACTGGTGCAGTAGTCAGTTTCTCCTTGAGCAATTGAAACGCATTCTCACATTGCTCAGTCCACACAAAACGTTTGTCCTTCTGAGTCAATTGAGTCCTCGGCTTTGCTATGCTAGAAAATCCTTCAATGAAACGACGATAATAGCCAGCCAGACCCAAGAAACTGCGAATCTCGGATACATTCCTAGGACCCTCCCAGTTCAGCACAGCATCAACCTTACTGGGATCCACAGAAATCCCCTCGGCTGAAATAACATGACCCAAGAATACGACGCGATCCAGCCAAAACTCGCACTTGGAGAATTTTGCATACAGCTGCTGGTCTCGCAATGTCTGAAGGACAAATCACAAATGCTCATGAGTCTTCGAATATACCAAGATGTCGTCAATGAACACAATCACGAACTGATCTATGAACTCTCTGAAAATCCGGTTCATCAGATCCATAAAGACTGCAGGCGCGTTGGTCAATCCAAACGGCATAACCAGAAACTCAAAGTGTCCGTACCTCGTACGAAAAGCAGTCTTTGCGACATCTTGATCTCTTTCCCTCAGCTGATGGTACCCGGAACGCAAGTCAATCTTCGAATACACCACATAACCTTGCAGCTGATCAAATAGATAACGGGTACTTATTCTTAACAGTCGCTTTGTTCAACAGGAGGAAATCAATGCACATCCGCATTGAGCCATCCTTCTTCTTTACAAATAAGGTGGGCGCTCCCCACGGCGACATACTAGGTCGAATGAAACATTTCTCCAGCAAATCGTCCAACTGCACCTTGAGTTCTCTCAACTCCACAGGCGCCAAACGATACGGGGTACGAGAAATCGGAGCTGTGCCAGGCACCAGCTCAATACTGAAGTCAATCTCCCTCCTCGGAGGAAAACCAGGAATCTCCTCCGGAAACACATCGGGAAAATGTCGCACCACGGGAACGTCGCTAAGCTGCACACGAGAAGAAGAAGACACATCCAAAGCGTAGATCATGAAGCCAGCATTCCCTAAGGACAACAGACTGAACATCTCCATCGCTGAGACTAACGGGATCTTTGATCGAGAATCCTGGCCATAGAAGTACCACTTCTCGCCAGACAAAGGCCTAAAACGAACAATCCCATGAAAACAATCCACTGAGGCCCTATAATTGGACAACACGTCCATCCCAACGATACAATCGAAATCCCACAACATAAGACGGATCAAATTTGCCAAAAACACATGCTCACCAAACCGAAACATGCCATTTAACAAAACCTTCTGGGAAAACAGGCTCACACCGCCAGGGGTAGAAACAGAAACAGCATCGCGCAAAGGGATGGTACACAGACCATGCTCAATAACAAACGAATCAGAAATGAAAGAATGCGATGCACCGGTGTCAAACAACACACGCACAGGAAATTGAAAACAAGACAAGTACCTGCGATCACCCTGCTCGGCGTCTCCTCCGCCTGCTCCCTAGTAATGACGTTGGCCTGAGCATGCTGAGGTCCAGAATAGAACGGCTGAGACGACTGTCCGAATCGC
The DNA here is from genome assembly GCA_001598015.1 of Dorcoceras hygrometricum. Taxonomy (NCBI): domain Eukaryota; kingdom Viridiplantae; phylum Streptophyta; class Magnoliopsida; order Lamiales; family Gesneriaceae; genus Dorcoceras; species Dorcoceras hygrometricum. Next base: position 542,214 of record KQ991601.1, read on the forward strand.
AACGGACCAGGCTGCTGGAACGGCCTGAACTGAGTCTCACCAATCATGGGCTGCTGAAACTGAGGGGAACGACGAAAGAATGCGATGCACCGGTGTCAAACAACACACGCACAGGAAATTGAAAACAAGACAAGTACCTGCGATCACCCTGCTCGGCGTCTCCTCCGCCTGCTCCCTAGTAATGACGTTGGCCTGAGCATGCTGAGGTCCAGAATAGAACGGCTGAGACGACTGTCCGAATCGCAACGGACCAGGCTGCTGGAACGGCCTGAACTGAGTCTCACCAATCATGGGCTGCTGAAACTGAGGGGAACGACCCCTAGACTGTCCTCCACGACCCTGAGACGGGGCTGCGGCCTGCTGCGATCCAGCTGACGGACACACCCTAGCAAAATGCCCAAACTGACCACAGATATGGCAAGAGCCCTGAACACCGACACACTGGGTCGAAGGATGCTTGCCACCACAAAAACCACAAAAATCAGCCCGAGAACCACTGCTACTCGAGCTACCTAAACCAGACTTCTTCTTAAACTGTTGACCGCGGGGTCGGAACCTCTGACGGCCAGACTGCTGCGCCACCTGTGGCTGCTGCTGCTGCTGGGGCTGATGGGCTGACTGGGAAGACTGCGAAGATTGCGCTCCCTGAACAGTAGGATGACCACCCTTCGCTACCTGCTGCCTACGAGCACGACGACTCCTCAAACCCTCCTCAATATCGATAGCATTATCAACGGCTTCAGCATAAGTCATGGGTTTGCTTGTCAGCACCATCTCATACAGTTCCTCATTCAAGCCCTCTAAGAATCTGGTCCTCTTGGCCCTCTCCCGGCCAGAAACATGAGGGACGTATGCCAACAAAGAAGAAAACGTCCTAGCATACTCTCGAACAGACATCGTGCCCTGCTCCAAGTGATCAAACTCCCGCTCACGGGCATTCACATAAGACTCAGGAACATACTCCTGCCTAAAAGTCTCGCAAAATCTGTCCCAAGTAATCCCAACGCCAGTCTCCAACAAAGTACTAGAAGCACCTCGCCACCAGCGCTCTGCACCCTTCCTAAGCTGGAGGGTCACCAAGCTCAACCGAAGCTCGTTTTCATACTGGACACGATCAAAAAGGCCAGTGATGTTCCTAAGCCACGAATCTTCATCCTCGCTCGACTCATCGCCATTGAAGACCTGAGGGTTCATCCTCTGAAACCTCGCTATCACAACTTCCATCCTATCCACAGGGGGAGGCAAGTCACCAACTTCCTCCTCCTCATCATGCCTGCTATGAGTACGACTAGGAGCACTACGCCGATCCTCGTTATATCCTGCCGATTCCTCAAACTGCCCCTACCTCTACCACGACGTCTAGGCGGCATCTACGAATACACTCAATAGGATAAGGCACAGAGAACATATACAGCATAGATATCACAACAATAAGCAGCACATGCAACACACGACACTGTGCCTAGACTCAAGTGTGATCAAAGAAATCGCGCTTATCCCAGCTTCTACTCTGATACCAAAAGTGTTAGGCCTCGTGCTCACTACAGAGTAAAATCACATAAACACAAGCGGAAGCTACTAAAAAGCGGGTAAAATTTTTTCTTTTGGCCTGACGGTTTAAAACGATATAATTAAAATAGTACGATACTCAAAGTAATCCTAGTTTAACAACAACAAAACCAAGGCTACAAGCCCACAACAACCAATACAGCATAACATGTATCAGACACCTGGTAACAACCACAACCGAATATAACAGACTACTACAAAAGCACAGGGCATCCCCTGGCTAACAATACTGATACATATAAATATGCTATATGCTACTGGGATACTCTAACCACCTCCTGGGGCACCTCTAGCTGGGTCAGCTCCACGACCAGCTGGATAACCTGGGAAACCTGAACAACACAACAGGCAAAGAAAATAACCAAGCCCCAGAGGGACATGGGGTCAAACCCCAGTATGGAGAGCAACTATAAAACAGCAGTAAACAGCAAGAATAAAATGCGGATGCTATGCATGAGACCAGGGACAACGGCCGAAGGCTACAACCAAGGAAGGGAGCCAAAGAACTCAAAGCATAGCTCAACGGAATCTGCAATAGATATGTGTGGCCACGGTGAGTGCAGGACGCGTGGGAGCTACCCACTCGGCCCTACTCGCCCACCAATACCAGATGCATCAATAGCTCAACCTGTCGTTGCCCAACCTATGAACTGTGGTAGTTAGCCACTCGGTGCATAGGGGCTAACAAATCCCAGCAGGGAGATGAGAGTGCGGAATCACCGCTCGCCCTCGCATCCTGGTAAGAAAATAGAGCAACAACAACGAAACCATGGCTGCAATAGCTGAAATGGAATGCCAATGCGTGTATGCAACATGCTGGAACAACAAGCATAAATCATATGCACAACAACAATCATACAACAAGCATACACGGCCATCTCACAAACCAGCAACCACAATTTATCCAAGCCATAACCTCGTTGTAAACAAGCTCCAAATCCGTACCTTAATTCTGTGCGCAATTACCACAATTCAAGCCTCGAGAAATCTGAATCCAACCTGCTAAACATACTCAAGATCTCAGGTATTACACAACCAAAAGTTCACGGCCAACTACAAGACTCACGGCTGGAATCTATACACTAAAGCCAACACTCAATCCTACCCATACAACTTAACAGGAAGCTCAATTCAAGGCTAGGAACAAGATTACAAGGCTAATTCCAAAGGCTACCTGCACCCACGAAACGCACGAATGAAAGCAGCTACTTCGTGCTTTTGCTCCAGCCAACAACATCCTCCAAAATCGGTATGAGATGAAAGAGCTTTTCGAGAGGAGTCCAACGCTACCTCAAACGTGACAAACGGTGGCCGGAAACGACGGGAATTCGCCGGAGAAGATTACGGTGAACAGTGTTCTAGGGTTCGAAGCAACGAACAACAATCGGGAGAATTATTTTCGCTAAGTATGGAAATCTGATATCTAGTCGAAGACCAAGTCTCCCAATATATATAAGCTTCTCACCAGCTGACAGCAGCAAGAACAACTCCACCGACAAAACCAGTCGACAAAACAAAGAAACCAACCAGCAGTCACAAAACAAACCAACGGCTGGTCGATACTTACGACTGGTCCTCAAACCCAAAAGCTGGTGTCTTACACAAGCAGCAGCTGGTCGCTAACCCAATGCCTGGATTGCCTAACAACCAAAAGCTGGTACCATACGTCGCGTTCCAATTAAATCAAACGGCGTCGCATAACCCCAACGTCTGGATTCCTTAGCGTTAACCAAAACGACGATGTTCACCTCCTACGTCATCAAATCCAGTCGCTAACTCTCGTGTAACCAGACGTCACACACGCAACAGACTTCTCGCTACTGGTACCAGACGCAAGCTACAGGAACTTTGACTAGCGTTGACGTATGGTGAACTAAACGCTCGCAACATCTGGTGAACAGACCAACCAGACTTCACCTACGTCACCTGCTCCTGTGAAACGGCATCGTAGCAACTAATTCAAACGACATTGTATCCAACCCGATACAAAACACGCTAAGGCAATGTCTGAATCACGAATGCGCTACCAGATCTCTCGCAAGCGCTAAACCAGCGATAACAGATTCCTCTCACGAACAAAACCAGATCTCACAAAACAGATCTCTAGCTCAAAAATACCAAAATTTCCATAATTGTTCTAAATGTGATTTCCGACCCAAAAATGCAAACGAAACCTCCAAAAAGAATTCCAAACACCCAGAATTCCTCAAAAACCGATTAATCCAACAATTAATCTTTTATTAATTTCAGGTCTCACAGCGGCGATCCTTCCTGTTAACCTCTGTACCTCCTGTATATTCTGAGGGGAGCACATGAAGCCAGAGCTTGCACCTTTTCGGGATTAGCTTCAATTCCTCGTCGGGTAACCATATACCCCAAAAACTTTCTCGTCCTTGCTCCAAACACACATTTGTTAGGATTCAGCTTGATCTGGTTTCTCTAAGCGCACGAAAAGTTTCCTCAACACCTGTGACTTGATCAAGATATCATCTACATACACCTCGATATTTCTCCCGATCTGATGTTTGAACACTTTATCCATCAATCTTTGATAGGTTGCTCCTGCATTTTTCAACCCAAAAGGCATGAAAACATAGCAGAATGTTCCATCTACCGTGATAAAACTGACTTTGCGCTGGTCTTCCTTGGCTAGGGGGATTTGGTGGTACCCCTGATAAGCATCCAGAAAACTGAGTAACTCATGTACGGAGGTAGAATCAACAAGTTGGTCAATCCTAGGGAGGGGATAGCAATCTTTGGGACAAGCTTTGTTTAGGTCTCGGAAATCTACACACATTCTACACTTTCCCGCAGCTTTTGGTACCAACACTATGTTGGACAACCAGATGGGGAAATGTACCTCAGTTACATGCGCAGCTCGGATGAGCTCCCCGACCTGTTCCCTAATCACGACGTCTTTCTTAGGCCCGAAGTGCCTCCTTTTCTGGATAATTGGTTTAACATCGGGGGAGACATTCAACATGTGTTCCATGACGTCCTGCTCAACTCCTTTTAGATCGGAAGAAGACCGGGCAAAAATGTCCTTATTTCTATCCAAGCATTGGATTAATTGAGTGCGAACATCCTCGGATAGGATTTTGGTAATCTTTACAGTCCCAGCTTGGGTACGAGAACAACCTCTTCTTCCTCATCCTCAGTTGTCAGCTGGAGATCTTCATCTACCATATTCACACTCCTGTCCACCCGAGCCCCTGGGTGATCATGAGCCCGAGCTTTGGAAGCTTTCTGCTCAACTCTAACTTCTTCCACGTAGCACTTCCTTGCCACTCTCCGATCTCCAACTACTTCACCCACGATATCTCCCATTGGTAATTTAATCTTCTGATGTAAGAGTGAGGCTACGGCCATGAATGCGGCCATGGCTGGTCTTCCCAAGATGACGTTGTAGGAAGAAGGTGCATCTACCGCAGTAAACTCAACGACCTTAGTCTTCCTGTACTTCCCTGATCTAAGCGAGAGGGGCAATTGAATCACCCCCACTGGATGCAAGCAATGACCAGTAAACCCGAACAGGGGTGTTTGTACTAGCTCCATTCTATATTCCCCGAGCTCCATTTGATCCACAGCTCCTTTGAAAAACACATTGACCGAGTTGCCCGAATAGACAAAAATACGGGCCACTTCATAGTTCGCAATCATCGCACGAATGACCAGAGCATCATTATGCGCCTCACATCTGCTGGTAAGTCTTTGGGACCGAATGAGATAGTAGGCCCTGACCGTCTCTTCTCGATTTCCATGGTTTCCATCCGAAGACACCTCGTATTCCTTGACCTATTGGAGTCCCCATCAGTAGATCCTCCCGAAATCATTTATAATACCCCGAGGCTGAGGTGATTGTGGCTCTTGCGGGGGAAGGCTTGACCTCCTATCCCGAGGTGTGTTATCCCGGCCAGATCTCCCCTTCCTAGGTTGCCAGCTCTCTTCATCCCGAGGCCTTTTTCTACTTGATGCGGCTTATTCCCTACCAATACCACTCTTACATCGGGATTGTTTTGAAAAATTCCCTGCAATTCCTTATCAAGGTGCCTACATTCAGTAGTAGTGTGACCATAGTCCTGATGGAAATCACAAAACTTATTTGACCTTGGATCCTCGGGATCCCATCGCTCCCCCGAGGTCGTTGCACTACTTTTCGTTCATCACAAATCTCCAATGCTCGGATTTTGCTTACTTTTGATGGTGTTCGAGCGGTGAACTCCCCCAATAACAAAGGGGGCTCTTGCTTAAAGGGCCTCAGCGAGCTTTCTCATTTCAGAATTCTGACCTGGCCAAGGTGGTGCCTTTAATTCACTTATCCTCGAGGACAGTATCTCCTCCACATTGACATATTTCTCTGCTTTTGTGAGGAGCTCGTCAAATTTTTTCGGGGGCTTCTTGACCAAAGATTTGAAGAAATCACCTCCCCGCAACCCGTAGGTGAATCCCCGATCAACAAATCTGGCGGATGGCACCTCGATGATGGTTCTGTTAGAGTAGGTGCCCAACTAGCCAACTTGTAGCGTGTGGGCTTTTGATGACTCTTTGTGTAAAACAATCTTTGTTTATGAAATTCGCATTTTATATATGGCATTCTTTATCATCATTATTTTTTAATGTTAACAATTGTGTTGGATAAAGACCTAGAATGCATCATAGTGTATGTTAGATGTGATAATGGATATGATGGCTATCATGAAACACATCTAATAGTCACTGTGTATTCTGAACTTGTTCCTAGTCGATTGGACCGTCAAAATGAGGATAATGTCGCCCGAGTTTGAGACTAGCATCTGCGATGTGAAGTACCACATTTCATTGATAGGGAACATTGTGATGTTCTGAGCATGCAGATGGATGGTTTTCCTGGCGAACTATCGAGCTACCCTCGTTCGGATTCTCCAAGTGGTTACCATTTGTCGAGTGGAGAGTCCGAGGTATTGGTTGTATGGATTAGTCCTTACTACTCGAAACATCATTGAGACTCTACATGATTAGTCGCCTCACTTTGACTCGTTTACCGACTCCACGAGGGTCATCAGGTGTCGAGATTGGGTGAGGTCACGAAGCATGTGGAGTCGATGCTTTGTTGTCGAGGATTCACCGCTCACCCTAGTGCGAGGATATCCTATGCTATCTGAGGAGATAATAGTGTGACAAATATCTGGCCAGAGTACTCTTGTGCTTCAGTGTAAATGAGTTTATCTAGTAGCAATCGCGATGTCGCTATTCTGGTCTCCAAGATGTATGCATGGCTATCGAATCTCTAACGACTCTCCTGATCATCGATCGGGATTATGATGAACCACAATCGATGGAGTCGAACCGAATGTTCACAGTTCGGGTTGAACCGAATGTTCATAGTTCGGTTGAACCGAATGTTCACAGTTCGAGTTGAACCGAATTTTCACATTTCGAGTTGAATCGAATGTTTATAGTTCTACTTGAAATGAATGTTCACAGTTTTGTTTACATCAAACTCTTTCCCTCAATCTATAAATATGGCATGAAGGGAGAAAGAAAAACACACAACAAAAAGCTATTCAACAAATTCTCCCCCTCTCCTCCTCTCCCTCGTCCCGTCGCACTTCGCTGCGATCGTCCTGACGAGGAGGTTCTGCTCGTGAAATATTCGTTGGGATTCTAGTGCATTCCAACGAAGGAATTGGAAACCGGTCGTGGACCTGATTAGGAGCAACCAAAGAAGTGCTATTTCCATTTGAGAAATAGTCGGAGCCAGGCGCCTAGTTGCCAGACAGGTATATTCTAAACATCCTATGATGTTTGAAATATTATATAGGTATATTTACCGTTCCCGGGCTCCTAAATTTTTCATTCTTTTGCTGCGCCTCGGGAGCGGGATCCAAATCCGCCGCTGCGCCAACAGATTCTATTAAAATGCCGAATGTATTCGCGAAGACTCTCTTGTTCTTTCTGCTTCACTGTGAATAGATTCAGCGTAGTCATTGGTTGCTTCTTGCTACTAGCAAACTGGTGAAGGAATGCCAGACTAAAATTCTGAAAGTTCTTAATACTCCCAGCGGGCAAGAGAATAAACCATTGTTGCGCTGATTGAACCAACGTGGTTAAGAAGACCCCACACTTGATGGGATCATAGTATTGGTGAAGGAGGGCAGCGTTCTCAAATCGAGACAAGTGTTCTTCGGGATCTCCCATTCCATCGTACTCTCCTACATTGGGAAATTTGAAATGTTGAGGGAGCTCAGCCACCAATACCTCAGTGGAGAAGGGTACCTCCCGAGCAGGTGGTGGTGGTTCAGTAACCCTTGTTTTCCTCAAGCGGACCACTTGTTCCCGAAGTATTCTAACTTCTTCAGCTTGTTGATCCAAGGGAGGGTTCACTTCTGATCGATTTTCCAAGATTTGTTCCACTGTGGCCGCCACCAACTGAGCTATCTGGGCGGCTGTGAGCAGGGGATTCTCACATCCTTGGGATATATTCTCAGTGCGACTTGTTTCTCCCGTTTCCTGAATTCTACTTCTCCTAGGCTGCATTTTATCCTTTTTTCTTTCTCAAGTTCCCACAGACGGCGCAATTGATGTAACCGAATTTTGCCCAGCCAATGAGCTACCGCCACATAAGTTTCGTCAGGTCAGAAGATGTACTAATATGGGGTCTTGTAGGTCGGGTTGCGCGCTACAAGTAGTATCCTGTGAACAAAGAAATTGGTCAAAGGGCGTCGGGAGGTGTCTCGACAAAGACCCTCCGATGCTTAAGTTAGAACTAGTGTTTTTAGATAAGTATGAGGAGAAGGGATGAAATTACTCAATGAATAAGGAGAAAAATCTACCTGGGTATTTATAGGTAGGCGAAGTGGTTGGTGTTAGAGTAGATGCCCAACTAGCCAACTTGTGGCGTGTGGGTTTTCATTGACTCTTGTACAAACGATCTTTATATATGATATTCGCATTCTTTTATGTGGCATTCTTTACTTTCATTATGTGTGTAATGATTTACAATTGTGTTGAGTAAAGACCTAGATTACACTAAAGCGTATGTTAGATGTGATAGTGGGTATGACGGCTATCATGAAACACATCTAATAGTCGCTGTGTATTCTAAACATGTTCCTAGTCGATTGGGCCGTCAAAATGAGGATAAGGCCACCCGAGTTCGAGACTAGTATCTGCGATGCGAAGTACCATGTTTCATTGGTAGGGAACATTGTGATGTTCTGAGCATGCAGATAGATAGTGACCTGCTATCGAACTACCCTCCTTCGGACTTTCCAAGTGGTTACCATTTGTCGAGTGGATAAGTCCGAGGTCTTGTCTTGG